>JAVSCE010001858.1:0-494606 GCA_032199065.1 Smutsia gigantea | reverse complement strand
GCTGCTGCTCCCTTATTCCACTGCCACAGCCGCTCTGAAAGGCCACACCGCTGGGCTCTTTGTGACTCTGGCTGGGGAGGGAGCGAGTGTGAGTCTGCTGATTGCTGTGGGAAGTCTAGGTGCAACTGCTTTTCCCATCCACAGTCAAAGGGGACCAAAATTCCGCAGGACTCCCAGCCGGCTTGGCTGAGTGCTCTTTGACGATCCTGCTCCTTCATTGGGCCCCTGTCTCTTTAAGACCATGAGGAAAACTGTAGCACAGAGAAGGCAAACAGTGAATCTATGGCATCTTACTACTCTGATGGACAGTGACTGCATTGGGGTATGAGTGGGGGCTTGATAATATGGGTAAATGTAGTAACCACGTTGTTTTTTCATGTGAAACCTTCATAAAAGTGTACATCAATAATACGTTAATAAAAATAATAATAAAAAAGACTTTGACTTCGGTTTCACTGAAAAAGTTACAGTGCTATTAAAATTGACCTTCCAACTAGAAAACTGGGCAAAATAAATGAAACAGTAATTTTTGGACATTGGACTACAGGTAACACAGACAGAAGGGAAACAAATGAGGTACCCTAACATGGCCCCAGCTTACTTCCTAGAGGCAGTTCCTAGGAACAGTGCAGGAAGGATTTATCAAAAACAGCCCTGCTGTCTCACTGTGTTGTTGAGGCAGAATAGGAGTTTGGGGATTGGAAGGACCTGGAATTTGTAGACCTGTGTACCAGAGAGGAGGGATTTGCAGAGTGAGAGAGAGGAGGAGAGACAGAAAACTGCAGGGCAGACACTTCGAATTTTGGCTGAGTTCTAATCTGCACACACTGGAGAGGGGACTCACCAAGTTTAGCGTCCCCTCCTGAAAGGGTCTCCTAGGGGTCCCTGGACTATTCTTGGATGACAGCAGTCTTAACACCTGTAGCTTTATGAGGGATTATAACCTTACTTGGTAACTTGGTTCTTGAAACACTGTATTTTACTTATCACATTATCTTAATCCAACTAAGTATGTTCTGTCCAAAAGCCGGGTTTAGATGCTTACTATGATTTCCCAGGCTCTCTTCATTCCAGAGGCATGTACATGGTATTTAGATGAGTGCTGTTTGTTTTATTAGGGGACTCAGGAATTTCCATTGAAGGCTCAGTGTCTGCTGGCTTGTCTGTCTAGTTTCCTTTGTCATTATTTGTACTAGAGAAACAAAACCTGGGGTATATTTAAAAGGGCCATTTTCATAGCTTGTTATTTCTCTAGGATTTGGTTTACTTTATGCAAGTTATGATTGTATTAGAGTGAGAAGTCAAAACATTGTCCTCTGCTTACATAAAGCATTTGAAGGCATTGGGACTTTGCAGAGCTGTGATATTTTCTTACACAGGCTCTGAGGGGTAGTGTCCTCAACATAACAACAATGGATATGACCACCTTAGGTGAACATAAGAATAATCTTTTTCAAATGATAAATATGCACCCTAAAAAGATCTCACAAATTAAAATTAACTTCAGCTCTTACTAAAATTTGGATCTTGAGTAGAGTTATCATGCTGGCAAGATCCTCTAGCTAAGCAGGTGGCCCAGCTGCTTGTAAACTACTGTGTGTGTCCAGGAATCTATAAGCTCAGGCATTCATTCTGGAAACTCAGAGTTATCTATGACATGTGAAGCTCTCATGAACACACATAAACCAAAACAAGGCATGATTCCTTATCTCAAATTGCTTTCAGTTGCCTGAGAAACGAGTAAACCAAACCCCGCTTCCTATCTGTACTCCCGCAGGCCCAGGCCCAGGCATGTGCAATGGGGGATCAGACCAGAAATAGACAGCCGATGCATCTACTACTAGGTGAATCAAACCTGTCTGAACAGCTTACTTCCAGCGTTCAGATTTATTTTAGTCCTTTCATCTCCCTCTCCCTTTCTAAGTTCTTTTTATCAAGATGTTTAAAGGGGAATGCTCAGGTGTTAACACCTGTAGGCGTCCAGAATGTGAGGGATGAAGGCAGCATTTGCCTTCAGGTTTCCATGTCCAGACAGACGCCTACTGCTTCCCCCTTCTTCCTATTTCGTCACATTAGCTCTCCGACTAGCTTCCAGAAAGCTCTAGTATCATCCAGACTTTGGAATAAATAAAGTTAAATTTTTTTATTAATAAATCTTAAATCTTATAAAACTGAAGTTTCAAAATCAAGAAGTTCTCCATTTTCCCTGCAAGTTGAATTCTTTGAGGAGCGGTCTCTGGAATTTAATGGATTTGAAACTTATTTCATTGTGATTAAATTGTGGTTCCTGAAGCCTGTTGCGTCTGCCTCTGCTGGCCTCCTTTGAACATTTTTGAAACTTAGAACCTAGGATTTGGAAGTAAAATTAAGGCTTCCCCGACTTTAGAAGGACTGTGCCTCCTCACTACTCCCAGAGCTTAATATTTTAAAGATGCAGTGGTGTGTTTCTTCCGACAGTTCAGCTGTTGCTGCAGAAGTCCCATAGGGCAGAATTAGTATGACTTTGTCAGCCTTTGGGGTGAGTGGGGACAATGTCAAAACAAAACGATTCAACTCTGCAGAGTCCCCAAAGCACCTCATCCCGTGCTATGAGGGATACAAAAGCGTGAACATGTTTCAAAGAATGTGCAGTCTTCTGGGAGTAATCAGACACAAGCTCATCGTCACCTAATTCAGTATGGAGACTTAGATGAGAATGAGCTCTACCCTTGGCTGAGTATTATCGGCTCAAGTCAGTTCACCTTTCTGAACCTTAGGTTTTTTATCTCTAACATGAGATTAGTTCTCTGTACCTTGTCTTGTTCACAACATTATTATGGGGAGCAAATGAGATAATGCTTCTGAAAGTGCATTGTGGAATTAGGTGGTGCAATTGAAATACTTAACATCTAATAGGCAAATTATCAGGAGCAATAATTCACAAGAAGGGAGAGATCATGCCAGCTGGAGTGACCAGGAAATTCCTCATGAGGTAAGAACCGTCTGAGATAGGATAGGGTGGAACACGGAGGCAAGCATTCAGATCAAGGTGACCATGGGAGCAAAGGGCTATAGGCAGACTTAATCTGACTCAAGGTCATGACAAAGTCGTAGAGGCCACTGACAGCCACACCAAGAGCTCTAACACTGTTAAGAGCAATGATAGGCACTTGTTAAACAGTGAGTGATTGATGTGGGGTGGAATGTCAGGAGGAGACCCTGGTAGGAGGGAGGCTAGTAAAAGGGTCTTTACAGAAAACCAGATGTGAGACACCAAGGTCTCAACTTGGGGCAGTAATCAGCAAGCACCAGAGGGAAATTCAATCCACCTAGTAAACATCTGGATTCTTGGAACTGAGAGCAGAGCATCTGTGAAGACAGGTATCCCAAATAGCAGAGTCCTCTACTGAGCAAACACTTACTAAACATGTTATAAGAGGCCTCAGTGTGAGAGGCGGTGAATATGAATTGAATTGAACTGAAGCCAATGGAATATAAATTGTGTTCTGAGAATTCAGGTAATGGGGTAGAAAGTGTGTAATATTTTAAGCTTTATTGAAGTGTAATGTACATTCAGAAAAGTGCACAAAACTTAAGTGTAGAGTTTGGTGAGCTCTCACAGAGTGAACTCCCCTGTGTTCCTGACACCAATCTTCCAGAAGCCTCCCTGTGCCCTACCTCCCTACAAGGTAACCATCACCTCTACTCTCCTAACTTACAACTTCATAGAGCAGTTTTGCCTATTTTCAAACTTTTTTTTGTGTGTGACATCTTTCACTCAGTAATATTTGTGGGATTCATTCCACACTGAGATTATAGCAAGTTTATTCATTCTCACTGCTATGTGGTTGTCTGTTATCGTTATTTATTTATCTTTGAAACTGCTGGTGAAAATCTGAGCTGTTTTCCAGCTTTAGGGTATTACAATTACTGATGCAATGAATGTTCTTATCCTTGTACATGTTTTGTGAATGAACATAGGTCACATTTTTTTGTGGGGTCTGTATCTAGAAGTACAATTGCTGGATCACAGGGGATGCATATGTTCAGCTGTAGTAGATATTGCCAACTGGTTTTCAAAGTTGTACCAGTTTACATTGTCTCCAGTGGAATATGAGAATTCCTGTTGCTCCATGTTCTTACAAACACCTTATGTTGTCTTTCTTCTTCATTTTAGCCATTCTGTTCATGGTGTACTTATAGATATGAGTGTTCAGAACCACAATACAAAGTATCAAGTGATAAGTTCTATTCAAGAGTGATTGGGAGGTTTAGAGGTAGAGAGATCACATCTGTTGTATATTTGAGTCAGGAGAGCTAGGCCTTATAAAATGAGGATGGTGATTATTCATTCTCAAGGACCATTCTACATTTTAATAATTGTGCTTATAAATTATGAAATGACAATAATTTGATGTGTAGGCCACATCTTCCAGACTACCAGGCAGCCAAACAGATATCTGTTCTTACCTCCTGTACTCCCCATTTTCCTTCCAGAAAGTATGGTCACAGTAGGTGTAGACAGGATTTTAGCCTGCAGAGATGCAGAGATGATACTTTCTGCAATGGGAACAATTTCAGCAGAGATGCAGAGCAGTGACCAAACTGGCTTCTCTATTCCTGTAAAGAAGCAGAGCAGTGAGGAGCTGTCTCATGTTTTGGGAGTGGATAAGGCTTTCTCCTAGTTTCTTGGAGTGGGTTAAAAAGTCCATCCGACTCCCAAGACAGCTTGCAGTTAACGTGGATAGAGGAAGAGAATATCCTTTTTGCCAGTAATTACCTCATCTCAGGGAAAGTTAATTCATCAATCAGTCATATTTCAGGTAGATCAAAGAGTGTTTATATACTCTTAAAATGCAACGGGGAAAAAGCCCTCCATAACACATAGAGATTTAGTACCTCACAACTAATGTATTAGTTGTACATTTGCTCAGGGAAAAGAGGTTATTTCTTTGTTAGCTTTTACCTCAACAGTGGAACTTTGCTGGAAATTTATTTCAGTAGTGCACAAGGCAGAAACCCAATCAGTTTGAAGGCTGGTATGAATACTGATCATGTCTTAGAACACTTCTTCTTTGGTCTGTCAGCAAATATGAGAAAACATACCTTAAATTATCTAGTTAGGGGGAATAAAGTGGCTCTGCCTACCTGGGAACAACACTTTTATGTGAAATGTCAGTCATCTGTGCTTCTCTGCAGAGCCCAGGGCTTGTGAAGGAGGGGGAGGGTCGTCTGTGAATGGGGTCACCTCCCAGGGGGCATCGAGATCCCTGTTGGGGTGACCTTTCAAGCAATGTCAAGATGTCCCTGCCTTTTCAGTGGCCTTTGAAACTCTTCTTGAAAAACATGTCAAAGCAGCTTGGTGTTATAAAAAGAATACATGATTAAAAACCTGCTATAGGTCCTAAAACCAACTCTGCCCTTTAGATTAATAATGGTCATCAGGAATTGAGTCCCTACTATGTCAAGGTACCATGCTCTCTAAAATTTTATTCAATTATATATATATATAATGTATTAAATTATATACATTTATGTTTTATATATATTAAAATTTTATTAAATTATGTTTATATATAATTTAATTTTACAATTATATATATATATATATATATGATTTTGTTTAATTCTCAGCTCAACTACATGAGATAGCTTTTATTATCACCACTTTACACATAAAGAAACTAAAGCACAGAGAAGTTAAAAAATACATCAGAAGTCATCCTGCAATGGGAATGACAGGATGTGAATCTAGCCAACTTCAAATCTTAGTTTCATTAAGGATAACTTTAAATGTACCAGAAGTATACAGTATGGAGCCATGAAGGCCCACGTACCTATCACTCAACTTCATCATTATCAATTCATGGCTAATCTTGTTTCATTATACCCCCATCTACATTTTTTATCCAATGTGTTTTTTAAAAATCTCAGATATCATATTATTTTGTCTTCTGTTATTTTAGTATATATCTCTAAATTTGGATTTTTAAAAACACAGCCATAATGCCATCATTGCCCCTAAAATTATAATTCTTTATTCCAATTAAGTATACAATATATGTTCAAATGCCAATTATTTTCATTTGTTGGACTCAGAGGCCACTTTTGGGCCATATGATGTTTTTTAAGCCTCTTTTAATCTATAAATCCCCTCACTCCATTTCATTCCTTGTAGTTCATTGTTGAAAAAATATCAGGTTTGTCCTGTAGAGTTTTCCGTACTGTGGATTTTTCTTACTGTTTACTTCCCAAGTACAATTTTCTGTCCAAATTTAATAAGCTGCATCTGACATGGATGGACCCAGGGCAAAGGAACAAAGCTTTAGTCTTTGGAAAACCTTTCAGGACTCCCACTCTACTTGGGAAAGCCTTGATTTTTTACAACATTAATTTCTTTCACCCCTCTGATACCAAGGCCCAGTGCCGAGTAGGACTTCCACTTTTCTTAATGCACTTGCTTTGCACTTTTTCAGTCACCTGGGCGATCACACTCACTTTCATTCTGTTCTTGGCACCCAGGAGCCTTAGCATTTGTAACCCAGCTCCCTCTGGAAGGCTCTGTCATTGAAAGAACTTCACCCAGTTCCAATGTTCTTAGTTTCTCTAGGGCCAGGTGAATTCCCTTCATTTTGCAAGGGACATTTAGCATCCCTGTGACTAGAAAATCTGCCTCTCAACCTGCCTTTGAACTTCAAGGAGGAGCTGTGTGTGCTGGAGGTCCAGACAGCTTTTTGAATTCAGTGTGGCCTCATGCTTACCAAATACGCAGCTTCATTTCCTGATTCTGCCAAGCTGAGGACAGAAAGTGTGTCTAATGGCTTGTGAAAGAAACCGTAACCTCAAATGCAAATAAAAGCTATTTTACTTATGATTATGTTTGTCCCTGTTCCCTCCTGCCTCCTTCACTCTCCCAGCTATATAGAACAGAAGCTCCTGTGTCGAAGGAGATGCTTTCCCACAGCACTCTCCTCTCTGCCTGCTCCCTGTGGCTTCTCATCAGTGCTGTCACAGTGTCATGGACCATCACAGTAATTTCTACAATAACTAATAGCCTTCTCCTAAGAAGGAGGGGTAGCTAAGTAAGTGCTAGGAACTCAAAAAGGGTGGTGGCCTAAGTTCTCCTGTGAGGCTTAAACTTCCTAATTAAATCTCTACATTTACCGCAGATTTATTCAGATTCAGCGGAAATACATTCAGAGAAGTTAACAACTGCTTAATATCACATAGATTGTTTGTGTTAAGCTCTAAAACCAGTATAATATCCTTTCTGCCTGCTAAACAGCTCACTAGAATGCTACCTCCATGAAGACAGAAATGTCTGTCTTGTTAACTGTTTCCCCATTGCTTACCATAGCAACTAAGTACCTTGTGAATGAATGAATAAACTATACTTAAGTTTCTCAAACTGGGATACATACTGTGCTATATAAAATCACAAGTCAAAAATAGGCATAATTAAATGAGATGTTAGTTCAGGTTTGTTTGTCTTGTGGATTGGTTTTACATAACTAACAATTAGAAAATTTACTTTTAGATTAAATCATATATTTAAATAGTAAATGTGCATAGATTTTTAAAAATAAAATAGGACTACATCAAAGTCATTATGTGTTCAAACAGAACTTTTCACCTGTACCCCAAAGGGTCTCATGTTCCTAGATCTTCCAATTTTTATAGAGAAGCTAGAAATCCAGTTTTTAATGTGATGTATGATTTTTAAATGTTGACAACTAACTCAGGTTTTTCAAAACTTGTGTGCAGCAAAGAAATTAAAATCCTTGCTCCTGCGCTCCTGTTGTAATGTCTGTAAACAAAAAATGTATGTTTGAACAGGAAGTAGGCACAGGACATGAGCGGATGGGTGCTGGTACCATGGCAGTTATTCTGGCCCCAGCTGCTGGAGGGGAAAAGGAAGACAAGAGACTTGATAGGCTGGGATGAATTCCCCCTTTAAAAAACATTTCCCCTCTGTAGGCAGCCTTTAAATAAGAGCAAAGATTTAATGCTTTTTAAAAATCATAATCATGTCACAAAAAGAGAGAGGTAGTTTGAGGAACATCTGAAATCTATTCTATTGTGCAAACTTAAAAATTCCTTCTACCTCATTGAGTAATGATACCATTTTTCGAGAAAAATCAATGAAGGCATTTTTATTACAAGCAGATTAAGCATTCTACATGCTAATGAATGGTTCTGGAGATTTAAGAACTCAGTGGAATCACCCATTTGGTCTAAAGAGAGGTAATTTTCCCACCTCAATAAAAACCAACACAAGATTAACAGATTTTCTTTTTGCTATTTTTTTTTACAGTATTTAACATGCTGTGTATTCTATCTCAATCTGTACTAAACAATAGAGCATACATATAATGAATGATATATCTAGACATTCTGTATGAATTGAACTAAGGTCTCCTTGCCAAACCCCCAGCTGTACTGACAGAGCCCTGCCTCTTCCTCCTCAGCGCGCTCTCGTGTTGAGGATTTAGTAGGGCTCCTACAGGCACCCACTTCCCTGTGGCCTCTTCCAGAGCCCGGAAATATGCTGCTGAGTCACCGAGCTGTGAGGCTGTGATGGTGAGGCTGATGGAATTGGCTGGTTTCTGGAAGTTCAGAAAATACTGGCCCTCTGTTGCATTCTGCACATTGTAAACTCCTGACCAATAAGGAAAGTCATTTCCCCACTTGGTGTTTGTACCAGAATAAATAATAAGCATAACTACTAGCTTCATAGGCACAGTCCAAGGTTACATTCTCCTCCTCCAGCACAGAAATGGCAGGCTGGGCTTGAGTCACTCCGGATCCTGCAGGAAAGATAAAAGAAATAGACGATCTGTTGTAACCATGAGGGTATGAGGGATGACATGGCTGAGGCCCCAGCGCTCTGGATCCATCGCCCATATTCCTCCCTTTGAACCTGCATCAGACAGCAGTGGTCTGCCTCTCCCCACAACCTTCGAACTGAGAGGAGCTTGAGTCCTGCGTTTGCGGCCATCCTTACCGAGACATATAAAGGCTCACTCACCACACTGGCAATCAGCATGTTGGTAGCTCTTCCCCTGAATGAAATGTCCCCTGATCTATCTCAAATCCAGACCTTAATTCTGCAGTTGCTGCTCAAGAAGTTCAGGCAGAGTTTCTGGGCTGGGTGATGCCTCTGCCCCCATACGGGAAATAACGTCAGCAGGTTAGGACAAGTTTGCCTGTGTTATGCCACATGCTTCCTGTGTAGGTGGGAAATGCTGGACTCCTGGGCAACTAGCTTGTCTAATTATAGTGTATCAGACTAGAACTAAACAATGCTAAAATTGAGTTGTGTACAGTTAATTCTTTTTTAAAATATGAGACTTTTATAAAATACAATTTATTATGAACAATGGCAGATACAGGGGAGAACAGTTATGCATCTTTTTGTCTCATGCATGCCTCCTTTTCTCCTGAGAGATTCAAGGTAAAAAGTCGTCATGGGGTCTTGGCTCTGTAACAGGAAGGCAAAACCCTTTAATCTCACTCTTTGTTCCAACTTTGCATGGAACCCAGTTAAAGTTACATGAGAAATACTCTGTTGTTAATGAGTGATTTCACATAATGCTTCCTGAATCACACAATCTGTTAGGGGTGTATGCCATGTTAAATAACAGCAGGAAAAAACATGCATGTATAATGTGTACACACATTATGTACGTGTGTGTGTGTGTGTGTGTGTGTGTGTGTGTGTAAACAAAAATAAATTGAGAAAATTCTACTCAGTGCCTAAGAATTCCTAAGAGGAATTTCTGTTATACCTCAATGCATATATTTCTGAAATACCTCCTTCTCTTTCAAACCACACACATTAATTACGGTGACAGTCGGGAAAGGGAAAACCCTAAAAATATACAAATGTGGAGCCAAATCATTATAAAAACAATAGAAATCCTATTTAAAATACTAGGCATTTGTCCTTTGCATCCTAGTCAATAAACACTTTGCAGCCTTAAATATCAGGACTTATGTTTCACTTCTCTAGATATAGAGAACACGTATTTCCAATAAGGTTCATCAAAATTTCAAGTTTTGTTCTTCATAAATCAGACAACCCCACAGCCTTTCTCCTCACAGCTTCACCAGTTAGCTTTATTTTGAAAACCCTAGAAATTCCTGAAGCTACTAAAACAAACTCTGCTAACAGGGAAGTAGAGTTCAGGCTATTTTTATAGTGAGAAACTTGCCCTGATAGTTCTCTGCTTTGATGCAAATTAATAAAGCACTTAGAAAAATCACAGAGAATCAGTGAAACTTCCACATCATATTGACTTCATACCTGTATTTATTATGTGAAAAAGAACTTGTTTTAGTGAGATATACACCAGAGCAGAACAGAAAATGCTGTGTTCCACACTCTCAAAGAGTAGTTGTATTTGCCATATCAAGTCTTTTTGTTTGCATTTGGAAACTATAGTTCCTATTTCCATGGCAAATACTATATTCTCCTGAGAACAGCCACCGAGACTCAGCTATGGCTCCTCGAATAGCCCGGCTATTCAGTCAGAGAGCATATGAGCAACTTCATGGTTCCAGAACTTAAAAGACGGTGACTGAGTTTTTGGCTTCAATATGCAGCTGAGAGAGAGAGAGATAAAGATAGAGAGGCTTCTACAATTGCCAACCGAATAAACTGCAGCTTTTAATATTGCCCTAGGTTCTTCTGCATCAAATGAAAATGTCAGCAATTATGAAATCTAAGAATCCAATTGTATTCTGGGGAAAAAAAGGACAGATTTCTAGATAGTTCTATTAACATGCATCAGAGAGATTTAGGCCCTACCCCAGGTTCTGCTGCTAACTAAATATGTAACCTTGATGGAGGTCCTTAACATCTCGAAACCTCAGTTTGTCACCTGTAAATTCAATTTTGGTGGGAAGGAATTTATAGTGCTTAGCCCATTGTCCGTAAAACTGTAAATACCACAAATATTCGGGAACAAAGAGAGTTCAGTGAGTGAATAAAATGACTTGTGGAAAAAAAACATTATTTTAAGGCTTGTATGGTATTTTAATACACTGTTCTAAAATCCTAAAGTGGGAGACTGTCATGTAAACTATATTCCCAATGCTTTTTAAAATGACTGGCACATAGGAGTAGGTGGTTAAAAAGGTTTTTAAATGGATGTACATATAGCTTGGAATACTAATATCTCTCTTTGGTGTAAATCATTATTTTTAAGGAGCGTTTCCTCCTGTATTTACTCATTTTATATCCATAAATAAATGCTGGTACCAAGCGAAAACAAAACCCGAAACCTCTAAATCAAAGTACATTAGAATTTAAAATAATATAGCTCCTGTACATGAATGCTTGTAGCAGCATTCATAACAGCGAAAAAGTAGAAATAATCAAAATGCCCATCAACTGATGAATGCATAAAGAAAATACGGGGTATTCATACAGTGGACGATGATGTGCCGTAAGTGTGAAATACCGATGCACGGCTATACCTGCAGAGGCGATGCCATGTGAAAGAAGTCAAGCACAAAAGGGCTTTTGCAATTGCTTCTATTTATAGGAAGTGTCCACAACAGACAAATCCATAGAGGGAAATTTCATAAACTAGTGGATGCCATCAGCTGGGGAAGAGGGTGATGGGAGTGATCGTTAATGGGTACAGAGTCTGTTTGTGGGAAGGAAGGAGATGACGATGGCACAGCTCTGAATATACTAAAAAACACTGAATTGTACACTTAAAAAGTTGAGGTTTCTTAGAAGTGAATTGTCTAAAGCTCAAAATACTCAATAACAGTTCAAGTGCTGGAGTGGAAAGAGGACTGGGAGTTAAAGAACCTGCCAATATCAGGACAAACTAAGATTATTACAATATTTCAGTCTTAAAGAGGAAGATGATCTCCATGGAAGCACAGAGGCAGACTTACCATGAAGCAAGTTAGGCTTCTATTTCAAGGCCCCTTATTATCCTGGGCCCCAGAAACTCGTATTTATACTTTTATTTTCTTCTTAGAGATCAAAGCAACATCAGGCCTGGAACACAGGCGGGTGTCAATCTACAGAATCGTACAAGATGAGTGAAGGGCAAACAAGGCTCAGAGAACTCCACAATATCAGGGAAAGTTTCTCTTGGTGAGATGAGGGTTTTAGAAAGAGGCACACATTTCTGTTTTGTGCTCCTTTGGTGTGGAGAAGTGGATTCTTTTAGCCATTTGGGGTCCCAGGGAACAAGAGTCTATGTGCAGCCTCTTCCCTTTATAAACAGACACCTGAGTGTCTCCCTGGCTGCTGAATTTGACACCCTTTTGAAGGATCATAGGAATAAATGCAATGATTAAAAATAGCATGTTAGGTTACACAGTTATGGTCATACCCAGAATCCAGAACTTCTCCTAGCACAGATCCTTGAGTCCAGAATCTGGATCATTATTTGTCATTACAATAAAGACCTGCCATCATGACAGGAAGATGCATGGCGGTGGGTCTGCACAGTGCAAGCAAGACACACCATTGACACAATGTTTGCTGACTGGACTGTCCTGAAACTGCAGTGCCCCTGACGTAAGGGAAATTTGCTCAGGAAGCTCTCCTCATAGAACTTCCTTAGGCAGCACATTTCTGGAGCAACCACAAGGAACGGAAAAGTCAAGGGAAGGGAGAATAAAGGTCCCCTTCTGTAGAGATAGAGTTTCTGCAGGTGAAACTCAGAAAGACATACAATCTTGGTCTGACCTATAAAAACAAGGGACTAGCTTCTAGGTCACTAGTCCATGAACTATGTGCCCTGGGGATTTTCATTAATAGGCTGTGAAATGTTTCATCGTGTACCAGCTGAACTGTCATGAAGCAGAGCTAATGTTATTTCCCAGGAATTATATGCCATCTGGGGGAACGAGGCTGGGCCGAAGACACAGCCTTGTCTGGAGAACAGAACTCCACTTTATACCACCCCCTTCCCTGATTCCTCTTTAGAGTAATCTGAGAATTGAAGGTTCCTGGGCTCTGGGGCACTTTGAGGAGGTCTCCAGCATAGAAAACTGGAGAGAGAGAATAACCCACTGCTCAGAGCCGCCCCCATCCAGCTCCTGCAGCACCCCTGGGGTTTGTGCTCTGCTGCCCCTGCAGCCTGCAGCTCTGTGTCTTCCAGGGCACAGTAGTACACAGCCGAGTCTGACGTCTGCACTGAGGTTTTCTGTAGGTGGAAGGTCCTCTCACTCTTCATAAGATTGGCCTGAAAACCTGTATGCCCTGTCCCCTGGTTTCCTGATGAGCTCTTCAGGAGTAGTTTGAGCTCTTTGTTTTGATACTGGAAATACCAGAAAACAATAGCTGAATAGCTGGTTTGGTAAGTGCAGTTCAAGGTCAGAGGTTTCCCCTCAAGGAGGGTAACAGGGCCTTCAGTCTGCATCACGGAGTCTTCATCGGTCCCTCCTAAAAAAAGCAAAGACTTTGTTATATTGCCTGTGTAAAAAGGATAGTCTCTAGTTTGGTAGGAGTTAAAAAATCAATCTAAAGCCAAGGAATAGAGCATTTTAGAAATTTTGAATAAATGTTACTTACTGAATATTAGCAAGATTACAAGTCCTGAGCAGAAAGCAAACAGCATGACTGGCAGAGAAACTGGAAATTTTGGGGGGAGGATGGACCAAAATTGAAAGGGCTGCTCCTCAAGCTGCTTGATACTTTGGTGGAATCTTCTAGCTAATTTTGGCTGTGTTAAGCAGGACAAACTGCCCGGCTAGATCATGTGGCAGGCTCTAAAAACATGCCTGTCAGGAATGGAAGAGTAATGGAGTCAGACCGCCAAGTGAAGGGAGCAGCGCCCTCTGGTGGTTCCACTCTGACCCTGCGGCCTACGGTACATCTTTGACTTTGATATTTACCCTGGAGGGCAGCTTAAGTTGCAGACATAAAAGGAAATCGGTGTCTGGGTGCGGGGTAGGGCTCCAGGAAGGAAGCCCCGAACACTTTCTGCACACTTCACAGTGGTGCCTGAGGCAGAGACAGTAGGTAATTCCTCTGTCACCCTCTTTAAAATGCAGGACAATACAACTCCGTTGTTCCTAGTCCCAGCATCTAATGTCTGTTCGCGATGAATATTAAGTTAGTTTTAGGCATCTTACAGGGAAAGTGTAAAGAAAGCATGCTTGAGGTCTTCTCTGGACATATTCCCTGACTGTTCCCCTGGAACCAGGGAATGAGCCCCTTTACTTATAATATCCACCTTCTCTCCCCTTCCTTTCCTGAGGTAATTTCTGTCCATTCTTTAAGAACCAGTTTTCACACCGTCTCTTTGTAAAGGACTATCCCAGCTCTTCAGGCTGAGTTCGTGCCCGTCTCTTTCCCCACTGTGCCTTGTATACATGTCTCCCGCTGTCATTACTACATCATAATGGGATCACTTGTGTCCTGTTTCTCACACTAGACTTGGTGTTCCTCAGATCAAGAACTTAATCTTATCAGTGCCAGTAGCCAATTTCTCAACATATTCAGGCCATTTGTTCATAGTAGATGCTCAAAAAAATATCTGGAGAATGAGTGAGAAAACGAATGAATGGACATGTCTGGTGGGCACAATTATCTTTTTGTGAAGTACAGTGTCTATGAGAGCATACGTCTTAGGCCCCTTGTGTGATGACAGGTGCCTTTGGTGTTTTTCAAAATTGAGCGAGGTACAGATCTTCAAATATGGAACCACCCTCATATTGACTATTTTTTAAATATTATGGTGTCTTAAGATACATAAAATAAAGTTAGTTGTAAACTTTTCAGGCTCACAGGTATTACTTAATTACCAAACCAAACAAAATATAAAATCAATAAAATTCAAATGAAAACAACATGAGGGATAATCATTTGCTGAAACCAAAGAGCCGGTGTACACTCATTAGAATACTACAGATGTTTGTAGTTCGGTAACTCACTTTATTGAAATGATTCAGAGCTTAATGTACTTTTGTCTGAATTACTGTGATTAAAGATTATTAGTATTTTTTACTTTTCCTATTCAAAAATACCCATTTAAATGGCCAGTATACAAATATAATGATTTAACAGGGCACCTAAAACATCAGCACTAAAAAAATTATATTGTGCATCCACAGCTATTCAAACAATGAATGTGAGCAATAGACTCTCTTCCAATGGAAGCATGGCATGATTGTGGTGACAGGTTTTCTGGAGTTTGGTCTGTAGGTGGTACCATGTGCGATATCATAACCAAAATTTTCTGAACAATTTTCTCCACTTAAACAACTGGGATGCCTTTATTTGTAGAGTGCCATTATTCTATTTGTTTTTAATTTGATAAAAATGACATAAAGAAGACAAAAGCATCAAGACCGGGGGGAGTATTCTAAGTTGGTAATACAGGTGATTAGAAATATGCCTTTATTATTTTATTTTGTTGTCATCAAACAAACCCCAAATCTAAAACTCTTGTATGACTATTATACCCCAAGGGTTGGGAAATTTTTTTCTGTAAAGAGTCAAATAGTAAATCCTTTAGGCTTTGAAATCATCTCTCTGTTGCAACTACTCAACTTTGCTGTTACAGCACAAAGCAGCCATAGTCAATGCATAAAAAAATGGGCAATGCTGTTTTCTAATAAAACTTTATTTTCAAAAACAGATGGTAGGCAGTTTTGACCTGAGGGCTGTCATTTGCCAATCCTGCTAAACTCCAAGAATTTATCCATAAACCTCTAAAGACCCATGGACCGCAATCTGAGAAACTCAGCCATACTTTCTCCTTTGTTCTTTCACTGCAGTGTTATCATAGCTCTTTGCAGAGGCTTACAATAAGGGAAGTGGATTATATAAGTTAATGGATAGAAAGGAGGAAGTAGGAGATTTGTGGATCTCAATTCCATAGGTATTTGGCTCTAAGGACTCGAGAATGAGAAACACAGATATGGTCCCTGCCATTAAGGGACTCACAGGGTAGTGGTGGAATTAGCTTGTAACTAATAACCAAAGGAATAATGGGAAAACTGCAAGGCTGAAGAGGCAGAGGTCTGGGATTCTAACAGTGCACACTGAGCTTCCTCCAGTTACTAACCAAGACGGACGGACAAGAAGAAGCAGGCGTTTACCAGTTTTACTTTTTTGAAGGGAGGGGAAATAATTTTAGGAAAAGGAAAAGTAGTAAGAAATTCACCTAAAATAGATATAAAGGAGTCATAGAGGAAGAACAAGGTGTTTTTAAGGAACTTAAATAAGAGACAGAGAGAAAGAGGAAGATTAGGACCAGATTGTGGAATGAGGCCAGAGAGGCAGCAAGACCCTAAATTGTGCAGTTTTTTGGATCATAGTAAGAAAGTTTCCTTTATTCAAAGAGAAAATGGGGATCCAGGTGACTGACACAGTCAAATTTGCACTCGGACAAGATCACTGTCTCTGAGGTGCAAGGACTACATTGAGGAGAGACACGGTATGTCAGGTATGCTGGGGACAGGGGAGCAAGGCACTGGGTGGATTCTAAATTAGGATTGTGGAGGTGGATTCAGTTGTGGGGGTCGTGATGTCTTCTGGAAGACTTGAAGGAGGCAAAATAGACAGAACTGCAAGATAGATAGCTTATGGTATTTCAAAAGTGATTAACTATGAGTTTTTTAAAAAGCATATGAGTCCTAAGTACCCCAAACTGAGGGTACGTAGAAACTGCTCATTGTCGCTACAATGTCCATTCGCTCCTACTTCTTACTAATAAAACCCCAATTTTGATGTGGGTGGCAACATACCGAGACAAAAAAACCCAGCCTCCATTGCAGATGGGAGAGGGGTGGGCACATGGAAGAACAGGAGAAGCTGCTGGATGGCTTTTCTGGAAATTAAAGATTCAGCCAGCATGTGCCCATTTGCCCTTTGACTTTCTCTTTCTTTCTGTCTGGAAGGTGTGTAAAGTAGGTAGATCTCTAACAGTCCCTTGAAAGTACAAAAACAACAGTGACACCTTAAGGAAGAGAGACAGTGAAACAGCAAGACCCCCCAGTCGCTCACAGCAAGATGAAGCTAGCATGCCAGCCCTACACATGATAGGGCGAATAAACCGACGGAAAGCTGTTACATGTTTGAAAAGAGAATTGCCCACTTTCCAAAACAACACTTCAAGACCTGGTAGTAGAGAACGTATGTCTCTCACTCGGATGGGAGAAAATTAGGACTTTCTTAAAAGTGCCCATTTTATTAACGGAGAACTAGCAGAGTCCAATTCAGATCTTTGTGTTATTATTGCACAATGTTTCCAGTCCTCAGCTTTAATTCTGTTTCCTGTAGCGGAATTAGAGAAATGTAAAAATCACCTCTTGCATCACAAAGACGCATCTAGGTCTCGAGGGGCACACAGACAGCAGCCGAGGCTGTCTGATACGGTGAAGTCCTCCCTCATCCTCCACAGTGCCCAGCACTTAACATTTTGTCCTGATCAAATTAGAGCTGGAAGGGTCTTTGGGGCTCCTCAGCCCAGGTCTTTCCTCTCAAGCCAGGCAGCTGAAGGCTGCCACAGTGATGATGGGCCTAAGGCCACAGGGAGGACTGGCAGGTCTGAACCGGGCATTGAGGTTTCCCATTGTAAAGCTCATGCCCTTTACCCTAGTCCAACGTGCTGCTCCAAAACTCATGAATTTGAGAGGGTCCACCCTCCATGTTGCCACTGTTTGTAGACTCTCCTTTGTGGGAAGACATAACCACTAAGTACCCACTGTCGGGGGCCCCCCTGGAGCAGCTCTGGCAGAGTTTGTGCAGGGGCTGCCGGTGCCTGGGCAACACTGTGCATCCGTTGCACAGAAGTAAGCAGCAGAGTCTGCAGCCTGGGAAGCTGTGATGGACAGGGAGCTGCTTTTGCTGGAGGCGTCAAGTGTGACTCGTAGTCTTCCATGGCTTTTATGTCTTTCATTTGAACGTATTAAAATCAGCAGAGACAAGCCTCTACCTGGATCTTGTCTATACCAGTGCAGGGTAGTTATAGTAGCTTTATAGCTGCAGTTCATGGTGGCATTTTCACCCTCCTGGATGCTCAGGGCCCAGTGATTCTGTTCTCCTTGTTGGCTGTTCACCCCTAGGCAGAAACACAAGGCCAGAGACCAGGAGTCAGTCATTGTATTTTCACTTTCTAATGTTTACATGTCCTCCCATAACTTTCTGGTACATTTCCAGATTTACAAGATGTTGCCCCTCAGTCCTGTGTGCTCTGAACTTTGGTGACCCCATTCCCATCACCAGGAGCCCCAAACTCACTGGCCATCTGAAGGTAGAGAATCGCCAAAGATACTCCCAGAAGTTTCTCCATTCTTCGTTACTGGGATCACAGAAGACCCGGCTCTGGGGCCTAGAATGCAGTCAAGTTCTCAATCAAAAGAGTTCGATCTCTTTACAGGGTGTTTTATTTAGTCCTTCTGGACCCCACAGACAGCCTCACCTAGCCAATAAGAGGCAAACTCGATCCTTTGTTTTCAATGCAGTGCAGGTGTTGATTTCAAACTGTCTGAGGAGAAAGAGACACTGCCATCTTGTGGTAGCAACATCATCGTGCTAACAGAATGTGCCCAGGAGAGGTAGAGGGTGCAGGGTGGATTCAGAAGAAATCACAAGCTATTCCACTCTCAGCCTAATCGAACTCCAGTTCTGACCTGGAGAAAAAACAGATACAGTTCAATTCAGGTAACAACTCAACTAAGAAAGAATGTGCATGGCCAGTACTCTGAGAACACCTCGGAGAAGCACTGTGAAGTTAGTTGCCTCTGATAATGTATGTATGAGCTTCCACTTTTTTTTCTAATATGCTTAATGCTTGAATGAGATTACATACATCAGGATTTTTATTGGCAAGCAACAGAATTGGCTGAATTAAGTGGAAAAGGAATTAATTAATATTTGGTTTACCTCAGAATCTCTAATAGGGTCAAAGAACTGGACTCAGAGGCTATTGAATCTGGAACGGTCCAAAAAATTACTATGGAGAGCTGTTCTTCTGAGCATCACTGTGGGTAAAATTGCAGTATTTCCTGACTCTCTCACCTGGCCTTATTGCATCTCCATATCAATAGGTAATTATGAGGGCTTATCTGGACCAGGCAGGTTGGGTGGAGCCTCTTCTTCTGCAGCCGAGTCACCAGAGACATAGGAGAGCAGAAGTGGACTGCCTGTAAGAAATAAACGGGATTCTCCCACTTTATTTCTCTCTTTGACTGATTTTGGTTTCAAAGGTATTTGCCCCGGTATTCCCCCCACCCTCCAGGAGTTACAATCCCTCTGGCTCCCCTTCTGAGCTTCACATATTGCAAGTTGTGCCTTTAAGGCTCCTAGTAGAGGACGCTGTACAGCTGCAAATCCACCGCCCCTGATGCCCTGAAAACTGTAATCTTCATCTGGTTGCAATTACCATCACTCCCAAAAAGAAAACCCTTCACTTTCACCTTTTCGGTAAGTAAGTCCTGAGTCAAAGTTAAGGAAGGATGCACATGATTGTTACAACCCAAATCATGTGCCCATGCTTATCTGCACAGTAGGGTGGCTACATGAGTATGTAGTTTGCTAGGACTGCTACAACAAAATGCCACTGACTAGGTGGCCTAAATGACAAAAAGTTATCTTCATGCAATTCTGGAGTGTAGAACTCCAAGGTCAAGGTGTCAGCAGGTTTGGTTTCTTCTGAGGCCTCACTCTGTGACTTGCAGATGGCCATGAATTCACATGGTCATCCCTCTGTGTGTATTATCTACATCTTAATCTCTTCTTAAAAGGACACTAGTCATGGGGGAGATTCAAGATGGCAGCATGAGAGGTGAGACAAAGAACTCCTCCTAAGACCAAATATAATACAAAAATATAGTGCATACAACCAATCCTAAAAGAGCAACAGGAAAGAAGGCTCCACCAGACTGCATACACCTGGAGAATAGAGCAGACCTCATGAAACAGGGTAACATACCAAAGCCGTGATCTGGCAGGACCCAAGCCCTTCCCCCACTTCAGCTCACCAGCGGGAGGAAGAGAAATGGAGCAGGGATGGGGTGGAAGCCTAGGACTGCTGAACACCCAGCTCTGGAGATCTGCTTTGGGAGCACAAACTTACATTGCATGGTGCCCTGGAGATTAGTGGGGTTGGAAAACTAAGACAAGCAGAACACTTGGAGAGACTGACATTCCAGCCATTTGTGGAGGACAGGGATCCACATCCAGCCGCTCTGGGACAAAGGAAAGGCATGTGGTCTGAGAGGCTTCCCAGCAGTGAGAGGGCTGCTGAAGGGGCGGGGTTTGCATGGAACTTGCTGTGCAGGAGAAGGGATAGGTGGGCAAGGTTGTCTGGGCGCGCTCTGCCAAGCAGGTTGGGAGCTTTCAGGAGCTTCAGGAGTTCCATCCCCCTGGCTGGCTACTCAGCTCTGAGGGCCCCCACTGTGATATGCAGCTTGCTGTGCCTGCCTCCTGCCCTAATGGCACCAGCTTGCAAACCAGCAGTCCCTGCCCTGGTGTCAGGCCAGCCAGAGGGAGGCCCCATCTACAGCAGCTACAGGTGCAAAGCACAGAGGCTTACACCTGTGTGCTTGGCCCACTGGTTCTGACAGTGGAAACAGGCACTGCAACTAGGAAGCAGGAAACAGCTCTCTCCTCCCCCCAGGCACCAGCGCCACTCCCCTGCAACCACCAACATCACCCCAGGGGCTGAGCAGCTCCAGAGACTAGCGCTTCTGGGCACTAGAGGGTGCCACAAACAAATATGAAATGTCAAAGGAAACTGGTTCAAACAAAAATCTCAGAAACACCAGAACAAGGAACAAATGAAACTGAACTCACCAATCATCCTGAAAAAGAGTTCAAAATAAAAATCATAAACATACTCATGGAGGTACATAAAAATATTCCAGACCTCAGGGAAGAACTTAGGACAGAGATTCAATCATTAAGAAGTTTCATATCTGAAATGCAATATACAATGGGGGGGATTTAAAAGCAGATTGGACGTAGTAGAAGAGATGGTAAATGGAATAGAAATTAGAGAAGAAGATTACAAAGAAGCTGAGCCACAGAAAGAAAAAAGAATATCAAAGAATGAAAGAATATTGGGAGAACTGTGTGACCAATACAAACAGAACAATAATTCACATTATAGGGGTACCAGAAGAAGAAGAGAGATACTTTCAGATAGAAAGTGTCATTGAGGAGGTAATTGCTGAAAACTTTCTCAATCTGGGGAAGGAGATAGTCTCTCAGGCCATGGAGGTGCACAGATCTGCCAACACAAGGGACCCAAGGAAGACAACACCAAGACATATAATAATTAAAATGGCAAAGATCAAGGATAAAGAAAGACTATTAAAAGCAGCTAGAGACAGAAAAAAGATCACATACAAAGGAAAACCCATCAGGCTATCATCAAATTTCTCAACAGAAACCTTACAGGCCAGAAGGGAGTGGCATGATATATTTAATGCAATGAAACAGAAGGGCCTTGAGCCAAGAATACTCTACCTGGCAATATTACGATTTAAATTTGAAGGAAGGATTAAAACGACTCTCACATAAGCAAAAGCTGAGAGAATTTACTTCCCACAAACTACCTCTACAGTGCATTTTGGAGAGACCACTATAGATGGAAGTATTCCTAAGGCTAAATAGCTGTCATCAGGGGAAACAAAACTACAGCAAAGAAAGTAGAACAATTAAATACTAAGCAGATGCAAAATCAAATCAACTACCACAAAAGTCAATCAAGGGATAGACAAAGAGTACAGAATATGATACCTAATATATAAAGAATGGGGGAGGAAGGAAAACAAAAAAAGAATCTTTAGGTTGTGTTGGTAATAGCATACTAAGTGAGTTAAATTAGACTATTAGATAGTAAGGGAATTACCCAAGAACCTTTGGTAACCACGAATCTAAAGCCTGCAATGCCAATAAGTACATACCTATCTATAATCACCCTAAATGTAAATGGTCCGAATGCACCAATCAAAAGACATACAGTCAATGAGTGGATAAAAAAACAATACCCATCTATGTGCTGCCTACAAGAGGCTCACTTTAAACCCAAAGACATACACAGACTAAAACTGAAGGGATGGAAAAAGATATTTCATGCAACTAATAGGGGGAAAAAAAGCAGGAGTTGCAGTACTTGTATCAGACAAAAATAGACTTCAAAACAAAGAAAGTAACAAGAGACAAAGAAGGACATTACATAATAATAAAGGGGTCAGTCCAACAAGAAGATATAACCATTATAAATATCTACGCACCCAACACAGGAGCATGTACATATGTGAAACAAATACTAACACAATTAAAGGGGGAAATAGAATTCAATGCATTCATTCTAGGAGACTTTAACACACCACTGACTCCAACAGACAGGTCAACCAGACAGAAAATAAGTAAAGACACAGAGGCACTGAACAACACATTAGAACAGATGGACCTAAAGGACATCTACAGAACACTCCATCCAAAAGCAACAGAATACAAATTCTTCTCAAGTGCACATGGAACATTTTCAAGAATAGATCATATACTAGACCACAAAAAGAGCCTCAGTAAATTCAAAAAGATTGAAATTGTACCAACCAGCTTTTCAGACCACAAAGGTATGAAACTAGAAATAAATTACACAAAGAAAATGAAAAATCCCACAATCACATGGAGGTTTAATAACATGCTCCTAAATAATCAATGGATCAATGAAGAAATAAAAACAGAGATCAAGCAATATATGGAGACAAATGACAACAATCATTCAACACCACAAAATCTGTGGGACACAATGAAGGCCGTGCTTAGAGGGAAGAATATTGCAATACAGGCCTACCTCAGGAAACAAAAACAATCCCATATGAATAGTCTAAACTCACAATTACTGAAACTAGAAAAAGAAGAAATGAGGCCCAAAGTCAGTAGAAGGAGGAACATAATAAAGATTAGAGCAGAAATAAATAAAATCAAGAAGAATAAAACAATAGAAAGAATTGATGAAAGCAGGATCTGGTTCTTCAAGAAAATAAACAAAATAGATAAACCCCTAGCCAGACTTATCAAGAAAAAAAGAGAGTCTACTCACATAAACATAATCAGAAATGAGAAAGGAAAAATCACTACAGACACCATAGAAATACAAAGAATTATGAGAGAATACTATGAAAAATTCTGTGCTAACAAACTGGATAACCTAGAAGAAATGGACAACTTTCTAGAAAAATACAACCTTCCAAGGCTGACCCAGAAAGAAACAGAAAATCTGAACAGACCAATTACCAGCAAGGAAACTGAATCGGTAATCAAAAAACTACCAAAGAACAAAACTCTTGAACCACATGATTTCACTGCTGAATTTTATCAAACATTTAGAGAAGACATAATACGCATCCTCCTCAAAGTTTTCCAAAAAAATAGAAGAGGAGGGAATACTCCCAAGCTCATTCTACAATGCCAGCATCACTCTAATACCAAAACCAGGCAAAGACACCACAAATAAAGAAAATTACAGGCCAATATCCCTGATGAACATAGATGCAAAAATACTCAACAAAATATTAGCAAACCGAATTCAAAAATACATCAAGAGGATCATACGCCGTGATCAAGTAGGATTTATTCCAGTGATGCAAGGATGGTACAACATTTGAAAATCCATCAACATCATCCACCACATCAACAAAAAGAAGGACAAAAGCCACATGATCATCTCCATAGATGCTGAAAAAGCATTCGACAAAATTCAACATCCATTCATGATAAAAACTCTCAACAAAATGGGTATAGAGGGCAAGTATCTCAACATAATAAAGGCCATATATGACAAACCCACAGCCAACACTATGCTTAACAACGAGAACCTGAAAGCTTTTCCTTTAATATTGGGAAAAAACCAAGGATGCCCACTCTTCCCACTTCTATTCAACATAGTTCTGGAGATCCTAGCCATGGCAATTAGACAACACAAAGAAATACAAGGCATCCAGATTGGCAAGGAAGAAGTTAAACTGTCCCTGTTTGCAGATAGCATGATATTGTACATTAAAAAACCCTAAAGAATCCACTCCAAAACTACTAGATCTAATATCTGAATTCAGCAAAGTTGTAGGATACAAAATTAATACACCAAAATCTGTTGCATTTCTATACACTAATGATGAACTAGCAGAAAGAAAAATCAGGAAAACAAATCTATTCACAATTGCATCAAAAACAATAAAATACCTAGGAATAAACCTAACCAAGAAAGTGAAACACCTACACTCTAAAAACTACAAGACACTCATGAGAGAAATTAAAGAAGATACCAATAAATGGAAACACATCCTGTGCTCATGGATAGAAAGAATTAATATTGTCAAAATGGCTATCCTGCCTAAAGCAATCTACAGATTCAATGCAATCCCTATCAAAATACCAATAGCATTCTTCAACGAACTAGAGCAAATAGTTCTAAAATTTATATGAAACCACAAAAGACCCCGAATAGCCAAAACAATTCTGAGAAGGAAGAAAAAGCTGGGGGGATTACCCTCCCCAACTTCAAGCTCTACTACAAAGCCACAGTAATCAAGACAATTTGGTATTGGCACAAGAACAGACCCATAGACCAATGGAACATACTAGAGAGTACTGATATAAACCCAAGCATATGTGGTCAATTGATATATGATAAAGGAGCCATGGATATGCAATGGGGAGATGACAGCCTCTTCAACAGCTGGTGTTGGCAAACTGGACAGCTACATGCAAAAAGATGAAACTGGATTACTGTCTAACCCCATACACAAAAGTAAACTCAAAATGGATCAAATACCTGAATGTAAGTCATGAAACCATAAAACTCTTAGAAAAAAACAGGCAAAAATCTCTCAAATATAAACATGAGCAACTTTTTCCTGAACTCATCTCCTCGAGCAACGGAAGCAAAAGCAAAAATGAGCAAATGGGATTACATCATGCTAAAAAGCTTCTGTACAACAAAGGACACCATCAACAGAACAAAAAGGCATCCTATAGTATGGGAGAATATTTTGTAAATGACATATCTGACAAGGGGTTAACATCCAAAATACATAAAGAACTCACATGCCTCAACACCCAAAGAGCAAATAACCCTATTAAAAATGGGCGGCAGATATAAACAGACACTTCTCCAAAGAAGAAATTCAGATGGCCAACAGGCACATGAAAAGATGCTCCACATCACTAGTCATCAGAGAAATGCAAATTAAAACCACAATGAGATATTACCTCACAACGGTTAGGATGGCCAACATAGAAAAGACTAGGAACAACAAATGCTGCTGAGGATGCAGAGAAAGGGGAACCCTCCGACACTGCTGGTGGGAATGTAAACTAGTTCAACCATTGTGGAAAGAAGTATGGAGTTTCCTCAAAAAAATCAAAATAGAAATACCATTTGACCCAGGAATACCACTCTAGGAATTTACCCTTAGAATGTAGGATCCCAGTTTCAAAAAGACATATGCACCCCTATGTTTATCGCAGCACTATTTACAATAGCCAAGAAATCAAGCAATCTAAGTGTCCATCAGTAGATGAGTAGATAAAGAAGATGTAGTACATATAGACAATGGAATATTATTCAGCCGTAAGAAGAAAACAAATCCTACCATTTGCAACAACATGGATGGAGCTAGAGGGTATTATGCTCAGTGAAATAAGCCAGGCGGAGAAAGACAAGTGATTTCCCTCATTTGTGGAGTGCAACAACAAAGCAAAACTGAAGGAACAAAACATCAGCAGACTCACAGACTCCAAGAATGGACTAGCAGTTACCAAAGGGGAGGGGGAGGATGAGGGGAGGGAGAGAGAAGGGGATTGAGGGGTATTATGATCAGCACACATAATGTAGGGGGGGTCACAGGGCAGGCAGCATAGCACAGAAAAGACAAGTAGTGACTATACCATCTTACTACGCTGATGGACAGTGACTGCAATGGGGTATGTGGGGGGCATTTGATAATATGGGTGAATGTAGTAACCACAATGTTGCTCATGTGAAACCTTCATAAGATTATATATCAATGATACCTTTAAAAAAAAGATATTCTGTGCATAAAACAGAGAGAGCATTGGGGAAGAGGGGAAGGAAGGAAGGAATATTAGGAAAGAAAGAAAGGAAGAAAGGTCCAGGCATCAAGAATTGTTCCCAGGAGTGGATTCTCTCACTGCTATTCACTCTTATTACCAGTAACCCACTAGCAGAAACTTTGTAACTTTGATGGTGCTGGTTTGGAGGTCTTACTCTGCACAAGGAGGAATGCTGCCACCAGGGGAACCAGGAGACACAGCCACGGTTCCACTGAATTGAAAGATGAGACTCCCATGTGGCCATTTGGAACCACGTGTGTCACTGAACCAATGAACAGAAAAGAGTTTTACTGGCTGGAGTGGTTAATACCAGTTACTCAGGAAAACTGGGTTGCTGCTTCAGTATAAACAGGTTTATGTCTAGAACGCTGGAGATTTCCTGTGGAAATTCCTAGCATTTCCATGCCCAACAGCAAAGTTAATGGAAAACCACGCCAAGAACCCTGCCCCTGGACCGTGTGACCTAAGCAAATTAAAGGACCATAAAAAGTATAATGAAAGGACAGATTCTCTGTCAAAAAAGCTCCAAAAAAAAATGAAAAGGGGAAAAAAAGGAAAACCAAGACATGGCACACCAAGATCTAGAAACAGGATCAGCAGCAGCCGAAGAACTTAAAGGTGAGAAGAGATGAGTCTTTGGCGCAGGAAGAGGGGGAAAGCCAGATCCGTGAATCTTTGCGCATGGCCCCTCTACCCCCTTTTTGTTCAATTCGTAGGATCATTTTTATAAACTGTTTGTAAGTGCAAGGTTTAACAATTTTAGGGATACATTTTTAAAAAGTGGGACTCCTACCTCATTTCATTTTGAAGAATTAGATTTAGGTACTTGTAATTTTTTTTTAAGAATGAAATGATTCACTTCATAATTTCTGCCACTAGAAATTGTGAAATGTTGGATTAAGGCAGGCTTAATTTCTGTGTGTCGGCAAATATTTTTTATCATATGTTGGGAGACACTTTTCTTATCATATATGCATCAAATCACAAAAACAATTTGGAGTTATAGTCATGCATATAAAATGTCTTAAACATGTTGGTTTAGGGGTACCGCTGCTTCAGAGGAAATAAAAATGTTCCCTGGTCTGGGATAGCTCTGTGAAAAGTAATGTCATCTTTGATATTGTGAACTTTGGTAGTGGAGTTTTCATATTTCCCTATGAACTTTGTTACCTTCAAAGATTGGACATTTTTGTTGAGTGTGTCATTTTATGTTACATCATGAATTAGTGTTACTTTGTATAAAATGCCTAAGAGTTTTTCAGTAGTTTAATCTATTGTACATGATATCTTTTTATGGTGGCTTTCAGATGTTCAATATTGCATTAAGAATTACATTCAATTTGTTCATTGGTTTTGTGTGATGCTCACAAGATTGGAAATCTAGGTATCATGTTGTGAAATTTACTTTAAACTATGTCAGTATCACACAGTGGGATGTTACCTATGTGTCAGATGTTAAGCTTCAAATCTAGGTTGAGAATCTATATCGCACTAATTCAGAATCTGTGCTATGCAGGTTTCCCTAACTGGGAATTCATGTAGCGCAGCTTGTCAGCTAACATTATAACCAAGTACTTCAGTTTTCCACGTATTGGTCAATACCTGGGGCAGTGCTAATTATCATAGTCATGCTGAAAATGATTTTTTAATAAAATGCTCTTGCCTTTTTTGGTTCAGTACTCTGACACTGTACAATATGGCTCCTTCAGTGAGGCAGCAGGCTGGGGAGGGTCAAGGGCCTTCCTCCGGGAGAAATTCGTCAGAAGACCTCCATCTGGAATAAGATCAATCGGAAAGGGGCACAGCATTGATGTTGAAGCAACTATCCCCCAGGGCCCAGCCCAGCCTGCCCTATGTGCCTTCACAGAAAAAGAGACCTTCTTGAAAATTCTCTCTTGAGTTCTTGGGTTACAAAAAGTCCCCAGTGTCTCAGGAGGTTTGTGTGCAGCTCCCCCTGCAGTCCCAGGCACTGTGTCACTCAGAGCACAGAAGTACTGGGCTGAGTCGCTCCAGTGGGCTGAGGGTTTCTTCAGGTGGAAGGAGGTTTCACTCTTCTTAAATTCGGCCTCAAAACCCTTGATGCCTGAAACAAGGCTGTTTCCAGACGTGTACTTCAGGAGAAGCTGGAGTCCTTGGTTGGGGTATTGCACGTACCAGAAGAGATACGGTGGAACAGAAGACGAGTAGTTACATCTCAGCTCCAGACGGTCTCTTTCAGAGACGGTGATGTGGCTGTCAGGCTGGGTCACTGACTGAGCTCTGGTTCCTCCTGCAACATCAAGGCTGTACAATTAGAAGCAACACAGGCTTAGCTAGGAAGAAAAGGTGTCTTTATTCAGATTCCAAATTAGAACACTGTCAATTCTGTGAAAGGAGGAAAGGGAGTGGCCTGGACTCACTCAGGGTAAAAGCCACGTCAAGCACTGGGACGAGCAGCAGGAGCATGGCTGAGCGTGGGAACGCGGCAGGCTCCCCAGCAGGTGGGACAGGGCCGGGCACTGAGCCTTCGGACCTAGAGGAGTGGGGACTTAGGCCTGAGCAAGTCCCTTGCGTTCACAAGTTTCAAAACTGTTCAAAAGTGTCTTTCTCTTAATGAGTTTGGATCTTTTCTGGGCTCTTATTCTCATCACAGTTTCCTGTGTACGCAGATGTCAGTGAGGACAGGTCCAGCCAGCTGCAGGGAGGAGGGGCTGCGGGGATGCATCTGCAACCAATCCTCTGATTCCACCATGCAACATCGCCCTCTGGAGGCTAAACGCAGGACCAACGACCCACGAGAGCTGCATTTACTTCTCATTTCAGAGATGTGACCGTCAAACTTCAACAGAACATGTTTCTTCTGCCCGAATCTGTGATGATGTCACCTTCTGTAGTACATTGTATTAAACCTAAAATAAATGAGAAGTGGGAGTTATGTAGAAATAGAAGAACCATTTACTTCACTGAGAAATTAGTCACAGAAGACAATATCCTA
This sequence comes from Smutsia gigantea, assembly GCA_032199065.1. Taxonomy (NCBI): domain Eukaryota; kingdom Metazoa; phylum Chordata; class Mammalia; order Pholidota; family Manidae; genus Smutsia; species Smutsia gigantea. The sequence continues at coordinate 465,582 of JAVSCE010001858.1, read as the reverse complement.
CACTCTGGAATACCTTTGAGACTATTATTTTTTAAGCCATTCATCAGGCAGAAAGGCTAAGATCAATTGCCTCAGTGAAGGTGAGCTTCACGTGGCCTTGTGTTGCTGCATGGAGTATTACAGTAGTGGGGGCAGAGATTTTTCCTTTATTTGATGCTAAAAGGAAAAAGATAAATTAGAGACATGTTTAAAATCAGCCTGGAACACATGACATTAATTATTTAATCAATGCAAATAAATTAAAGGCAATTTTCTTTGTCAAGCAGAAAGTGTGAAGAAGACTCCTTGGTTTCAAGGGAACAACTTTGATATTTGTTCAGCCTATGAGGAAATAACATAAGTCCTGTTCCAATTGTCAATGGACAGAATAGACCAATAAATTATGCCAAATTATGGAGACCTCACACTAAAAAGAAGGTTGACAGAGCAGCATCTGCAGAGAAACCTGAGCAGAATTATAAAGGAAAAGAAATTATGGCATAGAGATAAGCGGCTCTGTAAAGAATTAAGGAGGAAAAAAAGTAGATCTGTATGAATTCAGAAAGCTGGAAGGAGCGCAACCAGCAGACAGAAATGAGAGGAACTTCTTCACCTTCCTTGCCTCTAGATTTCATTTACATGTGAGACCAAATCATATAGTCCTTTGGAAATTGTAAATGTTGTTGGGGTATGCTCTGATTCAAATATCTGGCTAAGCATATGTATTCTCCCTTGTCTCCAAAATGCCCACCAAAATAAAATTTAGAAATATAAACGAGATGTAGTAAATCCATAATGGGAAAATAATAAAAAGATGAAAGATATCAACAACTTCCATAGATGGAAAGTAGATGTGAGCACACTGATAGTGAGAGAGACTAGGGTAAAGCTGAGCCCAGAATGAACTACGAGTGGAGGAAATGTACTTCTTAGGACCCTGGAGAGGTGCAAGGCTGAGGGAGAGAGTAGGTATGATGGAGGGCAGGATAGACAGAACACAGGTGGGAAAACGGCAGGTCAACATGTGGCATGGCTACACTGGTCTCCCTCTCACTCTGCTTCCTGCTACTGCACTTACATGTGATACACATAGTAGGCCAGCCTTTCTACAGGAAATTAGTCTTTGCTAAAGTTGAAATAAAACCCCTAGGAATACCAAAGTTTTCAGTATGAGTAGTTGACACAGTTAAGCCATCTTCAAACTGATATTAGGTACAGAGAAAGGGGAAGAACAACTTACTAACCAGTTCCCTGCTCATTCATCCTAATAAGAATCCTCCCAATTAACATGGAATGCCCACATGCCCAGACTACTGGCCAAACTCCCCATTCAGGGAGAAACCATGTGGGATACATGGGCACAATAATATAAGGAGTCCATCGTGCTACCCAGCCCTTCATTCTTAGTTGTAAACCAAGAACAAAGTAATGTTAGTCATTTTTAGGTACAGATGGTATCTTTTTCCATCTGTCTTTACATATATGGAGGCCTAGAGTCCTCAGCTATGAATTGTCAGAGTTGTTTATTATACCCAGATCCAAAGTGATGGCAGAATGTCACGCTCTGTGGTCTAGTAATATAGGAATTAGTATTTTGAAAATGACCAAAAGGAACTAAGAAAGTAATATACTGGTTCCCTGGTTACTATTCTCAAAAAATCCTGAGTCTTGGCTTTGAATCATAATTTGATTGACTGATAGATTGACCAATTGATTGATTTAGATTCTTTCTCTTAAGTGCTTTAACCTACATTGTTTCAATTCTGTCAGCTTTATGAAAAACAGCTTTATAAGTATCTATCAATAAATGAATGGATAAAGAAGGTGTGGTACACATACACAATGGGATATTATTCAGCCATACAAAAAAAAGAAATCCTGCCATTTGCAACAATATGGGCAAATATAGAGGGTATTGTCCTAAATGAAATAAGCAGGAGGAGAAAGACAGACACCATATGGTTTCACTTATTTGTGGAATAGAAAAACAAAACAAAACAGCAGTAGACTCATAGACTCTGAGAAGTGACTGGAGGTTACCATGGGTTGGGATGGGTGAGTGAGGAGGGTGAGGGGGATAATGGGGCACAAAAGTTCTCAATCATAATATAAGTTGGTCACGGGGATGGTAGTACAGTATGGAGAATATAGCCAGTGATTCAGTAGCATCTTGTATGTTGACAGATAGTAACTGCACTAGTTGGGGTGGGGATTTAATATGGGTAACTGTTGAACCACTGTGTTGTATACTTGAAACCACTATAAGATTGTGTATCAATTTGACTTCAATTTTAAAAGAAAGCTTTATAACTTGAATAGAAAAAGAAATTTAAATTTTGAATACAATAATTATAAAGTCTATCATTTGTTGAATGTAGACCATGTGATAAGAGAGTTGAATGTTGACAGTATACACTGTTGTGCTCAGCCTAGATCCCCTTTTCCAGGCCAGGGTACCCAACCCCCAGCGACTGTGGATATTGGCTGTTCTTGGTTTATAGTTGCCCCCTTCCCCAGGAAATTAACATCAGCCAATAAGTCACCATTGTTCAGTAGGGTACATTGCTACCCCAAAGAAGACCATAGCCAATGACTTTGTACCCCTTATTCTGGAGTACAAAAGGTCGACTGTCTGGTCCCTTAACTCAAGGTGGGAAAGATCAATTCTGTATAGCAATTCATGCTCTAGTTCTCCCCCGGGAGATCAGATTGAATCAAGGCTCCAGAACTATAGCCATGCTCTGCCTTTTCCCTCCTATCTGAACCGGCTGTCCTCAATGAATCACGGGCACAGACACCCCAATCTGGGCTCTGCTTTTAAGGAACTCAGCCTAAGACAACATATTATCTTGTTTAATCTCCAAACTGACCCCGAAATGTATAGAATAGTATAGTCCAAGATCAAATGGCCCATTAGTTACATAAAAGATATTCAAACTGGCGCAAAGAAAGTTCTTCCCAGTGCATGATGACACCAGAAGGCACACAATAAAAGTGGAATGAGATTTTGAGTATCTTGATTCCAGCACGACTTTCTGCCCTTTTTTGCTCCTTTAAATATTTTTTCTATGATTTGGAAATATTTGTGCAGAGTCTTCAGCCTGCAGATTGAAACTCTGAAGCAAATCCTGATTGGGTTGCATCTTGATGCAGTGACTATGTGAACAAAACTGAACAAAAATAGTAATTTCCCATTTCCAAGTTACCCCACCCTTTGGACTACATAAACAGTGTCATGTCTAACAGACCATATATGCAGCTTTAAATAAATGTGACTTTAAAATGTTTTCCATAATTCCATTTTTTTCCTGTAATTGTAATCTTTTTTACAAGAACTTTTTTCTATCAAGCCGCAAACATTTGCCTGAATTTGGGCATAGATTGTAGGGCAGTTCCACGGTGTCAGGGAGTCAGGGAAGGGTGCCATTCATATGGTCTTTGGTATTTCCAACTTTCCTCACCAACATTTGCTAAGATACCCTCAGTACCATAGATCTTTGATAATTGATCCGTGTAGGTTTTTAATCATCACAGCAAAGCTCCTCGGTGTCTGGAGTTCTTTTAGATACTTACATCCTTCTCAGGAAATCTGAAGTTGTTGTGTGCTCCAATGCCCTGCCTGTTGGGTACAAGGCATTCTATAGCTACAACTAATGTCTTAATTTTCATTTGCCTCTGGGGAGCAAACAGAATCACTCTGCCTGCAGCCTAAGCAAATACCAGACATTTGGGTACAGGCTGCAGGTGCTGGGAGAGCACTGTGGGCTCACTGCACAGAAGTAGGTGACCGAGTCGTGGAGCTGGGAATCTCTGATGAGCAAGGAGACATGCTGGCTGTCTTTATTGAGCTGCACTGTAAATCTTCCTTCCTTTTTGTCACCACTGGAGAAGGTGTATATCAGCAACTCAGGGCCTTTCCCAGAATACTGTCTGTACCACGAGAAGTACTGGGAGGCCCTGTCACCGTAAGTGCAGTTGAGAGCGGCAGTAGCTCCCTCTGGAACCCTCAGAGCTTCAGGACTCTGCTCCACTCCCTTCTGCTGACTCCTCATCCCTGTGCAAAAAGACAATGCTCAGTCAAATAAGATTGGTTGGGTAGTCAATACTTACACTCCAGAATTTAAATTACCTTTTCACAGGTCTTCTCACCCATACCCTCCCCTAGTTAGAAAGGAAAAAATTCATGTTTCTACCCACGGACCCAGAATAGATAATAGCTCTAAATATTGTACTTTATATTCCCTTAGAAATGCCCCAAACTCACAAGTTAATGGAAGCCACATGATCACTAGTAAAACTCTTGAGGATTTCATCATTCTTTCCTCCCCTGCTTCCCTGGGATTCAAATTTTAAACCCTAAAAATATGGGTCTAGCTCAAGCGTGTCTAACTCTTCTGCTTTAGAAATCACGAAAAGAATCTGTTCTACCAACTGGAAAAAAAGACTTTTTCTTTTTTCTCCACCCCTGCTACACCACCCAGCCCCTCCTCTCCTCTCCTTTCATATTTCTCTCTCTCTCTCTCTCTCTCTCTTTCACACACACACAAACACACACACACTCAGGAACACTTGAAAGCTTTCCCCAGTGTCCCTGAGAAAGCACTGCCATCTTGTGGACTTAAGAAATATTCAGAGAAATATTCAAAATATAGAACCTTATTTTGTGAACTGGTGAAAGCAAAAATCTTCCACTTTAGTTAAATTAAAAATATAAGAAACATATAGTCCAAGTCCACATGAGTGGAGAGAAGGAGATAGATATGTGTATGTGTGTTTTATATCAAATGGCAATGCTTGTCTGAGTAAAAGCAGGTATTTCAAATAACCACTTCCCTGCACTGAAAAGGCAGTCATAAAGTATACCCATAAAAGTCTGGGTGAAACCCCTGCCATACAAGGGGTATTTCGTATTGAATAGCTCCTCTGCACATCAAGCCAACACCTCCTGTCTCATTGCCTCACCTCCAACTTTTAAAGAAATAAATTTTAACTCATAGTAATCTTTTTAAGACAGAATGGCCTAAAATCTGACTGAACAAATATGTTTCTAGCTCACAACCTGGGCTTTTCTTTAACAAAGCGAGGGACTAGAGGAACTTGGAATTCTTCATTTCATTCTGTGCCAGTGACATATCTGTGTCACGTAATGCTTATTTGGGCCATTATTTATTTATTTATTTATTTTTACTGCAATAAAGATGGGCCTGCCTTCAGTATCTAGACTGTAAATAAAACCCTATGTACTTGTTCATTTGTCAAGTTCCTCTTATTCCCTTTTCTGGTATAAAGCTCTGGTATCTAGGGATTAATCTCCAAAAGTTATGGATCTGGTCTTGCTCTCTCTGCATTTCTGTTCTATCCTAGCCAACAAACCAGATTTACCAGAGGACTTCCCATGTAAGAAGCTTAATTGGGCCTACAGAGAAACAAACACAGACAACTGTTCCTCCTTGCTCCACAGCTCTGTCATATCCTTGCAGAAGCTGATGGCTAGAGATAAGCAATGCAACAGGCCCTTTTCTGCTCAAGAGTTCTGTAATCAGTGTCCATCAAAGATAGACTGCTTAGGTCCTTCCCATTCCCACTGACATCCGTGTAGGAAACAGATGAGGGAAAAGATGCTAATATTGAAATCCCTTTCTCTAAGAGCATCGTTTGATAGAACTCACACAACCATTTCTCAGTAAAGGCAAAAAAAACAAGAGTTGTGACAGCAACACAGGAAGACAACCACCAGTCAGAAAAGTTATGAAAACCAAATAGAAAGCCTTCAAAGTAGAATGTGGACAGGAAGAGCTCAGTCCTTATAAGAAGCATTCCCCCTTCTTAAGACTTGTAACAAAAATTTATATAAGTGGGTTAATAGGTCTAATATTGCGGTGGACCCAGAGCCCACACCAGTGCTAGCAAATGACCGAATTCACATAACCTCAAAGTTGTCCTGCCTGCAAAACTTCTGTGCTTACTGATTTCTAAAGAATATACCAAACTACTTCAGATGACTGAGGGACTGTTACGGCAATCTATGAAAAAGTCCCACCGTGAAGATTTTAATAATCTTATTTTCCACAATAGCACATTTTTTAACTATGTCTTAAACCTCCAAGTATTACAAAAGCAAGCTCCCTTTCAAACGGAACTTATCTTATGATACTGTAAATGTTGTTAGTTTTGTGTCCATTTCAAATACATGAGCTTTATTATTGAAAACAATAAAGGACAACTTTATGCATATGGACACACACTTCTTTACCCATTGAGTTCTTATTTATATAACCTTATAATTATTGTTTATGCATTCATTTTTTAATCATATAGGAAAAAAGAGATACAGACAAAAATACAAAAGTACTGGGTTCATATTTATCTATATAGTTACCTTTACCATTGTTCGCTTGATTTTTGTTTTTTGGTTTTTTTTTTTTTTGGTATGGCTCCAAGTTACTGTCTAGTGTCATTTCATTTCAGCCTGAAGAATTCTTTTTAGAATTTCTTTAAGGGAATATCTACAAATGATGAATTCCTTCAGCTTTTGTTTATCTTGGAATGTCTTGATTTCTTCTTTATTTTGAAAGATAGTTTTGCCAGATATAGAATTTTGGGGTGACAGTTTTTTCTTTCAGTGCTTTAAATATATCATCCAACTGAATTCTGGCTTCTGTGGTTTCTATGGGGACTTGACTGTTAACTTTATTAAAGATCCCTTGTATGCAATCAACCCCTTCTCTTCTACAGCTTTCAATATTCTCAATTTATCTTTATATTTCAACTGTTTAATTATTATGTGTCTCAATGTAGATTTCTTTGCTTTTATCCTGTTGGTGTTTATTGAGCTTCTTGGATGTGTAGATTCATGTTCCATCAAATTTGGGAAGTTTCTGGCCATTATTTCTTTAAATATTCTTTCTGTCTCTTTCTCTCTCTCTCCTCCCATTCTGGGATCCATATTATATTTATGTTGGTACATTTTACAATGTGTCACAGGTCTCCTAGGCTATAATTTTTCTTCATTCTTTTTTCTTTCTGCTCTCAGACTGGATAATTTCTACTGACCTATCTTCAAGTTTGTGGATTCTTTCTCCTGCCTGTTCACATCGATTGTTAAATCACTCTAGTGAATTTTTTTTCTTAGAAAATTTCCTCTGTGTAGCCACTTCTGTGCCCTGAGAGAGTTCTGAGTTATGTGAACTACAGGCAAGCCTTTCCATTAGTCTTTCAGGGGGTCACCTGACAGGTTGAAGCAGTTAAGCACCCTTCTTTGATAAAAAGTCTGCCCTGCTCCCTCCACCATCAGGAACCCACCCTGGAAATGCAGGCTGCCATCTAGAGACTGTCTTGAAGCCAGTGATAAGAAGATGGAAAAAGGGTAAGTTAAAATACCACAAAACTCTCCTACCAGGTTTCAGTTACCTATTTTGTAAGTGTTTTCTTGTGCTATATATTTTTCTGTGGTATTGGCTGGAGTAGACTTGTTATTGTTTTGAAGTTTTCTGTCTTTCTAGGCTGTTCTTTCCCTGATCTTTTGGCTAGAGAGAGAAGGCTGTTACTGGAAGTTTTGTCTATATCTACTGGCATTTCTAGGTTACTTCTCCAGGACTCAGTTGGGTTATATGAGGCAAAAGAAAACTCAGGGAACTCACTGCTCTATCATTCCTCAGATCCCAAGTTCCATAACTAGGCTAGCTTCTTCTCTCTACCTTCTTATGTTTGGTTTTTACATAATGTTCAGTTTTTAGCTGTACTTAACAGTAGAAAAAAGTACACCTACTCCAACTTTCCAGAAGAGGAAAGCATGATGCTTTCCCATATAGTTGGCATACCCTCTTGGCAGAAGCCCAGCCAAAATAGTATTAAAATTTAATTCTGGTTCAGCCATCTGGACTCTCTTGTTGGATAAACGTGGTCCTGGATCATGCAGATAGCTTCCAGTTGTTTGCATATACACTGCTGTAAGAGTTCTCTCACAGTGACCCAGGAGGGCCACGTCTCTGTAAATGGCATGAAATCATCCCTGTCCCTCTTGTTCTTTAACCTTTTATACAAAAAATTTGAGTGTGATTAGGAAATGACTAGAAAAATGGCAAAGTTATAGCTGCTAGAATGATCATACCAATTTTGTGGTGGTGGAGAAAAAGCAGCAACCCTGGCCCTGGGGAAGGGAAAGCCTTAGACCCTGGGAGGGGGATGTGGTGGTGGGTGGGTGGGCTTAATGTTCTCTCTGTATGCTAGATTCAGCACTGCAGCCTAACCAAACAACCTTCCTGTCTGCTGGAAACAAGCAGCTGCTGTAGCTGGCAATCTGACCTACTCTGTTCTCCTTTTCCACGTTACATGAAAAGAGAAAAACTTATATGAATATGGCCTGTCCTGAACAGTTCTGCTGTGCCGTTCACCATCAGCGGAAAGCTTCCCGACATGGGGTCCAATCCTCATATGTTTACAAGCACAGACATCAGCACAACCTGTTTCAATCTGACTGGTACAAATGAATATGCTTCTAATATCTGAGAAGTCTTGGGTTATACTGGTGAATGGCAATACTTGGGAAAGCTGCTCATATAGCAAAGTGATGTCATGCTGACTCTAATCAAGTTTAACCACAAATCCCAAAATGGATCAACCTGTGCCCTTTGGGTTATACATTTATGTCTGGGGAGAAAGGGGCCACAGAACATCTCTTCGTTGGAAATGGTGGTTGCTTTTTGGTCCCTTTTTGGCAATTCAGCTGAAGACCAGTGTGTCAGTCTAAAATCCCTTGCATGGAGTCTAATGAATATTACACTACAACCTAGCTGTCTATAGCCTGGGACTTATTCATAGTTGTCTGGATCTGGGACCCTAGGAGGCATTATTGAGGTTAATGCTGCAGAATGGTCTTATCCTACAGCTTAGCTGCGAACAGCAGCTTTAATTAAATGTTATTTGAGACATAGCAAATGGATTTAGTCTCAGTCTCAGTCAGATTAATCAGAATGGCTGATGGAGTGGGCATACTCATGAGAAAAATTTCTAGAAACTAACACAACATAGGATCATGGAATAGTAATTGTTGAAAGACAGTCCACTGTGCAACTCCTGTATTCTTACAAGTCTTGCTGGGATGTGCCAGTAACGCAAGGCTACGACCACGCAGCCCAAACCTTCTCTCAGGGCTGTGCTTACAGCAGGCTTGAACAATGAGGTAATGTCTTCTCTGAGACAAAGAGCAAGCTTGCTTACGGCTAAACAGAGTGATAAATTCCCCAGGCTCAGTGTTCCTTAGCTATGACACAATCCCATCTGCACCCATCACATCACTCTGGGAGACCCGAGGGCAAGGATAACCGAGGCAAGTATGCCAGTGTTCGTGCTGCTCGCCCTGCCACAAGTAATAAAGTCCTTGTCTCTGGCCCAGGAGTCTTGCATCTTTACTGACAGCATCAAAGAAAAAACAAGCTTATCAGAAGAAGGGTAAGATCCAAGATATAACAAACCTTTCACCTTTACAGATTCTATAGTAAAGACCTGAGTCCTTTGAGAAAGACAAGTTTCCCAAAACTGATCTAGAATGGACCTTTTTTGAAGGCTGTAATGTATAGCCCCATATGGAACTTAACTATCATTTCTGATAAAATGCTTGAGCAATTTTCTGATATACTTTAATGAAATTTCTCCTCTGGGAAATTAGTGTTATACACTCAAATGACTATTAAAACCATGTAAGGTACCTAATAGCCAGTCCACAGACAGTCAAAAGTAGAATATTTATGAACCAGTCCTCTGACTATACTCATGATCTGTAATCAGACTTGTTAGAAAAATCTAGTGTCCTATGCAATGTCTCTACAAAGGCTGATTATTTGAATTTGTTTCCTAAGGAGTTTTCTCTTGCAATAATCTGAAATAAAGTATTCTAAATGTATCTTTTTTTTTCTTTTAGACATTTCATCACGGAGTCACTAGTCTTGAGTTGACCCAGCTCAGATCACACCTGATAAAGTGAGGTCAGTTGAGTGAAGAGAGGCTGAGACCCTGAGTGGATCTAATTATCTGACAGAGCCCACTGAGCAAAGCAGGGCTGGGATTTGAGTTTGGGGGTAAGGGCTGGAGAGAACTGAACTGTACCACCTAATCAAGCAAGGAGAAGAAGGGAAAGAGAAATAGAGAGAGTCAAACAACACTCATTCATTCTTTCAGTCACTATCTATGGCACTAAGGACAAAGCCATGAACAAAAGGAACAATACATCTGACCTCACAGAACTTGTGTTCCAACTGGAGGTATAAGCAATGGACACACTGACACACAGTGAACAATATAACCGTGGACTGCGATTACTACCACAGCCAGAAAATAACCAGGGTGCGTGACAGAGGTAAGAGGCAACTGTGGATGGCTACATTAGTCAGAAAGATCAGCAGAGGTCAAGATTTTTCTACATTTGTGACATTTGGGCTGAGACACAAAAGATGAAAATGAGTCAGGCTTTCTAGGATTTGGGAAAAGAGCATTTCAGACTTATGGAAGAGTAAGACCAAATGGCCGGAAGGACAGGCAGGGCAAGTTCAGAAAACTGAAAGGAGGTCAGTGTCGCTGCTGCACAGAATGCCAGGGAAGGAGACTCCTGGGCTGAGATCGAAGGGTCACAGGGAGATTCAATTACGCAGGACCTCGGGCATCAGAGCCTGCATTTTGTGTTTTATTCCAGAAGCAAGAGGAAACCCTGAAGCATTTTAGGCAAGTAGAGTCTTTTGATTTGTGCTTTAAAAAATTATTCTGGCAACCAGTTAGACAGGTGCTTCTCAATCTTTTAAGTGATAGAATTACCCAGGAATCTTGTTAAAATGAAGATTGAAATTCAGTCAGTCTGGGGTGGAGCCTGAGATTCTGCACAAGTTCCAATACTGATGGCCGCACTGTGAGTAGATGCGTGGGACACACTGCCTTCAGTGAAAAGAGACCAGTCAGAAGGCAGCTTGGACTAGTGTTTTTCAAACTTTGTTTAATGTATCTTTTTTTATGAAAGGACATTTATTCTTATTCTGTATTTATTATATTCTTATAAGGTACTCCAATACTTTCTCATCTTATTTTATTTTTTAATGACAAAATGTATAACCTCACAGGTCAAAATGCTGAAAATTTTCATTTAGCAAGATGGGAATTATTTTAAAATAATAATATACATAATTGGTAACGTGTTGGAAAATTAGCAGCCTCATATGCTACTGTTGAAGTTGTAGCTTGGTGAAAAAAATTCATCATGAAAATCAGATATTCAGGGTCATGCCTTTTCCCTTATCAAAAGATTTCCATTTCCATTAAAGCTACAGCTTTAATGATACTCATAAAAATGTTCTCAATAATACTGGATAATTGGAAACAACACTAAAAAGTAATTTAAAAAAATTCGTCTATGAAATGGAAAAATGCAGTCATTTGAAATTATGCCTTCAATATATGTTTCTTGGTGTGAAAATACCTACATTATAATGTTGAGAGAAACAAATATGTTAATAAATACCAGGTACATTATAAGACCCTTTCATAGAAAAATAAAGCTGTATATATGCATCTAAAAATTTTTTAAATGGTAATAGTCATCTTTTCTACATCATGAAATTATGAGCAGGTTCTACTTTTTTCTGGATGTTTTTATTTTCTAACTAATCTAAAATTAACATATATAATTGATAAAATTTTTAATTAAATTTGAATTTAAAACATATAACTCCTTCCTTCAAACTCTGTATCCTACTTTGCGACTTCAGTGGAAGAAGCAATTAACACAGGGTCCGAATGTCTGGGTTCTACTCCTGGCTTCCATTTTGCTGTAAATCTTGCTTTGAGTAAATCATGCAATGCCTGTAGATCCTAATTCTTTCATCTATTAAATGAAGGGCATGGGCTGAATCAGTATTTCCTAAAATGTGATTGACACAGGAGGTATGTTAGGCAGAACATAGATGAACTTTTTAATTGTTACCTATATGATGGTTTTTTAGTTTGTAATAGAAAAAAATATGACTAGCACATCAAATATATGGTTTCACAGGTAATATCAGTTAAAACAAGAACAATTTTTACATAGTTATTTTTAAGGTCTATTTCATATAAAAGTCGATTTAATATTAAATTAGTAAATAATGGTGTAAGTAGAATACATATACAGAAAATAACATAAAGATTATCAACAAATGTTGCTGGTGAGGGTATCGCTTGGTGAAAACGTGCTTCAAAACCTGGGAGCCTGAGCCACTAGGGATCTGCCCTCTCACAGTGAAGGGTGCAGCAGTGGGAGGGAATTTGTAAGCAAACAAGCCCACGACCAGAACAATCGCGTCGAAGAGTGAAAATTCAATAGTAACAAAAGCATATTTAATTCAATATAAATTCAGGTTCACCACATAAGGGAGATGGTGTATTGTCCTTCGCTTTTGTTTAGAGACAAAGATTATAAAGAAAAGTGCCTCTGTAAATAAAGCAGACAGCTTCACTCCCACTCACAAAGCTAAACCTGTGTCAAGGGGCCCAGCTGCAGGGCTGTGGTACAGACCACAGGTGCTTAGAGAACCCTGTACCACAGAGCACAAAAACAGGTGGCTGAATATCCAGGATGAGAGGCTGGGATGCGCCAAACATTATGTAACTTCTCTGTTCCAGTAAGTGTTTTATGATTTGGTCTGCTTGCTCCTTCTGGCTTGATTGAATTAAAGTCAAATATACAAATCCTTTCCCAGGATCCTGTCTGAACTAGTGGAAGTTGTAAAATGTTTTCTTTGGATAGGTGCCCTTAAGGACGGCATGTGCTCTCTCCCAGAAGTCAGGAATGCACTCTGTTGCATTGTATGTGGGTTTTTCACTTCAACCACAGCCAAAGGAGATTTATTAATGGCTGATTGTTTTTTGAAAGACTGTAAATCCTTTCCCCAGTTCCCTCAAGTGAGCATGGTAGCTCTAACCACCCTTCCATGACTTTCAGATTTATGGACAAGATTACTAGGATGGGCTATTTTTATTCATATCTCCAAAGCCCACCAACTCAATGAACTGGCTGCCAAAAGAAATTCATGAATGAAACTCCCAGGGACTTCTCCATTTTTCTATTCATGGGACTCGTGAAGACTCAGATTGGAGTCTGAGAGCTCTCAGACACTAGCAAGCCAAATAGCTTGTTTATCTGAGTGCATATTCATACTTCTCTTGTCACAGGCAGCTGGGAGACTCCTCCGCCAACCAGAAATTAGATCCATTGCCCTGTGCACAGCTCTGAGTCACTCAGCTACTCCTGATTTCTGAAGAGCCCACATGGAAAGATGACATGCTAGCACCGGGTACAGATTATTTGGATATTTGCACCTATTGTTTGCCCCCTAAATTGTTTTCTTTCCTTTTTCCTTCTACAAAATTCTTGAGCATCTACCATGTACAAGTTATCAATTAAATAACTAAAAGCCATCCCTCCCCTAAGGAAAATCTAGGGAGGTTCTTTTCTCTTTTCAGTGCAGAAACCAGAAACCTGCTAAATGAGCTCCTAACGATCAGCATCGTAGCACAGTATGATGGTCCTATTCTGAGCTCTGCTCCACAAGACTCGGGTGGATGCGCATGGAAATATACCAGGAGCAAGAAATTGTCATTTTTCTGTGAATGACATCTATGAGATAAAGAAAGCAAACAAGAAAGCCTGAAATTCAGAGAACTGGGTGGAAAAAGGCCAATCTGGAATAAAGGGAGACTCCCAGCCATGACCACAAAGAAATAACATGATCAGTACTGGGAGAGTGGAGACTTAAGCCTTAATCCATACCTGAAATTTTCTTGTTTTTTTTTTTCTTGAATTATCTTCACTGCCTCATCCCATCTACATCCAAGAATAGCCACCATTAGGTGCAAAACCTTTTTCTACTAATGCCAATAAATAACTTAATATAATTTAATCCTACACAATTATGTGTTATTTAACACAATAGGTATATGTTACTATAGATAAAGAAATATAGGTGCTCTACATTGAAGTAATTTGTCCAGAGTCACATCATTTAGTAAGTGTAAGACTTCAATATCTCTGCCTTTAATCAACACATGAAACCTCACCAGTCACTGAAAGCAAGCAAGAGAAATGCCTTCACTAAAAAATAGATGAACAGCATATTCCTGTGCAAGACAATGAGCACCACAGACAACTCGGATTCAAGCCTCCTACGGGAAGGTCTTTTGGTGTCTTCATTTTTTGGTTTTGTTCATTACTCTACTTTATAAACCTACAAAAATAGCTGTCACTTATTATGTATTTAATAATAATTGTACAATGAATAAATTCAGTCACTGTGTCTGTTAGATTAATTAAGAATAAGAAAATAAGTTTTTATTTTACTTTATTCCTCTTTGATGCCCCTCCTTAGTTTCATCGATGTCAACTTTCTGACCTATATTATTTTCCTCCTCTCTAAAGAACTTTTGGTACCTCTTACAAGGCAAGTCTATTGGCAACAAATTCCCTTCTTTTTGTTTGCCTGAGAAAGCTTTATTCCTCCTCCATTCTTGAAAGATGATTGTGCAGGGTGCAGAATTCTAGGTTGTTTGGGGTTTGTTTTTGTTTTGTTCTTTTCCCCTCTACTCTTCTCTTGCTTGAATGGTTTCTGAGAGAAGTGAGATGTAGTTCTTATCTTTGTTCCTCTGTACGTAGGGTTTTGCCTTTCACAATGTGTTTGTTATCTTTGATTTTCTGTGTTTGAAAATGATATGCCTAGGTGTAGTTTTGTTTTGTTTTCTTTGGATTTATCCTGCTTGGTGTTTTCTAAGCTGCCTGGATTTGTGGTTTAGTGTCAGACAATAAATTGGGGAAATAATCAGTCATTATTTTAAATACTTCCTCTGTTCCTTTCTCCTTTTCTTTTCCTTCTGGAATTCCCATTAAGCATATGTTACATCTTTAACAGTTGTTTCACATCCTTGGATATTCTGTTCTGTATTTTTCAGTCTTTGTTCTCTTTGATTTTCAGTTTTGGAGGTTTCTATTGAGATATTTTCAAGCTCAGAGATTCTGTCCTCTGCTGCTTCCAGTCTACTAATGAGCCCATCAAAAGCATTCTTCATTTCTGTTATAGTGTCTTTGCTCTCTCACATTTGTTTCTGATTCTTTCTTAGGATTTCCATCTCTCTGCTCACATTGCTCATCTGTCTTGCATGCTATCTACTTTATCCATTAGAGCCCTTAGCATTAGTTGTTTTAAATATCTGGTCTAATAATTCCAACATCCCTGCCATGTCTGGTTTATCTGGCTTTGTCTTTTCAAATTATGTTTCTTGCCTTTTGGTATGCCTTAAGATTTTTTTTCTTGATAGCCAGACATGATGTACTAAGTAAAATGTCCTGCTGAAATAAGCCTTTAGTAATACAGTAATACAGTAGTGAGCTGTGGGGAGACGCAAGTATGCTGTGGTCCTGTGAAGAGATCTCAGTCTTTCATTAAGCCAGTGCCTCTGGACTATGAACTTCATAAGTGTTTCTCAGTTATTTTCCTCCCCACTTAGGTGACACAGGATGGCTACCGTGGGCTGAAGTGAGGTATTTCCCTCCCCCTGGGTTAGTTAGGCTCTGATAATACCCCCAGCAGGTTAGGCCCTGGTTAACTAGTTTCCCCACCAGGGCAGGCTGTAAAGAGCAGAGCGCTCTGGTGCATTTCCAAATGGTTCCTCCCCCAGCCCTCCCTACAAGAAGCATTAGGGGATTCCTCTCCAATATTTACTGTGAGTGCCTGGTTGAGCTCCTGGAGGTAACTCTCATAATATGATTGGATCCCCTGGAGTTTTTAACTCTCCCAGTTGTCCACACTGAACCACCACCAATTCATCCACTACATATCAGGTTTTCCTATTCCAGCCCCAGCTCCCACTGCAGTTTCTGCCCTGAGCCTGCTCCAGGAAGGTACAACTCCCTGTTTTCATCGTTTCTCCAATCTTGGGGGCAGCAGTTTTTCCTGTGTCCTTACCTACAGATCCAAGAACGATTGTTGATTTTTCAGCTGTTCAGCTTTTTACTTGTTGTTAGGACAAAGTGGTAACTTCAAGGCTTCTTGCATACAGAAAGAAAAAACAGAAGTCATCTATTTTTATTTTTTAATAACCTTTATTTTGACATAAGCAGAGTCTGTGAACTATAGAAAATTAGAAATGCAGACAAGGCAGGTATCTCTTCCTGTCATCCAGAGATAACCACTTTTAATACCTTAGTGTATCCCTCCTGTTTTTCTCAGTTGATATTGGCCTTTCAAATGAACATTTATCTCATCTAATTCTCAGACAGTATTTAAATTTTTCTAATTGTCTGCAAAAGGAACATCACAGCTAATTTGTGCAATCTAAGACTACACATAGCATGTAGGCCTCCTGTCCCTTAAGTCTCTTTTGAAGAACACTCTTAGTTGAGGATCCTGGGATAGCTGTCCTGCTGCCTCAGAGTGACTCAGCCATTATCAGGCTGGCATAGCAGTCTGAGCAGTGATGTTCTCCACAGGAGCAGCTGTGGAAAGCAATAAAAGAGTTGGTGTGGCATCTGGAAAGGTGCCATGATGGGGAGCATGGATAAATTGGTAAAGCAGATCTCTCCCTATCAAACGCTTTCTGAGAACTTGAATAGCCATTAAATGAGGACTAAAAATCTGTCGGGGAAAAGCAAACCCATCAGATATTGTCATCAGCCCCATCAACTTGTTTCTTTTCCACTTAGTTGACATTCCTCTGGTCGTTGGACCCCAAACACAGCGGATCTCTTGCTTTCAACCAAAATTACCATCTACTTCAGCAGCAGAAATGCAACATGACAGTCTTACCCTTGGTAATAGCCAGATGTGGCAGTCAACTTTATGTGCTGAGTGAGGATACTTTTATGCTATCTAGACATCTAGGCTCAAGTTCAAACTCATTCATGTCTGAGAGAAACAGTAGCTCACTTGTGAAATTACATACAACAAAAAGTGTAATGCTTCTGCCGCACCTCCTAAGCCTCCAGGTGCAGGTTTGGGTGTGGGCTGCAAGGGCCTGGGGAGCACAGTGCGCTCACCACACAGATGTAGATGGCCGGATCACGGAGCTGGGCGGCTGTGATGTGCAGGGAGCTGCGCTTGGTAGCTGGATCCAAGGTTGCTGTGTACCTTCCATTTGACTTTCTGCTCTCTGTGGAGCTCATGATTATCAGGGAAACAGGACCTCTCCCAGCGTCCTGTCTGTACCACCTTAAGTTGTTAAAGGGGCTCACTGTATAATTGCATTGCAACGTGCCATTCTCTCCCTCCAGGATAATCAGGGACGGAGGACTCTGCTCCACCTGGTTTATGCCGCTCACCCCTATTCAGAAAGAAAAGTGAGATTCAAGAGATAGATCATCCTTTCTCAGTACTTTCTAAAGTGTGTCCCTTCCTTCTCTGACAAGAAATCCCAGGTGAACTATAAAACGGCTCATTTTCTCTCCTCTTCCTACCCCAAATCAATAGAGCTTTGGTGAAAATCCT
Source organism: Smutsia gigantea (assembly GCA_032199065.1). Lineage (NCBI taxonomy): Eukaryota > Metazoa > Chordata > Mammalia > Pholidota > Manidae > Smutsia > Smutsia gigantea. Next base: position 448,111 of record JAVSCE010001858.1, on the reverse strand, counting down.
AAGAAAATGTTCCCTGGACTTGCTGTGTCAACCTTGCTGAAACCCTTCATTAACTTACAGCAAAAATGAAGCCACAAAACCACCAAAGGGGCCCTCGGGTGCTTCTCCATTTTTCAGCACAAGGCTGCCACCAAAAGCTGGCTTGTCTATTCAACATATATATTTTTTAACATTAAATACAGGGCTTCCCAGGGTATATGCCAACCAATCAGGCACCAGATTTTGCTGCCCTGTACACAATCATACCTAAGGCAGAGCCATTGCAAACACTGCCATCTTGGGGTCAGAGCCACAGATGCTCAAAACCTCTGATGAAGCTTCTGGCTAGGTTTCCTCTTCACTATTTGCAACATGGTATAGAATATAAACCCCCGTATATCGGTTTAAGTACAGTAGATTAGATTAGTAGCTAAGACATGTTTGAAGACCTCAGTCTGAACTCTGGCTGTATGTGATACTGAATAGGAGAATTTAGCCTCAGGTTTCTCATCTGTAAAATAGGTGTAGTAACACCTACCTGACAATTTTTGAAGGCTTTAAAAGACATGATGGAGGCTGTCAGCAAAATGGTTGAGTTGGAAGCCCTAGCTCTGTTTCCTCCACAGAAACATGGATTTAATGACAATATTAGTACCTTGAAGAGAAACCCAGAATTTAGCGAGAAGTAAAGGCAACCCTAGAGGAGCACAAACTGAGAACAATCACATTTATGTAGGTAAGAAAAGCAATTTCACTTTACCCACATCGGTCCCTCCACCGACGTCAGCTCATCAGCACAAGAAGACAGCCTAGGCCCATGGTTTTTCCCATGAGGGTGCGATTGAGGCTTAGGGGCATGCGAGGGCAAGGGCAGGAATGAGACTAGAGTGTGGACCTGACCCCGCATCCTGCAGGGCGCCCTCCGTGGGACTCATTTCAATCTCGCCTCATGCCGAGCGCTGAGCAACACACACAGCCCGACCCCTTGGGACAGCTGGAGGCACGGGAAGGGAAGGGCATCTCTCTCGCCCAGCACTGCTCTGCAAGATTGGGAAGAGGTGCAGAACTGAGGTTCATCTCCAAAAGGAAGGGAAGGGCATCGCTCTCGCCCAGTGCTGCTCTGCAAGATTGGGAAGAGGTGCAGAACTGAGGTTTATCTCCAAAAGGAAGGGAAGGGAGTAAAGGGAGCCTTCTGCCCAATCATTCACAGCACCCTCCATGGAGCCACTTTCTATCTCACCTCATGCTGAGCGCTGAACAACTGGCAGGACTTGGTCCTCCAGGACAGCTAGACACCAGAAAAGGGGCAGGTGTGCTCTCACGGCTACCACTGCTCAGCAAGGTTAGGATAAAGCAGAGAACTGAGGTGTTTTCTCCGAAAAAGAAGGAGAGAAGCAAAGGGGCCTGCCCAGCCTTACAGTGTACTCTCCAAGGGGCTTGTCTCCATCTTGACTCATATTCAGCACTGCTGATCAGGGAAGTCTCTTCCAGTCAAAACCAGAGCATAAAGACTCGGGGAGGCGGCTCCTTCCTCAAATGCTCAGGAAACAAAGCAAACCTCAAGGAGCATAAAGAATCAAGAAATATGACCTAACCAAAGGGAGAAAGTAAATCTCCAGTAACCAACTCAAAGAAATGGAAATCTGGGACTTGCCTAACAAGGAATTCAAAACAGTCATCATGAAGAAGCCCAGAAGCCCGATGAGTTACAAAAGAACACAGACAACTAAGCAAAATCAGGAAAATCGTACTTGAACAAAGTGAGAAGTTCAACATAGAACCCACACAAAGGAACCAAACAGAAATTCTAAGGGTAAAAACTACAATGCTGAACTGAAAAATTCACTAGAGGGTTCAGAATCATACTTGATCAAGAGTAATAAAGAATCACTGAACTTGAAGAGAAGTCATTTGAAATGATCCAGTCAGAGGATCAGAAAAAAAGGCAAAGATAACATCTAAAATCAAAGAAGAAAAATGAGTCATTTAAGAATGGATGTTGAGCCTGGATAGCTGCCCCAAGTTAAACAAGTGAGCAAACAAAAATTAGGGAAAATAGAAGGCCTTGAACCTCAACCTCACTTCTTACATGCACACCAGATGCACATACACACACACATACAAACCCAGATTAAAGATTTAAAGAAAAAAAATAACTTGAGAGAAACTAAAGATATATCATTTTAGAGTTCTAGGGATTTTTGAGCATTATGTAACTCAGAATCCATAAAATAAAATTTTGATTAATTTACTACATACTGTTTTGAAATTCTGCATGGCAAAAAAAAGCATAAATAAAGGCAAAAGGATAATAAAGTTTGTCAAAAGACATATGTATATGACAATCATATCAATTTTCTTAATATGGAGAATGTGCTTTAAAATCTATATTTAAAAAAACAGTAAGACAGTAGGAAATGGGCAGATACATGAATGGACAATTTATAGAAAAAACATCTAAATGGCTTTTAAATATATGATATGAAGCTCCATCTCATTATAATTAAAGATATTATTAAAAATAAAAGAAAGTTTAACTGATAAGCAAAAGCCAAAAACCTTAGTAATAAACACAGTTTGGAGAAAGTAGGTATTCTCCCCAATCACCATTATTAATAGCATATATTAGTAAAATTTATCTAGAAGACAATTTGGTTGCACTATATACATTACTATGAGCATGTTCTTTTCTTGAATATTTAACTTGCCTGAAATGAATGATTATTATATTTTTCTATTTAAATTATTTTGGCTTGCCTTTTTTTAATGTGCTGTTCCTCAATTCATCAATGACTAACTTGCATTTTTCTGTGAGGTTTAGGAAGCGATCTTACTTGTTATAAAGGTTCATGGAGAGCATGGGTGTTCTGTTGCTTATATCTTTGCTCCTTCAGTCCTCCCATTTTCATCCTCTACTCTCCAAATTCCCCTAAAACACACAAGCACACACACACGTAGCACCATCTACCTCAGTTATTCAAATGCAGTTGGTGTTCTCATTCCTAAGCCTTCCAGAGGATACAGCTCACCTTGAGGAGTTTCTTATTGGCTTCTCACACTAGACCCAAATTTCCTCTTTATTTGATCTGCCCTGTCTGCAAGTTTTCATTTCTCCATATATGGAGAAATATATGGAATCTTCCTTTCATTTCTCTGCTTCCCACTAAAATCTTGCTGACGTTACTGTCTTCTGTCATCTCCTTTTCTGTTCTCTTTGTAGGTTTATGCCTTTTTCAATTTCTTTTACTTTCTTTTTAATTAGATTTCAGGAGTTACAGAGATGGAGATGTGGGCTTAATCTCCCTCTGGCTCTACAAACTCTCTCACTGGAGGACGGTTAAGAAGCCGACAGGTCGGGACTACGAGGAGGGATCCACGTAATGACTGAGCCGCAGGGCATTTCCTCATCGTGTACCTGTCCTTCCGCCGTTTGATTATCAGCCTGTGCCCACCATCTTATTTACTAGAAAATAAACCAGGATAAATGCCCCTTTCGTCCTTTTCATTGCCCAGTGACATGTGGACTCTGTCCTCCTTCCTTCTCTTTCCTTCTTTCTCTATTAAGCACCTGAGGCTCAGGGCTGTCCCTTACCTACCACCTCTCCCACCAACTCTGTCGGGAAGACATGCAGACGCCACCTTCTCAGGCACACTTTGGCTCTCTAAAAGCATGAGAAACAGCAGTACCCACCAGGGTGGCCTGAAACCGTCTGTGGGGCTGGACTTTGACTGCAAAGATGAGCAAGAGACACTCTAGGGTCATTGTGGCCGTACCCTGAAACTTCTTCGGCCCTGTTTCCATGTGACAATGAGGACCTGGGTGTGGGGAATGTGCACTCTGTGTTCTTGTGCTCAGGCCATTTTAATGATCTTTGTATCCACCAGAGACTGAAGGAAAAACAACCGCAGACAGTGCTGGAACCAGGGCGGATCAAACAGGCAGACACGCTCAGCACCCAGCCCCGAGTTCTGCTCAGAGTTTGCGCTCAGCTCCCCCTGTCGCTCCTGTCACTGTGTCACTCACAGCACAGTAGTACACAGCCGAATCCAGCTCTTGGACTGAGGCTTTCTCCAAGTGGAAGGAAGAGGCTTCTTTATTGTACGTGGCTTCAAAACCTCTGTTCCTTCCCTTCTCGTTGGCCCTCGTGGCTTTCAGGAGGAGCCGTGGACCTGCTCCGGGATTCTGCACATACCAGAAAAGAGTGGGGTATCCTGGGGCTGAATAAGTGCAGTTCATAGTCAGGGAATCCCTTTCCAAGAGGGTCACTTGGCCTTCCGTCTGGGCTACTGAGTCTCCTCGGGTTTGTCCTGAGGGAAAATAAAAGAGATCGATGTCACAATGGGCATAAAGCTCTTGGATAAAATTATGGTTACAGACTTTGCTGACACATCAGAAGAAAGACCCAAATTTTCAGAGGCATTTCACTTACCAAGCAGTAGGAGTACCACAGTCATCACACCTGGGGAAGAGTTCATCTCTACAGTGTCGTCTAAATAATGTTCTTCATTTGTAACATGAAACATCGAGCCACAGTGAAATGATCAATCCAGACCCCCAGCTCCCACAGGAAATGTGCCGTTAGGAAGCTGCACCCCCTGGTGGACAGGGACTGAAATGGGAAGCCTGTCTCCTAGCTCCTCCCAGAGTCAGCACTTCTCATCCCTGACTGTGTTTATGTGTCAGTCTTCGGATGGCCCTTTGAAGTCTGAACCACAGCTGCCCAAACCTCTCAGGTCTGTTTTGTTCTTAGGGCACTACCCAACAGGCAAGTCCTTTAATACAGCATCCCAGGGTATTTCTGTAGCCAAGAAGGTATCAATTGTCTTAAGCATTTTAATACAGTCCTTCACATTCTCATGTATCCATTGTGGGCCAGCCTTTCATCCACTGCATGTCAGAAAAGGTCTGGGGTTGAATACAGAAGAAGCAATGAGAAGTCAAGTCAGTACTGAGTGATTCTGTGTTTTCAGCACTGTATCCCAAAATATATGCAACAAGGGCTGAAACTTACATGCTCACTATATATTTGTTAAAGTAAACACAAATAGTGAATAAATGGTCTTTGACTGAGGGATCATTACTACTTGAAATACAATATTTCCTGGTCCTAAGAAAATATCAATTGTAAGGAATGTTCTATCTTTTCATAAAAGCTTTTCAAGGGAAAAAGTCATACTGTCAATAGTCAAATATTTCTTGAATTTAAGAATCATTCAAAAGTAAAAAATATGACTCCAAGACAAAAGAAACATCATAATTGAAGTCACTGAATTCCTAGAGAATGATATGGAATCAATATCAGTCTCCCACTATTTTGTTGCTTCAAAGATAAGATGGCCAGCCTATGTGAACCAGGCAAGCGGTACTGATCCTTTACTCTTTAGCAGAGATCTAGCCTCAAGGATGCTTTCTGTTATCATTCATGGACCATACTTTGTTGCCAAATTCTAATCGATAATTTTCTCCCACAGGGTAGGGAACCTCAAGATGTGGATTTGCATCAAAGGCTGGAGCAAGTAGGACCCTCTTCTTCCCCAGCTTTTAAAACTGTTAGAGACATGTCAGCTGATATGCAAACAACAGGTGATAGTACAATCAACCTGTGAGTGATTTAAAATTACAGATCCTGGGATCCTACCACTGACTTCATGCATCCTATTCTCCCGCTTTGAGACCTGTCAGCTTGTCATTTTTATAAGCTCCCCAGGCAGTTTTGTTGCAGCCAGCCTGACACCAGCTGACAAGAATTCATCTGTGACAACTGTCCTAGACCAAGATGGTGGTCAAAGATCAGAGAAAAAGCTCTGGGATCAACATGAGGAAACATCCCCTTTTACATGAATTTTTTTAAACTGGTCTTTTCCAATGGAGCACCAGCAGCAAAAACAGATACTTCTTTAGCTTCCTCTTTATGACCATTGGTTTCATAAAACAAATCTTCTGAGGATTATTGGATGATATCTGGATAGGCACACATGGCCTGTAGAGCCCTGTGAGTGTTTATCCCTAACCACATAGCTGGAAGCTGTCGCAGTCTGTTTCCTGGCATTCACTCTCCACATTTTCAGATCAAGGAGCTTCATGGTCCAGAGTTAACATGTAAACAGTTTCTCAGATGCAGATTTGAGTAAGAAATCAGGCCCAGATCTGCTTGGGTTCACATATTCCCTCCCTTCCCCTCCACCTTCCCAATCACATTGTCAGAACCTGCCTCAAAACTATGCTAGAAAGGAGCTCTGGAGACGCAGCTGCAAACTTCCATTCTGATATACAGGGGGAAGGCAAAATAGGTTGGCATGATGCTGGGTTGAAAATTAACAGTATAGCACATGGATACAGAAAGTTGTTACCTATACTGAAAAAACAGTTTTAGTCCAATGAAAACCTGGAGTAGAAATATTTTGCATTTTGGGTGACACCAGACAATGTGCACAACATTGAGGGGAGATATTTGTTAAATTTGGGCCTTTTTAATAGCTTTATCAATGTATAATTCACATAAAAATAAACTTTACCTATTTAAAGTGCACAATTTCATAAGATTTAGCACCTGTATATACTTGTGAAGCCATCACCACCATCAAGATAATGAACATACACATCACATCAAAGTTTCCTCATGTCTCCTTGTAATCCCTCTCTCAACCTTCTCCCCACTTTTCACTCCCATTTCCAGGTACACTTCCATCATGAATTAGTTGCACATTTTATAATGTCATACAAGTGGAATCATATGTATTCTTTTGTCTGTGTTTTTTTTCACTCAACATAATTATTTTTAGATTCTTCAATGTTTATAAGTATCAATGGTTCATTCCTTTTAGTTGCTGAGTAGTATACCATGATATCAAACAACTTGTTTATCTATTCATCTGTTGATGAACTTTTCAGTTAATCTCAGTCTGGGGTTGTTACAGATAAAGCTGCTATGAGTATTTGTACAAGATTTTTCTAGACATATCCTTTCATTTCTTTTGAGTCAATATCTGGGAGTGGAAAGCCTCGATCATATGGTAGGAGTATATTTGACTTGTTAAACTGACTTACTCTAATAGCTTTTTTGTACATTCCCTTGGATTTTCTATTCAGACAATTATGCTGTCTGTGAATAAAGACAGGTTCGCTTCTTCCTTTCAAACTGTATGTATTTTGTTTCTTTCCCTTGTCTAATTTAGTACGATGTTAAACAATTGGTGAGAGTCAAAATGCTTCCTGTATTCCTGAAATCACGGGGAAAGCATTCAACTTTTCACTGTCAAGTATGACATTTGATGTAGGTTTTTTGTAAAGGCCCTTTTTAAGTTGAGGAAATTCCCATCAATTTCTAATTCACTGGAGGTTTCTAATCAGGGATGGATGCTGGATTTTATCAAATGCTTTTTCTGTACCTACTGAGATCGCCCACATTCATTAATCATCTGATACTTATTAATCTCTTTGGATACATTATTGATAAATTGTCACAAATGAGTATTAAAGAAGATATCACCATCTCACTTTACAATAATGAAACAAAGCCCACAAGCGTCTAGACAGTTCATAGCAGAGTTAACACTTTTGAACATCCCTCTAATAGCAAAAACCTGTTTCCTGTTTCTTCCACCACACATTATTTTCAGAGAAAATTTGAGAGAGAGACTAGAAAGCAGCAAAATTACTTCTCCTGGAGCCTTTGAAATATTTAAGACAGTCTAGTAATGGGTTCTCTATGTGTGCAAATGGAACTAATAAAAATAATTCAGTAAGTGCAGGTTTTGCTCTTTTCACCAGAAAAAGAAAGAAAACATATCATAAAGGATACCCAAACTGCAATTCAGGAGTTGATTACAAGGTAGCTAGCAGCTGGTTCATTCCTTTCAGATGAATTATTACGCACCTGGCTTGGGCAATGCACTGTAGCAAAGGTGACAAACACTTCTAGGCTTTTGTGAACCACCAAGATACGGAAACTTCATTTGTGGCTAGTGACTAGTCTCTTTCTCTGGTGCTTGAAACTTGCTTGTGATAAAACAGTCTAGAGTTCAGTTGTTCCAATTAACCATATAAATGTTTCTCAAATATTTAAAAATAGAATTGCCATATGATCCATCAATTCTACTTCTGATTATATATTCAAAAAATTGGAATAATTCAAGTTTATACCCAAAATATTGACACATTTATACATCCATGTTTCCACCAAAAGGTGGAGGAAACCCAAGCGTTCATCAACAAATGAATAAACAAAAGTGGTACATAAACACACTGGAATATTATTCACCCTTAAAAAGGAAATAAATTTTGACACATGCTACATGGATGAGTCTTGAGGGCATTATGCTAAATGAAATAAGCCACTAAATGACCAGTGTTACATGATTCCACTTACATGAGTTACCTAAAGTATTTAGAGTCCAGCTCCTAGGAAGAGAAAGTAGAATGGTAGTTACCAGGAACAGGAAGGACCAGGGAATGGGAGTCATTGTTTAATAAGCCAACAAATTTTCTATTTTTCAAGATGAAAACAGTTTTAGAGATGGATGGTGGTGCTGTGAGCAATGATATAATGACCAACAGATGTAAATGTACTTAATACCACTGGGTTATACACTTAAAATAGCTAATATGGTAAAAATTTATATTAAAATGCTAACAATTCTCAATTAAAAAAATTTTCAAGACACTCCTTTTAACATTTTTACACATCTGCTTTCTAAATTCAAATATAACGGGAGTTACAACATAAGATCAACTTGTCAACACAGTGACTGTAATGGGGTAGGTGGTGGGGACTTGATGATGGGGGAGTCTAGTAACCATAATGTTGTTCATGTAATTGTAGATCAATGATACCAAAATAAAAATTTTTTTAAATAAAAATAATAAAAAGATCACTTGTCAACAATCCATTCCACTCAAATTTTAAGGTACTGAGAAAATGTGGTTCGAGGAAGGAGAAGGAAATTGGAGAGAATGAGGATTTGGGATCATGGAACAATGATTGAACAAAGAGGGCCAGGAGGTCTGAAAGCTGAGCCACATGAAGGCAAAAATGCCTTTGGAGAAGTGTTGAAGTGAAAAATGAGAGCACAGAAAGAAGATAATTCATACTGTGTCCTTCAGAATGTCCCTCTAAGGGCCACTACTTTTGGTCATTTGTGGATCAGACTGGTGGGCAGGTCAATATACAATATGAAAATTGAGTGATTCCATGCTAGAGGTGTTACATGGAATGAGTATTAATATAGTTTGTTATGTAATAGGCACCTCAGAAAGAAAATGAAGTGACCATTAACTCAGCTAACAAATTAAATTAAGCTAAATCATTAAATGGCATAAAACATCATGATACACAAAAAGTAGAAAACAACAGATTTCATAGCCTTCTTATTCAAAACAATACCTGAAACCTAATATATAATTAATGAATATTTACTGAACAAAATGTTCTGAAAATCCAACAAATCACTGATTTTTGAATCAGATGTTTCGAAACTTCCTCAGTCAATTCTACAAGATGAATTGAATCACCAAATGGAATATTGTTTATTATTGCTGCTCTTTCTCTTCAATCTTTGGTCACAAATGCAGTATGTTCACCATTAAGCCAGTGATTCAGGGATAAGGATGTTTTTGATGAATGATAACCCTGGACATGGTCTGTGAACCTGTAGAGGTATTTTCCTAGAGTGAGGGAGTACCCTCGACCCCTCCACCTGTGATGCGCGGCCCTGGCTACTTCCTGTTTGTGACGGAGATGCCCTGCCCGGTCCCCACGGCAGGTGGGTGTATGCAGCAGAGCCCTGGGGTTTTGGAACACCTCCCCACACACACCTCTCACTGTGGGCTCCCGCAGTGCACAGAAATACACTGCAGAGTCCTCCAGCTGTGAAGCTGAGATGACAAGATCGATGGTTTTGCTTGTCTTCTGGAAATTCAATGAGTAGCGACCTTCCGTGGCATTTTGCTGGTTATAAGAGTACTGATGAATAAGGGAAATCATCGCCCCACTGCTGAGCTGCTTGTACCAGAATATATAATAATCTACATCTCCAGTGTCATATGTGCAGTCCAGGGTCACAGCCGCCTTCTCCTGCACAAACATTGCCAGTTGGGTTTGAGTTACCTTCTGGGCAATGCCGCATCCTGAAGGAAAAAAGACAGAATCAGAAGGCAGAAGTGGTGTGGGACAAAGAGCTTCTATTTTACACCCTGCCACCCCTCCTTCCCAAGGTACCCAAAGACACTGCCTGCACCCCTGGTCCTTAGGTCCCAGAGAGCACGTTCTCAAAGGGCAGTCCCCACCTAGCCACACGGACGCCATGACCACCTTCACAAGGCTGCAGAGCAACATGTCCGAGTTCTTCCACCAGACGGACAATATCTCGTTCTTGTTCAGGGTCACGGCTGGGCACTGAGAGGTGCACCCGACAGGCTGAGGGAAGAGTTGTGGGCTCTGAGCTGCAGCTGCTGCCCCAGAGCAGGAAACGGGTTTCCTGGTGCGGCCAGTCGTGGGGGTCACGGCCAACTTCTCCATGTACTGGCTCAGAGTCCCACTCAACCCAAACTTCCTTTTCCATTACCCAGCTCTCAAAGCAATAACAATTACATCAGAAAATAGGGGAAACATTTTATATGGAAATGAAGATTGATGATTCGACCAACTGCTGTGTTCAGTCATTGCGTCTGTACAGGAACTGGGTGGGTGGCACTTATTTAAAAAGACTACATGTAATGGATCAGGGAAACAACAACAGATGTAATAAACATGCATCCTCACATCTGTGTATGCTGTTTTCCCACCTGCGGTAGAAATAAATCGCTATATGAAAGAAGGTGAAGCCTTCACCAGTAAATCCTACAGGTAGCACATAAGGAACAATATTCTCGTTCTAAAAACAACCAACATTTTTCTATCCCATTCGTTGGTCAGTTATGGAATATTACTGATGCTCCTCATATCATTCACATCTGTTACGCTTCTCAGTTATGGGAATCTCATGATTGTACTTAAGTCATGGAAGCACTGTTCATGTCTAAAACAGATATTTTGAATACTCTTAACACCAACTTCTAAATGGATAGGTTTTAAATGTCTTAAAAATTGAAAAGACAATACCAGACCAGTTAGGTAATAATTACGGTAGACTACTCTGTAAAAACCCAGTGCGGATCTCTCTGGGATATACCAAATTGCAAAAAATATATATACAGTGGCAGTCGTGGTTTTAACAGAGTTCAGTGTTTCCAAATGCTATGGAGACAATGAGGCTTTTAGATCTTAACTTTCTTTGATCCCTTTTTGTATCTCCTGTATTCCTCCATTAGAAATGAACGCCAAATACATAAATTACTCGGTTTTCATATTACTCAAAGATCTGTCCTAAAGACAAAGCCTCACACTATAAAAGACCCTGTAGAAATAGGAAAAATCCTTGAGTGAACCGTGCCTTTCTGACTAACTTCCTTATGCAAGCACCTCTTACAGAACATAAAGACAAATCTATGGAAAAGTTCAATAATTCCATATTCCATGCAGGAAACTTGCCCCCAACTTTGTAAAGAATCACTAGGAATGATCAGTGTGTTTGATTCGTGAGAACAAAGTGTGTCAGAGCCAGGACAGCTGCCCAGTGGAGCCTAATGAGCTCCTAGGAACACTTGTTGAAACCCTCTAGATACAAGGCACCCCAGGAGGGCGAAACTGGCTGCAATTTTATTTATTTATTTTTAATATAATTTACTTTATCATTAATTTACAATTACATGTGCAATATTACGATTATTAAACTACGCCTTCATCAGGTCCCCCCACCAACCCCATTACAGTCACTGTCCATCAGCGTAGTGAGATGCTATAGAATCACTACTTGTCTTCTCTGAGTTGTACAGCCCTCCCCGTGCCCCCCCAACATTACATCTGCTAATCGTAATGCCCCTTTTTCCCTCTTATCCCTCCCTTCCCGCCCATTTTCCCCAGTCCCTTTCCCTTTGGTAACTATTAGTCCGTTCTTGGGTTCTGTGAGTCTGCTGCTGTTTTGTTCCTTCAGTTTTTTTCTTTGTTCTTATACTCCACATATGAGTGAAATCATTTGATACTTGTCTTTTTCGGCTTGGCTTATTTCACTGAGCATAATACCCTCTAGCTCCATCCATGTTGTTGCAAATGGTAGGATTTGTTTTCTTCTTATGGCTGAATAATATTCCATTGTGTATATGTACCACATCTTCTTTATCCATTCATCTACTGATGGACACTTAGGTTGCTTCCATTTCTTGGCTATTGTAAATAGTGCTGCAATAAACATAGGGGTGCATCTGTCCTTTTCAAATTGGGCTGCTGCATTCTTAGGGTAAATTCCTAGGAGTGGAATTCCTGGGTCAAATGGTATTTCTATTTTGAGTTTTTTGAGGAACCTCCATACTGCTTTCCACAATGGTTGAACTAATTTGCAGTCCCACCAGCAGTGTAGGAGGGTTCCCTTTTCTCCACATCCTCGCCAACATTTGTTGTTGTTTGTGTTTTGGATGTTGGCCATCCTCACTGGTGTGAGGTGATATCTCATTGTGGTTTTAATCTGCATTTCTCTGATGATTAGCGATGTGGAGCATCTTTTCATGTGCCTGTTGGCCATCTGAATTTCTTCTTTGGAGAAGTGTCTATTCATGTCCTCTGCCCATTTCTTAATTGGATTATTTGCTTTCTGTTTGTTAAGGTGCATGAGTTCTTTATATATTTTGGATGTCAACCCTTTATCAGATACGTTTTTTATGAATATATTCTCCCATACTGTAGGATGTCTTTTTGTTCTACTGATGGTGTCCTTTGCTGTACAGAAGCTTTTCAGCTTGATATAGTCCCACTTGTTCATTTTTGCTTTTGTTTCCCTTGCCCGGGGAGATATGTTCATGAAGAAGTTGCTCATGTTTATGTCCAAGAGATTTTTGCCTATGTTTTTTTCTAAGAGTTTTATGGTTTCATGACTTACATTCAAGTCTTTGATCCACCTTGAGTTTACCTTTGTGTATGGGGCTAGACAGTAGTCCAGTTTCATTCTCTTACATGTAGCTGTCCAGTTTTTCCAACACCAGCTGCTGAAGAGGCTGTCATCTCCCCATTGTATATCCAAGGCACTTTTATCAAATATTAATTGACTGTATATGTTTGGGTTAATGTTTGGATTTTCTATTCTGTTCCACTGGTCTGTGGGTCTGTTTTTGTGCCAATACCAAATTGTCTTGATTACTGTGGCTTTGTAGTAGAGCTTGAAGTCAGGGAGTGTAATTCCCCCTGTTTTATTCCTCCTTCTCAGGATTGCTTTGGCTATTCGGGGTCTTTTGTGGTTCCATATGAATTTTAGAATTATTTGTTCCAGTTCATTGAAGAAAGCTGTTGGTAGTTTGATAGGGATTGCATTGAATCTGTAGATTGCTTTAGGTAGTATAGCCATTTTGACAATATTGATTCTTCCTAGCCAAGAGCATGGGATGCATTTCCATTTGTTAGTGTCCTCTTTAATTTCTCTTAGGAGTGTCTTGTAGTTTTCAGAGTACAGGTCTTTCACTTCCTTCGTTAGGTTTATTCCTAGGTATTTTATTCTTTTTGATGCAATTGTGAATGGAATTGTTTTTCTGATTTCTCTTTCTGTTAGTTCATCATTAGTGTATAGGAAAGCAACAGATTTCTGTGTGTTAATTTTGTATCCTGCAACTTTGCTGAATTCAGATATTAGTTCTAGTAGTTTTGGAGTGGAGTCTTTAGGGTTTTTTATGTACAATATCATGTCATCTGCAAATAGTGACAATTTGACTTCTTCTTTACCAATCTGGATGCCTTGTATATGTTTGTTTTGTCTGATTGCCATGGCTAGGACCTCCAGTACTATGTTGAATAACAGTGGAGAGAGTGGGCATCCTTGTCTTGTTCCAGATCTTAGATGAAAAGCTTTCAGCGTCTCGCCGTTAAGTATGATGTTAGCTGTGGGTTTGTCATATATAGCCTTTATGATGTTGAGGTACTTGCCTCTATACCCATTTTGTTGAGAGTTTTAATCAGGAATGGATGCTGAATTTTGTCAAATGCTTTTTCAGCATCTATGGAGATGATCATGTGGTTTTTGTTCTTCTTTTTGTTGATGTGGTGGATGATGTTGATGGATTTTCGAATGTTGTACCATCCTTGCATCCCTGGGATGAATCCCACTTGATCATGGTGTATGATCCTCTTGATGTATTTTTGAATTCGGTTTGCTAATATTTTGTTGAGTATTTTTGCATCTACGTTCATCAGGGATATTGGTCTGTAATTTTCTTTTTTGGTGAGGTCTTTGCCCGGTTTTGGTATTAGAGTGATGCTGGCTTCATAGAATGAGTTTGGAAGTATTCCCTCCTCTTCTATTTTTTGGAAAACTTTAAGGAGAATCGGTGTTATTTCTTCTCTATATGTCTGGTAGAATTCAGAGGTGAATCCATCAGGCCCAGGGGTTTTGTTCTTGGGTAGTTTTTTGATTACCAATTCGATTTCGTCACTGGTGATTGGTCTGTTTAGTTTTTCTGTTTCTTGCTTGGTCAGTCTTGGAAGGTTGTATTTTTCTAAGAAGTTGTCCATTTCTTCTATGTTTTCCAGCTTGTTAGCATATAGATTCTCATAATATTCTCTTATGATTCTTTGTATTTCTGTGGGGTCTGTCGTGATTTTTCCTTTCTCATTTCTGATTGTGTTTATGTGTGTAGATTCTCTTTTTCTCTTAATGAGTCTGGCTAGGGGTTTATCTATTTTGTTTATTTTTTCAAAGAACCAGCTCTTGGTTTTATTGATTTTTTCTATTGTTTTATTCTTCTCAATTTTATTTATTTCTTCTCTAATCTTTATTATGTCCCTCCTTCTGGTGACTTTGGGCCTCATTTGTTCTTCTTTTTCCAATTTCAGTAATTGTGTCTTTAGACTATTCATTTGGGAATGTTCTTCCTTCTTTAAATAGGCCTGGATTGCAATATACTTTCCTCTTAGAACTGCCTTTGCTGCGTCCCACAGAAGTTGTGGCTTTGTGTTGTTGTTGTCATTAGTCTCCATATATTCTTTGATTTCTGTTTTGATTTGGTCGTTAACCCATTGATTAATTAGGAGAGTGTTGTTAAGTCTCCATGTATTTGTGAGCCTTTTTGATTTCTTTCTAAAATTTATTTCTAGTTTTATACCTTGGTGATCTGAGAAGTTGGTTGGTAGGATTTCAATATTTTTGAAATTACTGAGGTTCTTTTTGTGGCCTAGTATGTGGTCTATTCTGGAAAATGTTCCATGTGCACTTGAGAAGAATGTGTATCCTGTTGCTTTTGGGTGTAGAGTTCTGTAGATGTCTGTTAGGTCCATCTGTTCTAGTGTGTTGTTCAGTGCCTCTGTGTCTTTACTTATTTTCTGTCTGGTTGATCTGTCCTCTGGAGTGAGTGGTGTGTTGAAGTCTCCTAAGATGAATGCATTGCTGTCTATTTCCTCCTTTAATTCTGTTAGTATTTGTCTCACATATGCTGGCGCTCCTGTGTTGGGTGCATATATATTTATAATGGTTATATCTTCTTGTTGGACTGACCCCTTTATCATTATGTAATGTCCTTCTTTATCTTTTGCTACTTTCTTCGTTTTGAAGTCTATTTTGTCTGATACAAGTACTGCAACACCTGCTTTTTCTCTTTGTTGTTTGCATGAAATATCTTTTTCCATCCCTTCACTTTTAGTCTGTGTATATCTTTGGATTTGAGGTGAGTTTCTTGTAGGCAGCATATAGATGGGTCTTGCTTTTTTATCCATTCTGTTACTCTGTGTCTTTTGATTGGTGCATTCAGTCCATTTACATTTAGGGTGATTATTGATAGGTATGTACTTATTGCCATTGCTGGCTTTAGATTCGTGGTTACCAAGGGTTCAAGGGTTGCTTCTTTACTATCTAACAATCTAACTTAACTTTCTTGTTAAGTTATTGTAAACACAGTCTGATGTTTCTTTCTTTCTCTCCCTTCTTATTCCTCCTCCTCCATTCTTTCTATAATAGGTGTTTTATTCATTGCCTTTAGTTGGTATTTGGATGGTCTGCTTTCTTTGCTATGATTTTTTTTTTCTCTGGTGACATCTTTTTAGCCTTAGGTGTGCTTCCCTCTAGAGCAGTCCATTTAAGATATCCTGTAGTGGTGGTTTATGAGACGCAAATTCTCTTAACTTTCGTTTATCTGGAAATTGTTTAATCCCTCCATCATATTTAAATGATAATCGTGCTGGATACAATATTCTTGGTTCGAGGCCCTTCTGTTTCATTACGTTAAATATATCATGCCATTCTCTTCTGGCCTGTAAGGTTTCTGTTGAGAAGTCTGATGATAGTCTGATGGGTTTTCCTTTGTAGGTGATCTTTTTTCTCTCTCTAGCTGCCTTTAATACCCTGTCTTTATCTTTGATCTTTGCCATCTTAATTATTATGTGTCTTGGTGTTGTCTTCCTTGGGTCCCTTGTGTTGGGAGATCTATGAGCTTCGGTGGACTGCGAGACTACTTCCTTCCCCAGCGAGGGAAAGTTTTCAGCAATTATTTCTTCAAAGACACTTTCTATCCCTTTTTCTCTCTCTTCTTCCTCTGGTACTCCTATAATGCGAATATTGTTCCGTTTGGATTGGTCACACAGTTCTCTTAATATTCTTTCATTCCTAGAAATCCTTTTATCTCTCTCTGCCTCAGCTGCTCTGTACTCCTGTTCTCTGTTTTCTATTCCATTAACAGTCTCTTGCATCTCATCCATTCTGCTGTTAAGCCCGTCGATCGCTTGTCTGATTTCTGTATTGTCTTTCCTCAGTTCCCTCACTTCCTCCCTCAGCTCTTGCACATTTCTCTGTAGGTCCATCAGCATGGTTATGACTTTTATTCTGAATTCTTTTTCAGGGAGGCTGTGCATTTCCATCCCTTCAGACTCCCTCTCTGGGGTTGTCTGGTTGATTTTGGTCTGAACCATATTCCTCTGTCTTTTCATGGCTGTATAATTGGTCACTGATAGTTGCCACATATGTCAGCTGGGCTCTTTAAGACTTTAAAAAGAGGAGAAAAAAAAGAAAAAAAAGAAAGAAAGAAAGAAAAATAGAAAAAAAGAAAGAAAAGAAAAAACAAAAATAAAACAAAACAAAACAAAACAAAAAAACAAAAAAAATGCCCACCGGACATAGATTCTGTGGGAATGCTCTAGGTGGCGCTATTGCCCCACTATTCCACAGCTGTGACTGTGCCACTCCGCAGGGCCCTTTATCGCTCGGGCAGGGGTGGGAACGAATAGGAGGCTGTTGATCTCAGTGAGAAGTGTTAAGTATGGCTACGCTTCCTCAGTCGCCAGCTAAGGCGTCTGAAACTCCCCAGGACTCCCAGCCTGCTGGGCTGAGTGTGCTGGGGCGATCCGGCTCCTCCGCTGGGCTCCTGTCTCTTTAAGACCGCTGAGGAAAGCGCGCACTTTTTTTTTCCTTCCGGGAGCCGGCTGCAAGCACCCTGGCGTTCCCCGCTCAGATCCTGCCCCTCTGTCTCTCCAATCTCCGCTGCACTGCGCAATGTGGGTCAGCGCTCCCCGCGCAGATCCCCGGGGCTGGCTACTTCGCGGGGTGCACTTCCACTCCCTCCCGGCTCTGAATCCTCTCCTCCCGCCGGTGCGCTGGGGTGGGGGAGGGCTCGGGTCCCGCCAGGTCACGGCTCCGTATCTTACTCGCCTCTTGGGGTGCTGAGTCCTCTCGGGTGTAGCTGCACGCTGTGCGCTTTCCTGTGTATTCTCGTCTCTCTTTTAGGAATAGATGTATTTTCTGTGTTTTCGTAGATAAATATAGTGTTGGGAGGAGATTTCTGCCGCCCTGCTCACACCGCCATCTTCCCGGAAGTTACTGGCTGCAATTTTTAAAAGTCCTGGTGGCGAAACTCTACTAGGATGGCAGAGAACGGAGCCACTTAATGCCTTTCTTGGAAACAAAGCCCCGTGGACTCTATAAAGGAGGGACATGAACTGAAATACCGTCCCAAGGAACATTTGAGCATCTCCACAAGGATCCTCACAATTGCATACCCTTTTTATGTACTGAGTATGTGCTAGTCATGAGTTTCCACTAGTATGAATACGTGCTAGTCATGAGTCTATGAGTCATGAGTATGCGGTAGTACTCGTACTGATTCCATTCTGTGCATGGGTTGAAGCACTCTCCTGTCAGAAAGCCACAGCACCCATAAGACTTAAAAATCAACTTGATTTCTATTTACTAATGGTTCCATTTCAGTTATCCGCATATAGGGGAGCAGATATCTAAGGTTTTGCCCCCACCCAGAAACTTCAGTTTTCTTATCACCACCAATCCTCCGGAAACGTGGAAACAGCTAATGGAGTATGAAAACGGAAGTGAGCTGCTCTGGCAGACACCTTGAGCTCCTATGGCCGCATGCACTGTGGCCTCTGCCCTGCATGCTGCCCTGGCAAGGTCACAAGTTCCCTCACTCTGAACTCCTCACTGGTAAGCCCATGGAACTCAGGGTTGCCCAGATCACACACAACCCAATCTTTCACAAACGGAACGTGATAAATAACCCAGTGATTCTCGTCCTTTCACCAACAGCCATAGGTGGCTTTCCTGGGCTTTCATTCAATAAGCCTTATGTGACTTTAATCTGGGTGACTTGGTGCTCTGGAAAAATCCCAAAGAAAATCTGCTGTTGAGACTTGTAGAGATTACCTTATTAGGTCTATGTATTACCTGTGCAACAGATAAAGTACAAGAAATTGATCCTTGGCTACATGTTTACCAACTAGAATGACATCATGCACCTTTAATTGACAGGAACTGAGAAGTTCCTCACATTAGAGATCTTAAACTGAGGTTCACCAGGGAATGCTCAGAAGCAGTCCACAGAATATGAGCAGTGTTGACCCAAGCCCTTGAAACAAATGCATGATTGCATGACGCAAGCAGCTGTATCCAAGACCACTAGCAGAGGACTCTCCCAGGTGATTGCAAACACTGACTGTCATACTCTCCTTTGAATTTTTTTTTGTTTTCGTTTTTCGTCCTTTTAGAAGTATTTTCTCATATTAATGGAATATTGTTATATATTGCTGATATACCCAATTTTTTTCTCTTATTAATAAAATAAGTTGCTGAGGTATGGTTTTTATTTGAGACAATAAGAACCCTATAGTTCAGCTCTACAAAGTCATTTATAGTTCAACAAAGTTAAAGACTGTTGGATATGTCATTCAGTGCCAAGTCCTGGCAAAACTGATTACACACACCTCAATTTCTACTGCTAAAGTGAATTTTGATCAATAAAATTTGTCTTAAAATTAGAAAAAAAATTAGAGTAGAGTTGCTACAGCCAGACTTATCCAGAGAACACACCTCAACCTGACAGCATGCACTGGTGCAACGCTCCATGGAACCTCTACGTTATTGATTGCCATAGTGCTTCTTTTGTTGAACCATAAATCAAATATTTGAAGGAATTCCAACATGTGAAGTGATGAGTTATCCCTATAAAATAACTTAAAAGCTCAAAACATCAAGGGCAGGAAACACCGAGAGTGGTGGTGGAGGTAGAGACCAGGCACATACACAGTGGTGGGTGCTGACTCTACCCAAGATGCAGACATCTCAAAGCGTTTTTGACATTCTCAAAAAGATGAAAATAAAAGAACAAATCAAAGTTGGCAAAGAGTAGGGATGGGAGAGAGCTTGGTTACAAAATGATAGCACAACGGAGTTTTGGGAGTCAATGTTCTGTATCATGATTCTGTGATGGACACATGAATCCTACTATAGATTACAATTCAAACTTCACAGACATCACTGTACACAAAAATCAACTTTTCCATATGACAGTATGATAAGAATTAAAACACAGAGAAAATAAAAATTAATTGATGTGCTTTTGATTTTCATGACTGGACTCTGTTTAAAATGAATATTCTTGTCTCAGCTTGGAAAGGAGTCCCAGCCATGCCAGGTGTGACAGCCAAAATAGTGGCTTAAAAAAAATCCGGTCCTAATCCCTGAAATCTATGAATGTTGCCTTTATGGAGAAAATTCATAAACAGAAATCTTTGAAACTGTGATTAAGTTAAGGATGCAGAGATGGGGAAATAATTCTGGAATACAGGCCTAAATGCAATCACATGTATACTTGTAACAGGAAAGCAAATGGAGGTTTGACAACAGAAGAGAAGTCAGTGAGGCCACAGAGGCAGAGACTGGAGTGCTGCAGTCATGTGCCAAGGAATGACAGCAGCCCCCAGAACTGGAGGAAGCATGGTTTCCCTACTAAAGCCTCTGGAGAGGGGACAGCCCTGCCAACACCTTCATATCAGCTCAGTGGAAATAATGTAAACTTTTGGCCTCCAAAACCATGACAGAAAAAATTTCTGTTGTTTTAGGCCACTAAGCTTGTGATAAAGTGTACAGAGGCAGTAGGAGACAAATGCACAAACCCTGGTGAAGGCTGAAAGTTTGAATGTGTCTGGATCCAGCTAATTATGTACTAACTCTGCCCCCCTCTGTCTAGAGCATTTTTTTGTTCCATTGGATACATTCTCACCTGAGTATGGTAAAGCAGTCAAGCCCAGAGTAATTAAACCCTCTCTCTCTTCTAACTGGGCTTTAAGAAAGAAAACAATAAAATATAAGGCAGGTTCCCCTCTCACTCCATTATCAACTTGAGGATATGGACCAATCAGGAGTCAGCTTGCTTCTACAACACAGGAGCTGTTGGCATAATTAAGGAAATAAAGCCAGTTGAGGTGTTGGGCTATGATACTGACCTTTCGTATTGAGAAGTTTTAAACCTTATTTAACTTAATTACTTTCTCTGTAGGATCTTAAAAATAGCCTACTTTTGACTAGAAGTGGGAGAATTAGAGAATTGGGAATGCGTTAATTTTGACTGATCTTCAAAACTGAAAGAATACCTTTTTTTAAAAAAGTAACCATGGAAGTATTTTTTAATCCAGTCCAAGCATGAAGATGAAGCAAGGAAATCTATAGAAAGCTATTTCTAAAATAAACATTAATTCCAATGCCTTCTGGGATCAACTAATAAGTCAGTAAAGTGCTTGATAAATGTATATAAAAATTTGCCCACATACTCTAGAAGAAATATTTCAATCATAAATATAACAATAAAAAGTAAGCATCTGGAAATATTTTAATAATTTAAAACAAGGGGTATTAGGATTAGCACACATAATGTAGCGGGGGGCATAAGGGGAAGGCGGTATAACACAGAGAAGACAAGTAGTGATTATGCTGATGGACAGTGACTGTAATGGGGTATGTGGTGGGGACTTGATAATAGGGGCAGTATAGTAACCATAATATTGCTCATGTAAATGTACATTAATAATAGCAAAAAAAGCTATTAAAAAAGTCAGGGGAATGAGAAACACCAATAAATAAATAAATAAATAATCTTAAAACAATTCAGCATTATTGAGAAAGACATAGATAAACCCAAAGAAATACTATGTTCTTCAAGTATCAAATATAAACTTTCAGAAGTTTTTCATAAGCCAATTTATAAATCTAATTTAATCGCAAAGCTAAATAAAAATGTAAATATGTAGCAGTATTCACCTTTTCCTTCTTTACTTAACAAACATCTACTAATTATCAACTATGTCTAAAGTTTGTGCTGTGTATATTAAAAGACACAACTCTCCCTTCCAAATTCTGTATAGTAAGTGTGAACATATACTAACAAAATTTTGAAAAGAATAGATGTCAGTCTAATCCTCAACTCATATTCTTGAATAAATCACTTTTTATTTTAATTTCCCTCATTCAAATATTACATACCATCCCTGGGCTCTAAAGGAAATTCCATCACATTTTCTCAACAAGAAAGTGATACAAACACATGCAAAGGGCTGTCAGGTTTTGCCAGAAATATATACACAGGAATAAAATTAAAAATATGAATGCAATTTGTGAAAACCTCTCACAGGTATTGAAAAGCAGGTGTTAGAGGGAAAGCCTTGATGACATTGAGAATGTTCAAGCCAAGATTTATAAGAGGAAGTGAAAAAATTAAAATCCTACTTACACTCGAATGTATGAAGATAGTAAATGTAACATTACCAATAAATTATCCAGGTGCAGAATGATCAGTTTCACATTTTTACATTTTACATGTTTCTATATTTACCACTTTATGTTTTATAATAAGCAAAAGATATTATATGCAATTTCTGAAACACAAGCATTAAAAGCTTGTCCATAACAAGAATGTAATATAGTCACTAGGATTTATTTATAGGAGATGAATGTCAATAGCAAATGTAAAGTCATCTTTAAAGCCTGAATTTCAAAATAAAATGTTGCTAACTGGCTTCAACAATCCAATAACAACAGTCATCCAACAAAATGACTCTTTCTGGGTCATCTTGAGACTAATCTTCTTAGTAAATGCTTCTAATGGCCTATACATTAGTTTCCACTTGCAGACAAACAATATGACAAATGCTCTACGTGAAGGTACGTGCCAGAGGAAGGGGGCTGCCCCGACACAGGTTTGAGTACAGGCGGCAGGTGCCTGGGAAGTAATGTGTACTCGCTGCACAGAAGTAGACAGCTGAGTCTCCAGGCTGGGTGTCCTCAATGTGCAGGGAGAGGTGCTTGGCTGTCTTATTCAGCAACACAGTAAGTCTTTGGTCTTTCTTTGTGTCCTTATTTGAACGAATGTCTGTAATCAACTCTGGACCTTTTCCAGGCACTTGTTTATACCAGGGGAAGTAGTTTGAGGAGCTGTCTGAATAAGTACAGTTGATAACAGAGCTGTTTCCCTCCTGGACGCTCAGGGTAGAAGGATGCTGCTTCACAGTCTCCCCTCCGTTCACCCCTAGGCAAGAAGAAGTCAGAGAAAGGAGAGAAGTTGTCAGGTCACTATGCTTCACAATTCACTTTTTGTTCAGTAACTACAGGAAACCTGAACAAAATCAGTCTTGGCTCCCAAAGAATACCCACTTATATACTCTGCATCCCGGAACCCACAACTCACAGTCCAGCTTCAGCCACAAGAACATGAATAAAGCTGCCAAGGAGGTCTTCATTGTTTCTCCCAGCTTGAGTCAACTGGGGACCTGCAACCTCCAGCCAGGAGACCTACTTATATTATCAAGTTATCCATTCTTTACCCTAACAATCATTGTGGCTTCACCCATTGTCTATCCACCCAATGAGAAACAGGCTCTGTTTCTGCCACATCCTACTCACTCAGAACCCACTGACATGCACCCCACCCCACATTCTGCATCAGCAGAGGTCCGCTACCATCTTGTGGTCGCATCTGTAAACACTAAAGTCGCTGCTCAATGCCCTTCTCTACCCTCTATGTCAGAGGGACTCAACCCATAAAGGCAGCAATGGGTCAGACAAACTAGGTTTTAGATCAGAGACTGAATGCACAGCACAAATGTGCAGATCATGATTTATATCTCTCACACTACTGAGTCATTCCTAGTAAGTTGGAAGGAGGAGATGCTGTTGCTGGGTATACATGTATGAAATCAGGGAAGCACCATGATTTCACTCTCTCAGGCAAAGAAATAGAAAGCCTTCCTTTTTTTTGCCAAGTCTACCATCCTCATCTGTCTGTTATGGAGAAATACCCCTTCTAAAGGGAACATGCAAGCCAAAGATCAGACCAAGAGAGGGAAAATTATTCCATATTTCAAATGCCTATTATCTCAGACTCTGTTCCTCTAAGCTGGTCCTCTGTTCCCAGAGAACTGATGGTACCAATTTAAAATGTGTAAACCTCCATCAGTAAAGACAATTGTGATGAGAAGTAAAGAATCAAATCTCAGTGGTAAGGGAGCAAGGGGAAAGTTCCATGAGCTAGGCAACAGTTTGAACTTTTGAAACATAGTTTGGGTTGATTTGCAATGAGAAACCTGACATGCTTTAAGAAATCTACTCACATTGCTATGTGGCTCATATGCTACAAAGTACTAAGAGAAAGAGTAGAAATTCTTAGAAAACATCAGCCTGTAGATTCAGAACATGTAACCATAGGAAAGTTTATTCTACAGGTGTTTTAGTTTTCTGATATCCAAAGGATTGGTATATCCTTAACTCAATGACTGACTCATACTCTTAGGGGAATTCCACTGAAGTAGAAGCCAACTCTCCTGGCTTGGAATTCTGCTGTATTGGCAAGTGCTGGCCCAGATTCCATATTCCATCATTTTTCTCCCAAATGCCACTAAAATGTTCTCTTCTAAGACATTGATGAAGTTCCTCAGTCTGTAAATTTCCAAAATTATCTCCCTCTGCCAAAATTCCTTTCTCATCTACTGTAATAATTTAATATTTTCCACCTACCTTTGAAAGAAAAAAATCTAGGGAAACCCAAATGTTGCATGTGTCCACTAGGGGAATAGTACAAATAGGCAACTCATCCTAAAGAGCTGATCATGGCACATGGTCCCTGGTAAATCAACACCACCCCGTTTCCAGAAGTGGGAGCCCCTTCCCTGTAATAAGTATTCACTAATCTTCTGGAGTTATGGAGAATAAATATATTTTCTCTACAATTTATAACCTTAAAGTTTCAAGAACAGCTATGATGAAGATACACAATTCACAAATATATTTGTGACACAGATGACACAAGAAAAAACACAATCACAGTGAATGAAAGATATAAATTTGTACATAAATATAAACTGTGTGTTTTTACATATATAAAACTTCTCAATTCTAAGGCTCTTCTTCTATTTTCTCACCCATGCTCCATACGGTTGAATTCCCAAATCCCTCCTTGGGGAAATTTTACTCTTAGAGACTCAGGTCAGTGTTTTCCCTTTTGGGTCATGCTATCCAGAACTGCATGTTATAGTGTGAATATACTCTGTTCAGCTCAGTGTTCCACATATTAACAGCAGCCCAGGTACAACCATCCCTTGGGCAAACTCCACAGTCCCATGATTATGTCACTGAATATGGCCTGACTCATCATCGGAAGCATTGACCTGCAGAAGCTTTTTCTAGTACCTTCACAGACTGCCAGATGCATGAAGACAACATGCCCCTTAGTCTCTGGACTTCAATCGTTGTTTTATAACAATGTATTAGTGATGATCTATACTCATACCCTGCTTCAAGAGCTGTCCTCTTGGGATAATCAGTATCTTTGCTTTTTCTAGGAACGTCCTTAGACATATGTAGGTGTTCAGTGGCGTCATCACCCTAGGTTCAGCCCTTCAGAACCCAGGGAGTGATGGGTTGATGGGCTGGTAACAACACAGGCTCAATCTGAGTCTCTTTTCCAGCCCAAAGTGTCAAACACTTACACAAAATGGAATTCTCCACTCAAGTGGACAAACTGATTGGACCATGGCTTTCCCAGACCCAAACTACAGAATCTAAGTGGCTAGGCTTGGATTAGACAGATCTCATTGCTCAGCAATATGGTCCTGCAGGAAGGAGGCAAGGAACAAATGCTGAAGAGGAAGTGAGAAATCCAGTTTCTTTCTACTCCCATAGCATTTCTAATTCTTTCACACTGTCATCTTGGATTTAGTGTCTGTGCTGTAAAATGAGGTTGGACTAAAGGATTTCTCAGGGCTTTTCCAGCTCTAAATTATTTTATACTATTTAATGAAGTGAATATTCATTAAGGACTGGTTGTGTGCACTGTGGGTGGTGTGAGTGGAGAGGAATTATTCATCATCGTGCAAACTCAAGACCGTTTTCACATCCACATGCAATCTAGTGGGTCTCAGTTTGCCCCTATCCAACCCTGGGGCCTCTTCAGAAGCAGTGTCCTTGGCATGAGATCCTATCTAGGTTTATATTTTTTATGAAATCAATAATGGATCAAGGAGAACCTAAATCCATAGTAAAATGGAATAAAACAGTACACACTGAGGGCAAAGATCACCACAGGCAGTAAAATAGGGGTGAACTCTCTAGGGGAGTAGGTGGGTGAGCTTACTCATATGTAAAGCAAAACATACTTTCTCAGACAGCATGATCACCTTCTAGCTTCTACCTCTCTCCTTCCAAATTCAAATGTCAATATTCCCAGCTAGGGCTGGCTGTATAATTTGTGCAACCATCATTCAAAAAGCAGGATTCATTGCAAAATTAAAATTTGGGACCCCCTCATTCAAAAAGCAGGAAAAAGTGACATTATATAATAAAATATAAATTGCTAATTAAAAAAAATTTTTTCTCACAAAATATTAAAGTTATGATATATCAGTAAAAACATAAAGATACAAACTGCAAAAGAATAAGTGGGTCATCATTTTATGTAATATAATAACATAATACTTTATCGGTATGATATCTTGACAATAATAAGATTTTCATGGCTTGCTTTTCTGCAAATTCATTTATTAGGTTTTCAAATTTTTATTTTAGTAGATCCATTCCAATCAATATAATTGAAAAAAAATGTCAATTGCTGTTGGTAAATGTAGTATTGCAAAAAGGAGTTTTGATAATTTTTAATTTCAAGGATATTTCTGTTGATGGAACTGATACTAGAGCTCCTAAGAGTATTTTGTATGCTATATAACATTAGCATAAATATCTGATGAATTAGTTTGAAATATAAATTCTAGTAAATTCAGAGCTGATGTCTCTAGTAGAACAATTCTTCTGTGATTTAACTCCCCATACCAATAAGTTCCATGTAAGTCTGAGTTAAAATTTGAATGTAAATTTATACGGTGTCATTTTAATATTTTTGCTGACATTTATTACAGCTTTGGAGTGTATAAAAAACTAAAAGTGGCTTCATGGTTTGTATATAATTCACAATAAATATTTATGTATTCTATTACTTTGTCCTTAAGTACAAGGGAATTAAT
The DNA here is from genome assembly GCA_032199065.1 of Smutsia gigantea. Classification (NCBI taxonomy): domain Eukaryota; kingdom Metazoa; phylum Chordata; class Mammalia; order Pholidota; family Manidae; genus Smutsia; species Smutsia gigantea. The sequence goes on along the minus strand of JAVSCE010001858.1, from coordinate 421,283 downwards.
TTTAGTTTCATTAAGTTTGCTCATTGTACTAATTCAAAATTCACATGAAAATGGTATTTTCAATTGAATTATCTTTACATTTAATTTCTGTTTCTAAGCCTACAGATATTTGCTTTCTAAATATTGCAGCAATTTTCAAAGCCAACATTTCTAAACTTCTTGACAATTTGAATACCTCTTTGATAAGCTTTTATTTCCACACATATACTTTTATTTTGTAATAATTTCTCAGCAAGGTTAATGCCATCCCCTTTGGGGTCCTGCAGAGGCCCCCAGATTGTCCCAAGATCATGGTGCAAAGGCCAGAAGAGTAATTGGCCCTCAGTAATTTTTATTATATTTGTTCCTTCCAGTGAAAAAGTGGAATACAAACTTTAGGAACATTACACAGGCTCTCCTTCCTTTCCCTTGAAAGTGCAGCCATCTGAAGTTACCTGAAAAACATTCGGCTGTTTGTTAACCACTATTATTTTCTCAAGCCTTTTACAAGAGTAATTTATATGTAATTTATATGCTATCTGCCAGGGGATCTGTTTTAACAGCGCATCCGATATTGGCATCTTTATCACTTGCTCCAGTGGTTCCACAATAGAGTTTTTTATACATCTGCAAAGAGCTTTCTGGAGAGAAAAAAATACAAAAGAGCAGTCCTGAAGAGTCTGACTTTAGGAGGGATAAAATTGCTGGAACATGAATCTGAAAACCCAAAGATGTGCAAAGCCCAGTGTGGGCGCGGCGAGCCTTTCCGCGCACGGGCTGGCTGCGGTGTGGGTTCGGGCTGCACCGACCCTGAGCGCTGTGCCTCCGCGGCGCACAGGGAGGCGGCTGCGTCCTCCGGCTGGGAGGCCCCCATGTGCACGGTGCTCTCCCGCCCCTTGGGGTTCGCTGGGAAGTTGAACCTTCCGCGCTGCTGTCCCTGAAGCTCTGACAAGCAGACGGAGGACGCGGCCCCCGGGATCCCGTCGGAACCACTGCAAGCTCTTCACCGAGCTAGAAAAGCTGCACCTCGGAGCAGAGCCGGCTCCCTCCCGGAGGCTCAGGGCTGAGGGGCTCTGCTCCACCTGCAGCGCCCTCACCCCTGCTTGGAAAGAGAAACACAAACACGTAATGAGACCAGGGCGTCCCTGAGGCGGCTTCCGGACCTGTAAAATATCCCAAGAAACTCGCGTGAGGACGCAGGCCCGGCCTGGAGTCGGTGTCACAACCCCATCTCCCATCCCCGACCCCAGGTGTGGCGCTGCCCAGCCGCCACCCGGGACGCCCCCGCTCACAGCACCCCCGGACCCACAGGAGCCCCAGCAGCGCCACCCGCTGTCTCTCCATGACCTTCGCCCCTGCGCTGCGGTGCCTCTGCAGGGTGTGCAGTCCTGAGCTCAGGCCGGGTTTGTCCTCACCGGCAGCGGCTGGAGTCCCCGAGCGCCGATCACGTGCGAGCTCCTCGTTCCGTCGCGGGGCACTCCACCCGCAGGGGCCCCTGAGACCAACCAGGAATCGCTCCAATAGTGAGGCTGAGAACAATGCAGGCAGGTAGCCGCAGTATTTCCACTACAGGAAGACAGGCTAGGTTTTATTTTTCTTAAAACACTTTGTCAGAGAAATTCGTTGTTTGGTGCGTGGGTAAAGGTGGATAATATTTCTAGAAGAATCGGTGTCTCGATGGGTTATATATCCCTTGAAGAATCATAGGACACCGTCCATGTCCACAATCCAGTAATATTCCTATTCCAATGCCTCTGTTCAGAGAATCAGCCTCACTGGATTTGTAGAGATATGGACTCCAGTCGTTTATATGGAATGGCAGAGCTGAAAGCCTGAGATGAACTTTGCACAAATGCCTGTTGCCTTCCATCCTTCCCCCACCCCTTGCTGGCTATTATTTGACTGGTTCAAAATGCTTTTTGGACTCCTCCCTTGAGTGCAGATGGTCAGCAAAGGAAGTGACTGCCTGGATTGAATGGGGACTAAAAAGGAACAGATTTCTACTTTTAAATGGAATTTCATGGAAATTAATATGGTGTAATAAATTGGCAGTTCTCATCTTGTACTATTTGATTTCTCTTATATAGCTCAAACTAAATCCAGAAACATATCCTGCAGTTTTACTGTAAATGAGGTAATTTACGAGGTCTTAAGAATATGTAAAAGGGATGAAACAGTAGTTTACTGGGGAAGACAAAAATATACATAACTACAATAGAGTCAAAGAGTACAACCCTAACAGGAGTATAAACTAAAGGCTTTATGATCCCAGAGGAAGGAGAAATACTTATGTGTGGAGTGGTTGGCCAAAAATCTTTGGAAGAAGTTGATCATTCACTCCTTTCCCCCTTTATGATGAAAAAAATACAGGAGACTATAAACAAACTTTTTTATAGCTTATGATTTTTAATTGATTTTAACATTAAAAGGATTCATGATATATGAATTATGAAAGGAATAAAACATTACATATAGGGGTAACCACACTTAACCATGGTGAGCATTTAGTAATGCAAATAATATTATCAAGTCACTATGTTGTACACCTAAAACCAATATAATATTGTCTATCAACTATATTTTAGTTTTTAAATGTTGAAGTAAATATATAAATAAATAAAATATTGCATATAGACTAAAATCCCTTTTGACTACCGCTCTCAATTTTAATCATTCCATCATTCCATCATTCATCAATTTGGAGTTGACACTTCCAGGTGTTTCATTATAGATTTGCACATATAAAGCAAATATATGAACTAACACAGAACATATAGTATTGTATTTACAGTTTTTTGTTTAATACCTTTTTGTAATTTGCTTTACAAACTCAATAATAAATCTCATAGGTCTTAATACATAAACATTCGTACATCCTGCTGCTGCATGGGAGTGCACATTTTGGATATCCTACTATTTATACAGCCCTTCTATTGATGAACAATTAAGATGTTGATTTTTTATATAATCTATGAAATATAACACTGCAATAAACCTTTCTGAGTACTCCTCTTTATTCACAGGCATACATGTTTCTCTAAGAGCAGAGATTAGGAAGTGAAAGAAAGAGCCACTAGGATAGCAGGTAAGAATCACTCCAGGCAGAAGGAAGGTCAGGAACAAAAGCTCCTGAAAAGAAGGAAATGAATTCACATTCTGACTACTGTGTTTGATGGTTTCATTTTTTATTATTTTAAATGTGCATTGGAACTATAATTTATTAGCTCATCTGATAAACTCTCTCTGAATTTACTGTCCTGACATATAGTTGGTGTGTTGTTTGCTCCAACCAGTCTTGAGGTAATTCTAAAGATAGTAAAACAACAAGAGAAAAAGTACACCCAAGGAGGAGTGGTATATACAAGGGAAAAAATGTTATCAAATAACACTGGGCATAGAAAAATATAAGGTCAGATATATGTATATGACTAAAGTATTCTTGTCAATAAAATGGAAATGCATTTTACATTTTATAAACCAGCGCAGAGGAAAAAGGAAACTTCATCAATGCAACAGAAGGCAGACTAGAAAAGAAAAAACTAAGAGCATGCTTAGCAAAACCAAATGAGAACTGTGTCCAAATAATGACAATGAAGAAATAGAACTGATCAGAGAGAATAAATATAAAATAAAAATAAACATATGTATAATGTACACTAACATGTTTCTTCTATAAAAATAAAAGATTGAAATAGTCAAACTTAGATAAAATAAAAGTCCAAATATGTCAGTTATTAAAACATATATAGATTATTTGATTAAATCAAAATAAAAAAATCTTGCTACATACAGCTTAAGAGAGAAATCCAAAAGGAAGCAACCAAGAAAGCTAAGCATGAAGAATGGGACTCTTCCGGGTGCCCCTGGTACAAACACTGAAGCCCGCTTCTCCCACGAAACCCACCACCACGCCCACTGAAGAAATATGCCAACAGAATGTCAATTGCACTGAAGGGACAGTAAAGGAGGAGTCCAAGAGACCACCTAGTCACTGAACAAAGTTACCTTCTACAACAGTGAGATTTAATTTAAAAGAAAAAAGAAAAACACTGAAGTTTAAAAAATTAATATTCAAACAGATAAGAGAGTGGAAAAAAAGAAAACCTGTGAGAGATGAAACACAAAAAGAAATTAAGATTCACTTACAGAAAAGGATGAAACTAAAAATGAGTACATTCCATACTCTGATACAGCAGAGGATACAGAGGCCAAGAGTGAATAACAGCTTTTAGGAGCTAGTTATAAAAAAAAATTCAGAGAAGGTGGGAAACCTCATCATCAAAATTATATATAATCATTCGGAACACCAAAAATTCAGGGAAAGCTTAATCAAGGGAAGCCTCAACTTTCTTGTTTGTGAATATCACATTCACTTACTTATAAGGCTCTTATTGGCTGAATTGTGTCCCCCCCAAATTCACCCTAACCCCCAGTATCTCAGAATGTGACTATATTCAGAGATAAGGTCTTTAGATTGTATATATAGCAGTATTAAGGTCATACCATATAAAATGAGGTCACATGGTTGGGGTTCTGATCCATACAACTGGTTGTCCTTATAAGAAGAAATTTGGGCATAGACATGGGTGCCCCAGAAGGACAACATGAGGGCACAATGAGACTGTGACCATATACAAGCCAGGGAGAGAGGACTTAAAGAAACTGCCCCTGCTGGGAAAAAGATGGTGGAGTAAGACAGCAAGGCAGAAACCTCCTCCAAAAAACACAAAACATGAAAATACAGCAAATACAACTCAGCCTGAAGGAAACCTGAAGACTTCAGAAGTGACTTCCTACATCTGGGGAAGAGAGGGCCTCACAGAAAAGGGTAAAGTGGCAAAGCTGAGGTCAGGCGGGACCCAAGCCCTCCCCAACCCCAACCCACACGTGGGAGGAAGAACAGAGTGTGGAGGGAATAGGAGCCCAGGACTGCTGAACAGCTGGCCCTGGAGATCTGCTCCAGGAACACAAACCCACTACATGGTGCTCTGGTGATTAGTGGGGCTGGACAACAAAGACAGGTGTAACACTTGGGAAGGCTGAGATTCCAGCCACTTGTGGAGAATAGGTATGCTCTACTGGCCCCCTAAGAAGAAAGTAAAGCAGGCAGTTTAAAGGACTTCCCAGCAGCGAGAGGGGTGCTAGAAGGGCAAGGGTTACACAGAGTTCTCTTCTCAGGAGAAAGGGCAGGTGGACAATACCTCTTCAGCCTGCCCTCTGCCCAACAGGTTGGAAATCCCAGATGCTCCATCCCCCTCACTGGCAATGCAACCCGTAGGCTCCTTCCTGCAGTGTGTGGCCTGCAGAAGGCCCATCTGTCCCCACAGTGGTGTCAGACTTTGCTGCCAGTTAAGCAGGATGAGACCTTCCCAGCTTTCTTGGCCCTGTTTCAGCCCAACTGGGGAAATGTTGCAGGAGCCAACCCTGGGAGCTCCTTCTTTCCAGCAGGTGCCAATCCCACCTGCCTGTGGCCCCAGCCATTGCTGTGGGGCAGGCAGAGGGATGCTCTGTCCACAGCAACTCTAGCAGTGCAGCACGGAAGCTTCTCCCTGTGCACGTGACTAGCTGATGGCTCACACAGCCCACCTGAAATCAGATCACTACAAGCCAGACAGAAAGGTGCCCCATCCACTTCATGAGAACAGCTGGGGCCCCCACACTGGAAAGTGAGGTGTCATGAGCTTCTGGACACTAGAGGGTGCCTTCTCCATAAAATTATTACTCCATAGGAAACATTGAAAAAATGAGGAAGCATCAGAATTTGTTCCAAACAAAACTGCAAGACAAAACACCAGAAAGATGGCTGAATGAAACTGAAATCACCAATCTTCCTAATAAAGACTTCAAAGTAAAAGTCATAAACATGCTCACAGATCTACAGAAAAATATTCAAGATCTCAGGGAGGACCTCAACAAAAAGATAGAAGACCAGCAAAAGAGTCACTCAAAGCTGAAGGATACAGTACCTGAAAGAAAACATACAATGCAGGGACTTAATAGTAGACTTTCACAGGTTGAAGAAGTTGTAAATGATTTGGAAATTAGGAAGCAAGAAAACAATGAAACTGAAAAACAGAGAGAAAAAAGGATCTCTTGGAATGAAAGAATAATAAGAGAGCTGTGTGACCAATCCAAAAGGAACAATATTCTCATAATAGGGGTACCAGAAGGAGAAGAGGGAGACAAAGGGATAGAAAGTCTCTTTGAGGAAATAACTGTGGAAAACTTCTCTGATCTGGGGAAGGAAATAGACACTCAAGTCATGGAAGCAAAGAGAGCACCTAACAAAAGGAACCCCAGGAAGACAGCACCTATACATATAATAATTAAAATGGCAAAGATCAAGGACAAGGAGAGAGTATTGAAAGCAGCCAGGGAGAGAAAAAAGATAAGTTATGAAGGAAACCCCAATAAGCTATCAGAAGACGTCTCAGCAGAAACTTTACAGGCCAGAAGGGGGTAGCACAATATATTTAATACAACAAAACAGAAGGACCTTCAACCAAGAATCCTCTACCTGGCAAGATTATCATTTAAATTTGAAGCAGGGTTTAAACAATTTTCAGATAAACAAAAGTTAAAGGAATTCACCACCACTAAGCCAGCCCTACAGGATATGTTAAAGGGACTGCTCTAGATGGAAATGTTCCTAAGGCTGAATAGCTGTCACCAATGAAAATAAACCCATAGTAAAGATAGTAGACCAATTAATTACCAATCAAGTATGGGATACACAAAAAGTTCAGAATTTGACACCTAATATATAAAGTGGAGAGGAGGAAGAAGAAGAAGGGGGGAGAAAAAAGCACCTCTAGATTGTGTTTGAAATAAAGTAATCAGCAATTTAAGACAGACTGTTAGATAGTAAGGAAGCTATCCTTGAACCTTTGGTAACCACACAACTAAAGCCTATAATACATACACAAAAAAAGAAAGAAAAATAATAGATACACAAAAAAGGAAAGAAAGAAAAACCACAACACTAAACAAATCCATCAAATAACAAGAGAAGAGTATAAGAGAGTGAAAAAGGAACATAGAGGAGATATGAACGCAATTAATAAAATGGCAGTAAGTACATATCTATCAGTAATCACCTTAAATGTAAATGGACTGAAAGACATAGAGTGCCAGAACAGACAAAAAAAAGCCAAGACCCATCTATATGCTGCCTATAAGAGACTCACTTCAAACTCAAAGACATACACAGATTAAAAGTAAAAAGATGGAAAAAGATATTTCATGCAAATACTAGGGAGAAAAAAAGCAGGAGTAACAGTACTTATATCAGACAAAATAGATTTCAAAACAAGGAAAGTAACAAGAGACAAAGAAGGACATTACATAATGAAAAAGGGGTCAGTCCAACAAGAGGATACAACCATTATAAATATCTTTGCACCCAATATAGAAGCATCTAAATATGTAAAACAAATACTAACAGAAATGGACTGCAACACATTCATTTTAGGAGATGTTAACATATCAATAGACAGATCAACTAGACAGAAAATAAGTAAGGAAACAAAAACGCTGAACAATACATTAAATCAGATGGACTTAACAGATATCTACAGAACATTCCATCCAAAAGCAGTGGGTGTACATGGAACATTTTCCAGAGCAGATCACATACTAGGCCACAAAAGAGCCTCATAAGTTCAAAAAAGATTGAAATTGTATCAGGCAGCTTCTCAGACCACAGTGGTATGAAACTAAAAATAAATTATACAAAGAAAACAAAAAAGCCCACAATCACATGGAGGCTAAACAACATGCTTCTAAATAATCAATGGATCAATGACTAAATTAAAACGGAGATCAAGCAATATATACAGACAAATGGAAACAACTCAACAGCCTAAAATCTGTGTTATGCAGAGAAGGCAGTTCTAAGCAGAAAATACATAGCAATACAGGCTTAGCTCAAGAAATAAGAACAATCTCAAAAAAAAAAACAGTCTAAACTCACAATTGGAAAAACTAGAAAAAAAAGAAAAAATGATGCCCAAAGTCAGTAGAAAGAGGGACATAATGAAGATCAGAGCAGGAGTAAAGAACAGAGTATTTGTTTCCTAAATAAAAGTTTCCTTGTCTTAGATATCCCCAGTGGAATTGTATAGGGAAGTCTAATTATCCTAACTGGTTAAGCTGCTAATAAGATGGAAATTTGCACTGAATGTATTGATATTTGATAATAAACAATAAAACAGTGGAATTTTTTCATGCATTACCAAATAAGATTTCCAATATTTTAATATTCTCGTATGGCAAAGGTCTTGAAATCTTAAACTTAAAAATCTCTGACACAACTAACTGGAAAGGATCACAGTTACATGGCTTATAGCACTTCAGATTTTGTCCGAGTGGTTATCTACAAGTTGTCTATAGTAACTGTGTTATCACTTACCAACTAAGAATAAATATATCAAAATGTTAGGATGTGTAATTTACATTAAAAGTATTTAAACATAAACAATAGGATGTCATATATGCATACCATTTAAATTTAAGTCTGAACTCAGGAAGGCAGTTGTCCTAGTCAAGAAAGCAAATTCCAAGTGTAGTCAGCCTGCATCTTAATAAAAGGCCACAGCAGAATAAACCACAATTCAGTTATCCACATCTTGATAGATACCTAAAACTTTGCTAAATGACATAGAGAATATCAGATGTTGGGTTTTTATTGGCAAAATTAGTGCCATGTTAAATAGCATAATGAATGTTAGACATGGGTCTTTAAATAGAGGTATTTAAGGTACATGTCTGGCTGAAATATTTTAGGGGCACACCCTACTCTTGCATGAATGGACTAATAAGAATCTAGGGCAGTATGTACCTTGCACCTTTATGGATGGAATTAAAGATTTCACCCCTGAAAGATCCCGTGTCCAGCCACTCGTGGATACAGCTGAATGGATAAACAGATTGTGACATATTCTTGTAACAGAATAGTCAGTAATAAAAAGTAATGAATGAATGACACACATGTGAATGTGGGCGAATCAGGTTGAGTGAAAGAAACCAGGCACAAAAGAGTACCTACTATATGATTCCACTGATTTGAAGTTCTAAAACATTTCAAATAAATCCATGGTGATAGCAATAAGATACAAAGCCATTGTCTTCAGGAGGTGGGTTGGCTGGAAAGGGGTGTATGAAATCTTGCTCAGATGATAGAAGTATTCTGCCTTCAGATTGTTTTAAAACTGTCTTTGCCTTCCCAGCCCATTTTAATGACATAAAAAATCAGAAATAAGGATGTATTAAATGAGTTACGTGCAAGAAGATGACTTGCAATTACAATCTTCAGACACATTCTCATTAGTGAATGAATGCTTATTTGTATTTTGTTAAAATAAAATATCATTAAAAACTGATTACAATTTGCCCCTGTAGCATAATGAAATTTTGTCATATATATACAAAATGTGAAAAACTGAAATTAAGTTCATTGATACAGTAACTCATATAATATTTCCAAATTCCTCTCAATATAATTCTTTATCATAGGAAGTTCCTCATAATTATAAAATAGAAACAAAGCAATCAATAAATAAATCATCTGTTTCAATTTCTCAGGCAGTTGGGAGTGGGGGAAAAGGGAATTCTCTCCAGCGGATTGAGTTCCTTGGAGAATGAATAAGTTTGGCCCAATCAAGAGACAGAAATTGCACAGTAAATTGAATAAGGAAAGCTTAATATAAAGAACTATTAACTATAACAGAGTATCAGAGTAACAAGGTTATGGCTATTAAGAAGAAAAAAGACTTCTGCAGGAATAGCAGACATAAGCTGTAGCCACTACTCCCACGGCTGGGACAGAATGTGTAAGGAAGAGGTCCCCACTCCACTTCCAGGGCTGAAACTCAGATCTTGTTGGAGAAGACACAACTGTGGCTCACTGGATGGCAGAGAAGTCACTGCAGTGTTCTAACAGTGGGACTTGCTGGAAATCCACCCTCTAGAGCTAGCCAGAAAGCCATCCTTTAGGGTGCTAGGAAATGTTCACAGGGAAGGGTCTCACTGGAGGCACACTTCAACAAAGCCACCTAAAAATGGGAGTGCCTGGGGAAACTGCTGCTCTCTGAGCACTGCTGGCCACCGCACTGCAGGAACCTGTGCAGGCACTGCATGAGCTGGTCACAGGGAAGCCTCCCCTGCTGCAGGGTCCTGCCGAGAGGACACACAGGGACCAGGAAGTAAACACTTTCTTCCTGAACTCTTTACTGAAAGAGTTTAACATTGTGCCAACTGGCAGAAGAAAATACTTGAGGGGCCCAAATCTACTTTCACAGAACAAGCAAAAGGTAAATTTGGAGCTGAGAATCAACAAATTGATCCACCCCTTTGGGTTTTCCACTACTCAGCTTCTACATGCAACCTTCTACACACATTTGAAACTCATATAGCAATAAAACAGCTCTATATTTCTACCTCCTTCAAGATAACAACTATCCTTCTTAACCCTTTCCCCCATGTGAGGAGTTGCCCGGTTGCAGTTGTGCAGCACTGATTGTATTAATAACTCTTGAAATTCAGAGTCCCTCTGAAATTCCATCACCAATAGATTAAATTGTAAAGTTACTTTCTGATAACTTGTATGTAAAATTTTAATGGGAAGAAGAAAATGTTTAGCAAATGTACACAAACACATACACACATAACAAGCAAATAGAAAATATATAAAATACCATTCTTTGTTTCTGTAATTAGTCCCAAGGCTATAATTGATAGCTATGGCTTCCTTCAGCCATCCCTACTCTGCATTTCCTCCGCCCTCAGCCAAAACCGTTGCCTGGTTGAGTGATCCACACCTTTATTCCCGAAAGATCTGAGTCTCAGTTGTTCAGTTGTTCTGTTTGGGTTTGGATTGCTGCAGTTTTCCATTAAGTTTTACCATTAGACATGAAAGTACTTAGAGGCTCCAAACATAGTATCTTGGCTTTCATTGTATAGAAACAACCCAATTTCCTCTTGTTAATCAGGATCAATCCCGCCAGATAAAAGGTATTTTTCTTCCAGTTTGGTTCAATGTCTAAGGAGTCCAAACTGTCCAGGAGGTACTCTTTATCATCCACTGAATGGAGCCACTTTTCTTTTTCCTGGTGGAAGAATTTTTCCCTTAGAGACTACGATCTCCAAATCAACACTGTGAAGTTGCCAGGATGAGAATCTAAAATTCTGTCAGTGGGTTATTAGGTGTCATAGTGAGAGAAGCCACTCCCATGTCCACCTTTTGATTCCAGAGCCCATGGAGTCTGGCTCTGTGTGAGATGGTAACATACAACAATCTCTGATTCAAAGCACATCCTGAATCCTGTTAAACAAAGCCCCAGGGTGTCGTCTCCCAGCTGGCTATGTAACTCAGTCATCAGGGAGCTATTCCACCTTTCAATGAGGCCAGCTGCTTCTAAGTGGTGGGGTATATGGTAAGCCAAGTCAATTACATGAAAAGTCAGAATTATTAATTTCATTGATAAAATAACTCAGTATTTACTTCTACTTCATTCTTAATATAATTCTTTATTATAGAAAGTTCCTCACAAAAGTCAGATAAATAAATAGCAAGTTATTTATAAAAGGAGAGAAAGGAGAGAGGGAGGAAGGCTACTTTGATTTCTCAGGCAATGAGGAGTGCGAGGTGGGATATAATCTCCCAGCTGCTTGGGGTCTTTGGTGTAAAACTTGTTTTTCTTCAAACTCAGCTTGAATTCAGAATCAAGATAAACTGGTAGTTCTCTTCATACTAATTTGCATAAAGTGCCAACCAGAGTCCCTTTGGGCAAGGTAGTTGAGCGAATGACAGTGAGTCACCTGAAAATAGAGGTACACGAGAGTGTGGCCCAAAAACAGAAAGGATAGGAGAGAGAGGAAGAGGAACAGCGAGTGAGCATACATTTCTTTTTCATAATTTTATGTCTCTAACACCCCAGCAACCACTTGTCTTGCCAATGGGTTTCAGCCCCGGGCAAGTTTGCTATGGATTCAATGTGACTAAAGAAATTGACCAGGGCCAGGTGAGAATCCTGGCCACAGGAACTCTCATTTTATCCACACTCCACCCCTCCAGGATTCTCTCCTGTCAATCTATGTGCCCTTAGTCCTCTGCAATGGTCCCTGTGCAAGGAAGCTCGAACATTGTTCTCCAGCCTCTCCAGCAAAAAGTCTTGCAGACACACAGGCCGGACTCATGGCTCTGTCTGACCTCTGCCTCTTTGGTCTTAATGGCTTGAACTGCTGCACTGCTTTCAGTTGTTGCCATAGCTCCAGTAAGATCCTATTTGGCTTCCCGTCTAATTTCCTTCCATCTACTCTTGCCCATATCAAGTCAACCCACATCTGGGTCCTCATAACCCTCACGGGCCCCTCAAATTCCTCCTCTGAGTAACAGGTCTTATTTCTTTCCGAGTTCTCATTGCTTCAGCTACTGTACATGTCACCTCACATTTTGTAATCGCTGCCTCAAGGTGGGTTGCTCTGTCAGGGAAGACAGCTTTCCCATCTCTGATCCCGACAGAACAATTCCATCCCCCCCTAAGTCCCACAGCCACCAGCTCAGCCTGAGTATAGGGGAGGACCATAGAGTGCTCAATGACCTGGGGAGGGCGCTGCTCCTCTCCTTGGGGAACTTTCAGCTGCTGGGTCTTTATTTTCTTTACAACCACTCACTGGGTGGGCTTTAAATACAGGAGGGGCCAGTGCCTCCGGCACCACCCCTTCATCCTTCCCCAGCTCCTGCATTTCTGGGGCTGATGGCACCTTTCTCTCCCCTCCCCCGACTGCCTCCTCTGTTACAGTGCTTCGCAGCAATGCTAGCTCAGTCTTCAGAAGCTCTCTTAACCTTCACCTCACTGCTTCACAGCTGATGTTCTCTTGCCACCTCTGCCTGTGCTTCCCTCAGGAGTTCGTCTTTTTCCTTGATGGTCTCTTCCTCCTTCACAACACCTGGCAGCACTTCTGTCTCGTCTCCAATGGCTCCTTGCTTCCTGCGCTCTCACGCTGTCTCCTCTCGCATCAATGCCATCTCCTTCCTCAGGGAATCCACAGAAGTTTGCAGCTCACATTCTTGTGCTGCCTCTCACATCAATGCCATTTCCCTCCTCAGGGAATCCACAGACATTTGCAGCTCTCATTCTCGTGCCTCCATTTCTTGGGTCTCTTCTGTAGACCTTTTTAATACTGTGAGAAGCAGCCAACCCACAGTCCCTGCAGCCTCACGGGCACTCTGCTTCTCAAAGGATCTACTTATTTTACCAAGGGCCTCCCCTACAGCCTCAGGTGTCACCTCCACTTGCCTCCAGTCCTGGGGTGGGGCCCAGTCCTCTAGGAGGCAAGCCACCTCATACCACATACCCACTGGGGGACAATCCACCGTCTCCCTATTCACAGGGGCAGCCCGCTGAAGCACCCCTCCCATAAGTGTAAGGTAGACTAAACCAGACCAGGCAAGTGGCAACAAAGGAGCCAAAAAAATGTATTAGTGCAATCCTGGGTGAGGGTCACCGGTCCGCATATCCACAGGCCAGGGAAGTCACACCCAGCAGGAGGGGTGACAGGCTTATCAAGGGTGCTGGAAGAGCTCTGAGGGTATTGACAGAACTAATTGGTGGGTGTGGGTGTTGTGATCACCAATGATTGGTTATGCTGGGTTGCTGGGGAGAGAGTACTGTGACACATGTTCTAGGTGGGACCTGCAGCTAGGGACCTCCCGTTGAATCATTTGAGTGACATTCGCCATTCTCCTCCTTATTGGGCTTGAGTGGGGTTCCTCCAGTGAGACCCGTCCCTTCCTCCGGTACCTCTGGTCTTACATTCCAGCCTTTTTGTCATAGGGGGTGCCGGCTTGTTCTAGCTACTTCCTGCTGAGGAGGAGCGGTGTGGGGAAGTTACAGCTGGTATGTGGCCGGGGATGGTTCGGAGGGAAGGGGTGAGTACTGGTGTAACAGCATCTGGTTAACCTTAACTCGGGAGAGTTCCACCAGTCGCTGTTGAAAAAAATCTGAGGAGACAAGGGGTGAGTGATAAAAGAATAAGAAGGACGCCTAGGGGAGTTAGGATAGGTAGGAGCCAGGTCATTAGCTGGGAATTCCACCATCCCAATGTTGGGAAACCTAAGCTCTCAGCTTTTTGTCATTCTCTGTCTTGGAGATTTTGTCTCACCATAGCCAGGGTGTCCCGAATTACCCCTGACTGGTTTGCAAAGAAGCAGCACGTTTCTCCCAGGGCAACAAACAGACCACCTTCCTTCATGAACAGCAGGTCTAGGCCTCTCCGGTTCTGTAAAGCCACTTCTGCTGAGGAGTCTACCTGTCTTTCTAGCTTTGCTACCGAGGATTCTAGATATCCTAAGTCTTGATCGACCTGTTGGGAAAGTCTTTTGTAGTTGATACCATCTGTTATTATGGCTGCTGTTCCAACTGCTGTGGACCCCGCTGTTCCCAAGCCAACCAGCAATGGGATGAGAATTGGGGTTGCCCTCTTGGGCCGGGTGACCCATAACCTGTTTGTATGTACTGTCCTCTTTCCTCTCCACTATGTTGTTTACAGCTGGGCCCACCTGCTATATTAATTGCCCAGGTTATATATTACTTGATTAGGGGCTGGAGGAGGAAAGCAGTGTCTGGGTAAAGTTAAAGATTAACTGGGCCTTTTAGCAGGCTAGAGTAAATTTTACAATAGTCTCATTTAATTGACACAGTGGAGACATGGGCTATGCTGAGGTACTTTCTTATCTGGGAGATGTTCAAACATTCCAGGCCAGGTTATTTCTGGCTTTTTAGTTTTAACTAATCTTCACTGAAGAATGCTTATATTCCTAGTCTATGTCCAAATGCCTAGTATTAGGACTCAGTATAGATAAGGCTTCATTATTGAAACAATACTTTTCTCTAAAATCACCCTCATTTTTATTAGAAGTAACTAGATTAAGAAAATAATTAACACTTGGCTTGATTATTTGCATAAGTGCAGCAAGAAGAGCAATTGATTACACAGGCTCTTTTAAATGTGCTTTGCTGGAACTTCTTATAAGGAATTTCAGATTGGACTTTTAAAGGCCTCTCGAGGCCAGAAAGCCAAGCCAGACTTGCCATTAGGTTTTTGCCTGCAGTACCTGTATATTTGGGTGAATTCCTCTCTTCTTGAGGTTCCCAAGATTTTCCTGAGGTTCCTGCGCCTGCCAGGAAGTGACCTTCCTTACTCACCTGGTAAGGCTGCTGGGAACCCTGTAATCAAGGTACCAGGCTAGCTCTTCCAAGAGACTTTGTTGGCTCTATAAAGTCAATCTTAGTTCCTTAAAGCTGTCTGTTCATATCTGAGTTTACGCACGTGTCTTTCAGGTATGACATTCCAGTCAAGGCCTTGGTAATATAACCAGTGTTTTTAACTGGTCCTGTTACAAGGAAAGCAGATTCTTACTGAGTTTATGCAAATAAATATATTGCCATAAAATATAAAAATACTCACTGAAAGTTTTTAAATTCTGGAGGGGTCATGTAGAAAGAAAGATAAATGTTTCAATTCTGCTTATAAAGGTATTGTCATTTACTAAGCTGTTGTCAGTCAGCTTAAGAGAAAAAGCTTAAAATACTTTATTAGCAACATTTGAAACAAAAAGCCACAAAATCATTTTCTTTAGTTTACTTACTCTTATGTAATTAATACTTGCTCTGCTGAAATCTAGTTCTTTACTAGTTTAGGAGTAATTAAACAGTGACTATAAATGACAAAAGACTTACAAATGACAATGGTTAAAGATTTGATGAGAGCTTACTGTAAGACAGTTGACATAAGCAAATTCAGATATTTCTGTACCATAAAACATTCAGTAACAAAGTTTAGCATTATTCCCTTTGATAGTGTTTTCCAGGTAAATATGTATCAGATAAGTAAGCTAAATTAGCCACATATTTCTCCAATGAGAAAAAAATTTCTCTGATATGTTCCAGGGGCCCTCTGGAAAAAATAGAGGTAAAAGCATCTTTTTGAATTTGATTTTGGGAAGTTGTCAGAAGAAAGCTTCTTTGGCACTTGCCTAAATTGGACTACAGGCTGCCATGAAGCAATACTTATCTATTCGACCAGAATGACAAAATACTTCAAAGGCAAATACAGAAGGTTACAGTTGCCAGCAAAGTCTAGCTTTTAATCCTTTCAATATTAAGATCTCACTTTTTTAAATATCCAGACAACTCATTGAGTCTTTAAGCAAGAGAAACTGCTTTGATAAAACAGAGAACCCTTTGCAATCTTTCAAGATTAAGAGCAGATGAACAGTTTAATAAAACTTTGTCTTTTTAACTGAAAACAAAATTCTAATTTTGCTGTGTAGTTGATAGAGACTCATCTGCTTTAATTTCACATAGCATGACCATATTAATTTTCCCACAAACTTTCTACAACTTTCTTTTTACATTCACTGTTCTCCCTCTTTAAATAAACAGCTGTACTTTAGAAAAGTTACCTTCTTTTACCCTAAATAAAATGAATCTCCATTCCTTATACCTTCTCTTATTAAAACACACATTCTTTAGCATACAGAAATGTTTTCCTTATTATATTAAGCAGTTTGAATTAGAACTTAAAAACATTAGGTACCTTAACTTTCAATGAACACTGAAAAATAGGCCATTGTAAACTGTAACACCAGCACTCTTCAGATTGATACATTTATGAACACTTTTTATTATTTCTGGAAATGTGCTTTACAGCACAATTTTTTTACTGAGCACAAAACATCTTCATATAACTTAGCAAAACTCTAAGAATTTTGGTTACCATGAAAATTTTTAGGCTGTTTACAGATATACACACTGTTATACATTAATATATTATTATTATTAAGATGTTCATTTGTTATATTTGTTTATGCACTCTTTAGTAACTATGCTAAATGCTAGATTACTTATAAAACTTTTACTGAACATTAGACAAAGTCAAGCCTTTAAAACATCTTGAAAGATTTAACAGATAACATCAACTTAAATAACTTTAAGTAAACTTAAGCAGCTGATAACTATAAGAACATGTCTGTTTCAGTTAAACTTAAATTAGCATTAATACTTAATATCTTTTAATAGAATTTTCCGGAAGTTTTAGAATGCCCAATTTTCACAAGCACTTGTTTTTATTAATTTTTATTAATACTATCCGGAGGTAGAGAAATATTTTTCATTTACACTTAGACACACAAACATACAGATTGAGTGGTTTGAGTGAGGTACTGAAACTCCTTAGCATAGGCAGTTGGATTGGCAGAGCATGAGCCCAGGCATTTTTCTATCTGAGACAGGTCTCCCAGGGAGAAGGGGACATGTACTCGAACCAATCCCTCAGCGCCAGCCACTTCCCAAAGGAGGGCCAGTAATTGGGCCTGGGATCTAGTGACTGGAGGGCTGGCCCAGTTAGGAGGCAGCTTGGGGATATAAGATGACAGTGGGGTGGGATTAGGAAGCGATGTAGGAGAAGGACAAGATGGCAGCGCCGACAGAAGAGGGTTGTATAACTTGTGGGTGGCGGGAGTATGGCTGGAAATAGAGGAGTTAGATGTGACGTCAGTAGGACTGGAGGCGGGTGGTTGTGTCCCCATGGCAGGAACAGGGGCAGGTGGGGGAAGGGAATTGACTGAACTTGGGGGGACTGAAGTTGAAGACAAAGGAGGAATTAAAGATGGTGGTTTGGGGTGGGGGGAGCCGGATAGGGGAGGGGTGAGACGGGAGATGACACAGGGTGGGCACAGAAGAGACCTGATGGAAGAGGCCTGGGCACCTGAGGGCGAGTAGGGAGGGGGTTGGGAAGGGGCAGATGGTTGAGGAGGAGGAGACGGGAGAGACGGAGAAGGAGGGGTAGGGGCTGGGGGGGGGGGAGGCCAAGGTCTTCTGGGGGAATCTGTAAAGGAAGATTCCGGCGCAGTGGGAGGTTGGTGGCCCTACTGAGGGACCTGGCCAGGAGGACCTGGACTGAGGAACACTTGACACAGGGGTCTAGGCGGGAGCGCAACGCCCAAAAGGCCTGGACATAGGGAACCTTGGACCATTTCTTAGTCCGGTGACAATAGTTGCTGAGATTGGTGAGGAGGCCGAAATCAAAAGTTCCCTAGGGGGGCCTTTGAGACTGGTTATCCAGAGGATATTGGGGCCAGGCCCGGGAACAACGGAAGATCAGCTTCCATTTACGGATAACTTCGGATAAGCCCAGAGTAGTGGGATGGGAAATAAGACACTTCGGTGGGGTCTGTGCCTCAGGTTTTGAGTGCTGGCTTCCCATGACTCTCTCCTCCGTCCCAGGGTCCCTAAACGAGCAGGTCCAGCGTCCCGGATCTACTCCAGTTAGGGACAGAAAAAAACAATTGGTGGTCCGGAGATAGGGACGTCTCCTCTATACCGGAGCCAAATAGGCACAGGCCGGAGGGATGCCCAGACGCAGCTGCGATTTCGGACCGAGCGCTCCGCAGAGGGTAAGAGGAGGGAGCAGGGAAGACGAGGGACTCACCAAGTTGTCTGAGGCCCTGGGATCAGTTCCTGTTCCAGCGAGAGGTCCCGGGTCGGGAGAGGAGGGGGAGCCTGCTGGGGCCCCACCAGGGCCCCACCCCCACCCCATCCTCCCGGGTTTCGGCACCAAATGTAAGGTAGATGAAACCAGACCAGGCAAGCAGCAACAAAGGAGCCAAAAAGAATTTATTAGCGCAATGCCGGGCGAGGCTCACCGGTCCGCGTATCCATAGGCCAGGGAAGTCGTGCCTAGCAGAAGGGGCGACAGGCTTATCAAGGGTGCTGGGAGAGCTCTGAGGGTATCGACAGAACTAATTGGCTGGTGTGGGTGTCGTGATCACCGATGATTGGTCATGCTGGGTTGCTGGGGAGAGAGTACTGTGACACGTGTTCTAGGCGGGACCTGCAGCTAGGGACCTTCCATTGAATCATTTGAGTGACATTCGCCATTCTCTTCCTTATTGGGCTTGAGTCGGGTTTCTCCAGTGAGACCCGTCCCTTCCTCTGATACCTCCGGTCTTACAATAAGGGCAGCCTGTCTTTTTCCTTGGTCAACAATGAACCCTGCCGATTTTCACCAATTGTCTTGCCAATGGGTTTCAGCCCTGGGCAAGTTTGCTGTGGACTCAATGTGACCAAAGAAATGGACAGCAAAACGTTCTTGGGGTGAAAGGGTTAGACCCAACTTTATTTCCAGGTGGCAGGTCAGTCACTAAAATCCTGTTCACTCAGAGTGAGTCTTCATTCAGCAAGCCCGTCTCTGCCTCTGGGCCCCTCTCTCCACACAGCCATCCTCTGGGCCTCTCTGCACAGTCCTCCTGCACAGCCGTCCTCTGGGCCTCTGTCCTTGGCACTGCCACCACTCCAGCCTCTGCTCTGCTCCTGCAGCCTTGCAGCAGTGCCACCATGTTGCCCAGAGCACTGGGTGGAGCTCTTTATATAGAGTCAACAGCCATGTAACGCCCACAGTTGTGCAGTGAGCTAGTCAACCAGGGCCAGGTGAGAATCCTGGCCACAGGAACTCTTATTTTATCCACACCACTCAAACACATTTAGTACACATAATCATATCACTGTGTCCTAAAATTTACTGTTGATTTTCTGGTTTGTCATTTGGCTAAGATTCACCACTGGTCACAGTCTCCTTATTCTCTGTATATTTCAAGGGGCTCCTATGCATCTATCTTCTTATATATTATAAGCCAAAGAGAAGCTAGAAAGCTCCTCCTCCTGCTCGTTCTCTTTCTCCAGTGTATTGATTAAGTCCCAAGGTTTCAAGGACACAGGGACTATAAAAGCTTCTTATACAGGTGTTTTCATCCTACACACACAAAAATGTTTATCCTTGGTCCTAAGTTTATCTTGCATCCAGTAACCCCAGTATCTACTGCAATTCTTATCAATACTTTTAGGAGAGTTTGGCATTTTTCAACCTACTACATGATTAATTATGACAGTGTTAACATATAAGAATCAATCTCTAATATTCCATAGGTGAAATCAAGAACAGGGTGAAAACAAGAAGAGAAAAATAGCCACAGTTGGAAGCAGGAAAATAAATTATATCCACAAATTTCTGATGTAGGTTTATAGAATATAAGAAAACCAAAAGAATAGGAGGCTACTTTTGTAACTGAGAAAAAGTATTTGGATAAACACTGATGAATATTAACTCTTTATATTGCTGAACTATTTTTATATAGTTGCCCAATCCAACATGACCATGTTCTCTAAGCTCTTTACAATTCAAATCAATCTCCAACTGCTGACCATAATTTTTCAGAATCCCTCCTAAATAGGGGTAGTGAAACTGAGAGAAAATATTCTGACACATGGTGACCAGCACAGTAAGACCCAGGGAAAATAAATCCAAGAAAATTATCTGTGAATGACCGAGTAGACAAGGCAACCTTTGCAGGAAAGAGCATGAAGAGTTCCTCATTTGTTTTCTGGGTTGCTTGAGAGATAAAATGATAAATGAAAACTGACATAGATAACCCCTTCCAGGCAAGTCTTTGAGCATCTGATTACTATATAAGAACAGTGTCTTCCCATTGTTCTAGAATACTATTTACTACTATATAGTTTCTGCAGTAGCAAAAAGCTCCTGAAATAAACTTTATCAGACACGCAATTGTAGGATTATACAGAAGTACCTGAATCTGATCCACTCTCTTTGCCTCATTGACCATCATATACCAAGAGATCTTTAATAATGCCCAGGAAGAGATCATGAGCCTTTGAAAACTCCACTACCATGAGTGGTTTGTGTGCCACTCCCCCTGCAGTCCCAGGCACTGTGTCACTCAGGGCACAGAAGTACTGGACTGAGTCACTCCAACGGGCTGAGGATTTCCTCAGGTTGAAGGAAGATTCACTCTTCTTAAATTCAGCTTCAAAGCCTCTGATGCCTTGAACCGAGATGGCCCCTGAAAAGTACCTGAGGAGCAGAGGGAGGCCTTGGCTGGGGTGCTGGGCACACCAGAAGAGGTAAGGAGTTCCACCATAGGAATAGTCACACCTCGGCTCCAGCGGGGCTCCTTCAGAGATGGAGACACGGACCTCAGGCTGGGTCGCAGTCTGGGCTCTGGCGACTCCTGAAAAGTCAGTGCTAATCAGTGAGAGCAGTGCAGACTTCACCGTGCAAAGTAAGTATTTCCAGTCAGATTCTGTAGAACTATAGACAATCGGGAAATTTTACTCACTCAGGGCAAATATCATCCCCAGTGCTGAGATGAGCAGCAGGAGTATGGCTGAGCCGTGGGGACACTGCTGGCTTCTTTCTGGAGGATCTCCCCTGAGCAGCAGGAAAGCGGCTGCAGAAACCAAACCCTTGGAATAGGTTTGGGGAAGGTTAGGCTGGACAAGTTCCTTGCTTGAATAAAAGTTAAAAAGCTGCTGAAATTAGCCTGGAGCTTTCTGACTGCTTTTCTTGTGACTTGTCTCTGCAAAGAACTCAGCCAGCTGCAGGGAAGAGGGCCTGAGCAAAAGATGCTGCTGATCAGTAAGATCTCTGGTTTGTGCAGCATCGCCCTCTAGAGGCCAGGTACAGAACCAAAAGTCCCAAGGCTCCACCAAGAACTACTTAGTGCGTTCCTTCTGACTTCTGAGATAGGAAAACTTCCATACAATATGTTTCTTCCATCCCAAATCTATGATGGTGTAGGTCCTAGAGTCCATCAGAAATGAGATGTCATATCAAAGTAGACTAACAAGTTACTTCACTGAGGAATCAGATTTTAAAAAGTATATCAGACTTGGAATTCAAGTTGCACCATAATATTTTAAATGTTTAAAATGCACTCCAAAATTATTCAACATACAAAGAACCAGAAAATTTGAATAATATCTAAACAAAAAATAATCAACAGATGTAAATGTCATGATGACTAAGAGGTCAAAAATAATTTTTTTAAAAAGAAAGTTAAGGCAACTCTTGTAACTATATTCCCATGAAGTATAAGGAATCACACTTGAAATTAATGATAAGATGGGAATTCTCAACAAAGGAATACAAACTACAAAAAGAACCAAATGGAAATTTTAGAACAGAAAAATACGATGTATAAATAAAATTTCAAAGTAAGGGCTCAATAGCAGAATGAAGATGACAGATAAAATAGTAAGTAAACTTCATAAATTTGTTGTCAGTACAAATCTCTGACTCACTGGTGAGTAGCCACAGGTGACTTTTCCTGCCACAAGGAGACATTTGGCAAATCTGGACATACTTTTGGTTGCCACAGACTGGGGGTGGGAATGCCACTGACACCTAGTTGGTAGAGGCCAGGGTACCCCTAAAAATCCTTCAATTCATAGGACAACCCCCACCCCCAGGCTGAAAAATTATTTGGCCCAAAATGTTAATGTGCCAAAGATGAAAAACCCTGATCAAACTTAAGAAAAAGAAAAAAAAATTAGGGAAGAAAGAGATTTCAGCGGAAAACATACTTGAAAAGAGAATAGCCAGAAACTTGCCAAATTTGATGAAAGAAATAAATTTACTAATTCAAGAATCTCAGCAGACCCCAAAAAGGAAAAACAAAATCAAAGAAAATTATACCTAGATGTATCATAATTA
Organism: Smutsia gigantea; assembly: GCA_032199065.1. Taxonomy (NCBI): domain Eukaryota; kingdom Metazoa; phylum Chordata; class Mammalia; order Pholidota; family Manidae; genus Smutsia; species Smutsia gigantea. The sequence continues at coordinate 398,732 of JAVSCE010001858.1, read as the reverse complement.
AACTACCGAAAACCAAAGATCACATAGGAAGATTTTATATATACATACATATACACACATACATATATATTATATATACATATATGATATATACATATATGATACATATGGTGTGGTATATCATATAATGTATTATGTATACATACATATACATATAATATGTATATATATATATAGCATATATATCAGCTGGAAAAGGAAACAACATATTATACTCGAGAGCAGTTATTTTAATGACCATGGACTTCTCATCACAAAATATGGGGACAGTGAAACACCATCTTCAAAAATGAAAAAAATATGTCAACACAAAATTACATATCAAGTGAAAAATCTTTCCGAAATAAAGGTGAAAGAAAGAGTTTCAGTTAAAGGACAACTACACAATACAGTTGCCAGTGGGCCTGTTTAGGAGAATGGAGCTGATAAATATACAAGACTTGTTATTCTTCCTAAAAGTTCTTAAATGCATACAACCATTTAAAGCAAAAATTAGGACATTCTATGGTAGTTTTCAACATATATAAATGTAATATATATGAGCAGCTGTAACAAACTTTAATACTGGTGGATAAGAGACATATGGGACAATATTTCAATATTTTACATGAAATATTATACTGTTGACTCTCAGTAGACTCTGAATGATAGGCAGGTATGTTGTAATCTCTAGAAGAACCACTCTAAAAAGAATGCAAAGAGAAATAGCCAAAAGCCAATAGATGAAATGGAATTTTATATTAACAGGGATTCAAGTAATCCAAAAGAGTCAGGAAAAAAAAGAAAAAAAGGATGAAAAAAATGGGTAAAACAGAAAAACAATACTAAAGTAGTATACCTAAATCCAGGCAAAGTAATGTACAGCAGCAGATAGAAGATTTGCTCAGGTCTAAGGTGGAGGGAGGAATGGATTGTAAAGGGCAAAAGGAACCTTCTAGGGTGATGGGAATGTCCCTCACCTTGATTGGGGCATATAAGTATGTTTAAACTGATCAAATTGTGCACTTTGACTATGTGCACTTTATTGACTTCAATTATAAATTGATGGAGCCAGCCGTCAGCAGTAGAAAGGTTCCTGAAAGGGGGGACTAGGATTATATTTACAAAGATCACAGGAGGACAATCCGTCTTGTGCAGAATGCCAAAGTCTTTATTTAGGGGCCTATATTTATACATCAGCAAGGAGGAAGCAAGAAGCTTAAAGGTTAAATTCTCGGGCTATTGGGGTTACAACAAAAGCACTTCCTTATCATACAGAGAGTTGTTTTCTTAAACAAGTTCCCCGTTCTATGAGTCAAGGAATGATCACTCTTTTTCAAGGCCTTCACATCTTCAAAACAACTTATACAAGAACAAAAGTTACAGAATAAACAGTTCTCTCTACAATATGGAGGAAGTTCATAAAATGGCTTCACTCATGTCAAGCAGTAACCAAACACAGCTCCCCACATCAAACCAATGAAAGGTGAAGGCCATACCTAAGAGACTGCTCCTCTTGCCTTTATACCTACCTATTCATATCCCTTCTACCATTTCCAACATGAATCCCAGATGAACTAAAAATTAACTGTTTTTCTTCTTTCTTCCTATTCCAATGTTCCAAATCCTAAGGAAAAAGCATCCTAGATTTTTTGCCTTCAACTCACAAAGACTCTCCACTATCTCACAACAAAATGAAGCCAGAAGGCAACAGGGAGGCTGTCAGATGCAGCTCCATACTCCCTCTAGCCAGTACACGGCCCCAGGCTGCCTCAAAGTCCAGCTTCTCTACCCTAGGTCCTTTTCTGCTACTGGAAAGGGAGACTCAGGTATACTAGCCCACTCAGCAGAGATCAGACTTGGCCCCACTGTACACAATTACATCTACTCAAAGTGTTCTTCAGTATGTGTGAGGAGAAAAGCCAGCAAGACCATCCTGGGGCAAATATACAGTTGTTCAAAACTTCTGATTAACTTCTTGTTCAACCTTCTCCTTACACCTGCAGGTGATCTATAGATATACATTCATGTAAGTACTTTAGATTATTACTCAAGACACATGTTTTGAGAAACTGAATTTGATTCCTAGCTCGGCTACTATCTACGAGATCACGGAAAAATGACTCAAACCTTTTGGGACTCAGTAGCCTCGTATATGTAATGGGCATAGTAATACATAACAATTTTTGATAGAATTAAATAATAAGATGCATATTAAAGACAGAATAGCAATAACATGGAGTAAGCCCTTTATTAGGAATATAAGCTCTGTCAGGGAAGCAAATTTTATCTGTTCTGTGTATTTACTGTCTTTTACTTTATCATCTGCACAGAGTATGCACAAATAATTCCTTATTGAATAAATTTCATTAATGAAAAAAATTGTAGCTTTTTTGTGGTAGTGGGTTTTCCACTCATTTATTAATTTAACAAGTATTTGGAGAGATTTTACTGTGATGCAGACATATTCCAATTGCAGAGACTTTGTTTTGATTTAATTTGCCTAGAGTTCATCAGTCTATGTCTGTCATATAAATTCCCCAAAAAGAAACTGTAAGAAATATCCCTTCTCCTCTCTCCACAGGTGGGGTCAAATGTAGGACTCTCTCCTCCTTTCTTTCTTTCTTATATTTCTTTCTTGCTTTAAGAATCTACTGTTTCTTGGAAGAATAAAGGTGGGGGGATTACGTTCCCCGACTTCAAGCACTACTACAAAGCCACAGTAATCAAGAGAATTTGGTACTGGCACAAGAACAGAACAACAGACCAATGGAACAGACTAGACAGCCCAGATATAAACCCAACCATATGTGGGTTTATATAATTACAATTATATATACAATTAACATATGATAAAAGAGCTATGGACATACAATGGGGAAATGACAGCCTCTTCAACAGCTGGTGTTAGCAAACTGGGCAGCTACATGCAAGAAAAATGAAACTGGATTATTGTTTAACCCTGTACACAAAAGTAAACTCGAAATGGATCAAAGACCTGAATGTAAGTCATGAAACCATAAAACTCTTAGAAAACAACATAGGCAAAAATCTCCTGAATATAAAATGAGCAACTTCTTCCTGAACGCATTTCCTCGAGCAAGGGAAACAAAAGCAAAAATGAACACATGGGACTACATCAAACTAAAAAGCTTCTGTACAGCAAAGGAGAACATCAACAAAACAAAAAGGCATCCTACAGTATGGGAGAATATATTTGTAAATAACATATCCGACAAGGGGTTAACATCCAAAATATATAAAGAACTCACATGCCTCAACACCCAAAAAGAAAATAACCCGATTAAAAAATGGGCAGAGGATCTGAACAGACACTTCTCCAAAGAAGAAATTCAGATGGCCAACAGACACATGAAAATGCATATCAGGGAAATGCAAATTAAAACCACAATGAGATATCACCTCACACCAGTAAGAATGGCCAACATCAAAAAGACTAAGAACAACAAATGCTGGCAAGGATGCGGAGAAAGGGGAACCCTCCTACACTGCTGGTGGGGATGTAAGTTAGTTCAGCCATTGTGGAAAGCAATATGGAGGTTCCTAAAAAAACTAAAAATATAAATACCATTTGACCCAGGAATCCCACTCCTTGGAATTTATCCAAAGAATACAACTTCTCAGATTCAAAACAACATATGCACCCCTACGTTTATCACAGCACTATTTATAATAACCAAGATATGGAAGCAACCTAAGTGTCCATCAGTAAATGAATGGATAAAGAAGATGTGGCACATATACACAATGGAATACTATTCAGCCATAATAAAGAAACAAATCCTACCATTTGCAACAACATGGATGGAGCTGGAGGATATTATGCTCAGTGAAGTAAGCCAGGCAGAGAAAGACAAGTACCAAATGATTTCCCTCATTTGTGAAGTGTAACAACAAAGCAAAACTGAAGGAACAAAACAGCAGCAGACTCACAGACTCCAAGAAGGAACTAGTGGTTACCAAAGGGGTGGGGTGTGGGAGGGTGGGTGGTGAGAGAGGGAGAAGGGGGTTGAGGGGTATTATGTTTAGTACACATGGTGTGAGGGGTCATGGGGAAAACAGTGTAGCACAGAGAAGGCAAATAGTGAATCTGTGGCATCTTACCACACTGATGGACAGTGACTGCATTGGGGTATGAGTGGGGACTGGATAATATGGGTAAATGTAGTAACCACATTGTTTTTTCATGTGAAATCTTCATAGGAGTGTATATCAATAGTACCTGAATAACAAAAAGAATCTACTGTTTCTTGGGCTGAAGCTTCCCTAGAAATCATCTGTTTTGTCCCAGCTTGTCAGGGAAACATTAAGCATCTGCAACCTCATTTGTTACAGGTGTATCGTTAAGTACAATATTTCCCTGGAATACCTTGGAAAATGGCAGGGGGCTAGAATTTTATGCAGGATGAAGACCTAGATCATTTCATTCATCCTAGGTTTGATACTTTTAAAATCACAAATTTCAGCCGTGATTAAGGAACTATGGTGACAGATTGCCCTCTCACAATTAAAGCATTCAGATGGGGCATGTGTACTTCTTGTTTTTCTTTTGTGTTCTTAGAGTTCATTTGGATGACTTTCACACTAACAGAGCTGCCTGGGGTGAGGACCAGGTAATAACATAGTACACTAGCTCCCAGTTCCTAAACCACAGTGGATGAAACAAGCAGACACGCTCAGCACCCAGCCCCAAGTTCTGCTCAGAGTTTGCGCTCAGCTCCCCCTGCCGCTCCTGTCACTGTGTCACTCACAGCACAGTAGTACACAGCCGAATCCAGCTCTTGGACTGAGGCTTTCTCCAAGTGGAAGGAAGAGGCTTCTTTATTGTACGTGGCTTCAAAACCTCTGTTCCTTCCCTTCTCGTTGGCCCTCGTGGCTTTCAGGAGGAGCCGTGAACCTGCTCCGGGATTCTGCACATACCAGAAAAGAGTGGGGTACCCTGTGGCTGAATAAGTGCAGTTCATAGTCAGGGAATCCCTTTCCAAGAGGGTCACTTGGCCTTTTGCCTGGTTCACCGAGTCTCCATTGCTTCGTCCTGGAAAAAAAAAAAAAGAAAACATTAACAATAATGGTTCTGGCTACCTCAGGCATTATCTGGGCTCTACATCTTAGAGAAAATTGTTAACACATACACCAACTTAATGAAAAGACTTTAAGTTTTATGTGCCGTTATACTTACCAAACATTAAGAATAGTACAATCATTGATCCCAGAGACAAGTTCATTCTTGGAGTCTCTGGGGTCCTTGGGTCCTGCCTGCCTAGTGGGAGGAAAAATTAAGAGTCTCAGCAGAAGGATGAACGTGAGCTCAGAATATAAGCAGGAAAGGCTCATGTGTTAAATGAGGCACCCCCTTGTGGGCAAGATATAAACTCAGAATAATGTTAACATCCACTCCTCTCAAGAATCAGTCCTTGATCTTCGCTTCTGACTCTATTTTTATGACACCTGTTAGCTGTCAAGATGGTCCTTTGTAAATATTTCTAAAGAATGCTTGGTATGTTTTTAACCCTGTTTTTTGCCAGCGCACTACCTGATGTAGGCGCTCCATACCATTACATTTCTGAGAATAATTCAATTCTACTTTTTCTTATATGCCATTTCTGTCCTCCTTGGGAAACGAAATAAGATATAAGCAAGCTTTAAAGTAAAATTAGAAGAATGCCAGTAACACATGTTAGTCTTTAATAGATGGTTTTGGATGACAGGAATTTAAACTTTTTCTTTACCACTTATTCCCACACCTACAACAATGCTGCATACTTAGTAGGTGGCCAACAACTATTTCTTAAGTGTATAAATAAAATAAATAAATAAATGGCCTTTGGTTGAGGAATTACTGCTGCTTGAACTACCATATTGCTTCACATCTAAGACATCAATTGTTTTTTTTAATAATTTATTTTGGTATCATTAATCTACAATTACATGTGCAATATTATGGTTATTAAACTACCCCTTCATCAGGTCCCCCCCACCTACCCCATTACAGTCACTGTCCATCAGTGTAGTGAGATGCTATAGAATCACTACTTGTCTTCTCTGAGTTGTACTGCCCTCCCTGTGCCCCCCCAACATTACATCTGCTAATCGTAATGCCCCTTTTTCCCCCTTATCCCTCCCTTCCCACCCATCCTCCCCAGTACCTTTCCCTTTGGTAACTATTAGTCCATTCTTGGATTCTGTGAGTCTGCTGCTGTTTTGTTCCTTCAGTTTTTTTCTTTGTTCTTATACTCCACATATGAGTGAGATCATTTGATATTTGTCTTTTTCGGCTTGGCTTATTTCACTGAGCATAATACCCTCTAGGTCCAACCATGTTGTTGCAAATGGTAGGATTTGTTTTCTTCTTATGGCTGAATAATATTCCATTGTGTATATGTACCACATCTTCTTTATCCATTCATCTACTGATGGACACTTAGGTTGCTTCCATTTCTTGGCTATTGTAAATAGTGCTGTGATAAACATAGGGGTGCATCTGTCCCTTTCAAATTGGGCTGCTGCATTCTTAGGGTAAATTCCTAGGAGTGGAATTCCTGGGTCAAATGGTATTTCTATTTTGAGTTTTTTGAGAAACCTCCATACTGCTTTCCACAATGGTTGAACTAGCTTACATTCCCATCAACAGTGTAGGAGGGTTCCCTTTTCTCCACATCCTCGCCAACATTTGTTGTTGTTTGTGTTTTGGATGTTGGCCATCCTCACTGGTGTGAGGTGATATCTCATTGTGGTGTTAATTTGCATTTCTCTGATGATTAGCGATGTGGAGCATCTTTTCATGTGCCTGTTGACCATCTGAATTTCTTCTTTGGAGAAGTGTCTATTCATGTCCCCTGCCCATTTCTTAATTGGATTTAAGACATCAATTGAAGGAAAAATTTTAATAACTTTCCAAAGAAAAGAGAAAATTTTGTGTTAGACAGATTTAAAAGTGAAAAATATGAACTTACACAGCTTAATATTTTTAAAAAAACAAATGACCTGAGAATGTGAAAGGACGTATTTTCCAAAGACATGCAGATGGCCAACAGGCACATGAAAAGATGCTCAGAATCACTAATCATCGGAGAAATCCAAATCAAAACCACAATGAGATATCCCCTCACACCAGTAAGAATGGTCACTATCCAAAAACAAGAAATAAAAGTGTTAGCAAGGATGTGGAGAAAAGGGAATGCTCGAGCACTGTTGATGGGAATGCAAACTGGTGTGGCCACTATGGAAAACAGTATGACAGTGTGTCTTCAGGGGCCAGACATTGCTAAACTTGTCACATCATTATAGCAATGTCAAACAGACAAGAACCAATTTCTAATAATCCAATAATGATACCATATGAAAACAGAATAAATGTAGAGAAGAAAACAGAGCATTTGTAACAAACTGGCAAAAGTTACCATCCCACCAATTTTTGAAGATTTCTGATATAGATTATCAGAATTTAAGATATCAAAAGAACAAGAATCTCTATTATTATAACAGGAGAAAATAAAACTTTACTTTAAAATAAATGGAATTTGGCATCTAGATTTACCATCTCCTCTCTCCTTAGTAGTCCTTGAAGAAAGGCTAAAAAATATGACAATTCACCATTCTTTCTGAGTCCAAATTTACTAAAATTTACATGTGCACACCATATTCTAAGCTATTCACCATCCCAGTCATTTCCATTTCAGTCCTCCTAGGTGGGTCACCTAAACATGAGGGGGAAAAACACGCAAAGAATGGAGACAGGAAGAACAATCCCAGGAAAACTATCTTTAAATTACTAAATTGGGAAGACAGGAACAGGAGATAAGTCTACAAAAGGAGCTGACCTGTTCTTTCGGATTATTGAAAGATAAAATGATGAATGTAAAGTAAAACTCTACTGTGCCATGTCCCAACCTCTGAGAGTGTATCAGCCGCACACTGGCTCAGCAAGTCCCTGAACAGCTCTATACTGTGTAATATGACACACAGGCTGCAAGGCTGGAGCCCAGAACCTTTCCGAGGCACTCATCTCCCTAGCATCTCAGAGTCTGTGTGCCACTCCCCCTGCAGTCCCAGGCACTGTGTCACTCAGGGCACAGAAGTACTGGACTGAGTCACTCCAACGGGCTGAGGATTTCCTCAGGTTGAAGGAAGATTCACTCTTCTTAAATTCAGCTTCAAAGCCTCTGATGCCTTGAACCGAGATGGCCCCTGAAAAGTACCTGAGGAGCAGAGGGAGGCCTTGGCTGGGGTGCTGGGCACACCAGAAGAGGTAAGGAGTTCCACCATAGGAATAGTCACACCTCGGCTCCAGCGGGGCTCCTTCAGAGATGGAGACACGGACCTCAGGCTGGGTCGCAGTCTGGGCTCTGGCGACTCCTGAAAAGTCAGTGCTAATCAGTGAGAGCAGTGCAGACTTCACCGTGCAAAGTAAGTATTTCCAGTCAGATTCTGTAGAACTATAGACAATCGGGAAATTTTACTCACTCAGGGCAAATATCATCCCCAGTGCTGAGATGAGCAGCAGGAGTAATGGCTGAGCCGTGGGGACACTGCTGGCTTCTTTCTGGAGGATCGCCCCTGAGCAGCAGGAAAGCGGCTGTGGCCCCCAGCTCTTGGTAATGGGAGGGGCGAGTAAGGCTGGTCTAGAGAAGTCCCTTGTTTAGGTTAGAATACACAGGTGCTGAGATAATCTTGAGTGCCCCTGACCTCTGATTTTCTCACTTGTCTTTGAACTCAAGGAACTCAGGAACTGTGCTTCAGTCCCGGAGCTACACGAAGGAGGGGCTGAGAGGTAGTTTGTGCAACACCGCCCACTGGAGGCCGACATGGGACTAAGAATCCAGACTCCCTGCGAGATGATCTGTGCTTTCCTTCTACTTAGACATATATCTTAAAACTTCCACTTGTTAGAAAGAAACAGGCCTAAAATGAAGTCACTAAACCTCACCAAGACTTAATACCTAAATTATTGTAATTTCAGCTTCTCCTAGGAATGGAATTTTAAACCAATTGGTCTAGAATATCCTGATAACTAAGAGAGGTAATATGCCTAAGACCTTCTGCTTTTTCCCCTAAGGGAAAGTGACCTTTCTGAAAACAATCCCTTCTTTCCTTTGCTAATAACTTCTTATTCCACCCTCTTCCTTATAAAAACCTTCCATTTAGTACAACTACTTGGAGCATCTCTCTGCTTGCTAGATGGAATGCTGCCCAATTCATGGATCACTTAATAAAACCAAATAGATCTTCAAATGTACTACGTTGAATTTTGTTTTTTAATACATTGAACATGTTTCTTTCTTCTTTAACATATTATATATCACCCTCTATAGTAGGTAATATTAATCCTTGCCTCAATAAAACTAGGACTGTAAAATTTACAGAGGGACTGACTATGTAGTCAGTCTAGCAGGCTTTGAAGTCTGTTAGAGCCTTTACATAAAAGCAGTGGAACCAGCCATTCTTTAAGCAGAGGTGATCTGACCAACCTCCCTAAACTGAGCATTGGATCGTCTTGTTGGCAGTATGCATCAGATTGAGAGGAAGATGTGGAGATAATTGCATTGGCTGGTAAAATTAAAAATAAGATCAGACATACAAAATAATAGCCTGGAACACAGGCCTTCACCTATGAAAATTAAGTTTATCTTTTTCTACTTCAAACAGAAATATGAACACTCAGTGGCTTTAGATATTAACAATAACAATACTATTCAGATAAAAAAATAAAGCCCCATTGCCATCTGCTTAGAACATGACTGGAATACTACACCCAATTCTGGGTACCACATCAAGAGAATATTGATGGACTTGAATATCTACAGATGAAACTGAGTAGAGTGGTGAAGATTGCAAGATAAAAACAAAAATAATAAATAATTTTTGAAGGAATTCAGGACAGTAAAGATATACATTATTATGGAACCCTAGGGCCACCAGCAGACCAGAGCTAAGAGAAACTTCAGAGAGGAATAAAAGAGATGGGAGATAATGAAATCTAACATAGGCAACCAGCATTTTTATATGGTTGAAAGTCAGGTCTTACGAAATGAGGGTAGTATTGATAGTGGCCCAATAGCAAGGTATAATTCTGAAAGAAGCCTTTTCTCACACTCACTTCAGTGTGTAGACCCTTGGGGCTAAAACAAGAACCATTACACCATGAGATCAGTTTCTGGGAAAATGAGTGTGGGGCAGGAAATACATGTTTCCCTTTATTCTCCTAGGTTCTTGTCTGAGACCCCTCCATAGTAAAAGACAGATTAATGGGAGAAAAACAAACAGAAGTTTAGTAACATATATATCTCCCCTGTAGGTGAGAGAGACCCAGGAAAACCAAGTAACTGCCTGAAATGGTCCCAGCCACCACATTAAATACCACCTCCAGCTAAGACAAAAGATGTTCAGGGGAAGGTTTCTTATGGGAAGTTTTCAGGCAAAGAACAGTGAACAAGGGTATGGTTGTGAGGCAGATTTAAGGCATTGCCTTGTCCATTGATAGTTCTGGAGATTTACTCAGCTCCTTCTTCCTACTACAGAGAGGGAGGTAACTTTACAAATGGAGATTTCCCTTATTAATGTAAATATCTCTTTTGAAAGGGTAACATACAGTTTCCAAAGCTTCTCTAGTGTCTGCTGTTCCTTAAAAATAATCAGCTCAATATAATTTTTATGCCAAAGGGGCATATTTTGGGGTGGCATATTCTGCTCCCCTTCAATAGAACTGGCAGTTCAGGGTAAAAAAGAAAAGAAAAGAATATAGGGAAATCCTTGACTCAGAACCCATGCCTGGCATGAGAAGTGCAGGGTCCCTCTTCTAAAAGAGATATAAATAGACACACTTGCTGACACCACACATACCGCAAACAAAGGCTCTGAATCTATCTTGGTGACGCTCAGGACTTAAGCGCCTGTTGCCCAGTGTAGTGTGCTCGTAATGGTATGGGCTGAATTTCTTCTTGGTTCTTGTCCCCACTGCAGCAAACAATTGAAAGGCAGAGACACAGAAGCAAAGCACAATGAAAGTTTTATTTGAATACTCTCCAAGGGTGGAGCAGGCCAGAGTCAATGAGACAAAGGCCCTGATCTGTTAAGTGGGAGGTTCATATATTACATACTGGCTCTGAGGCACCTCTTTGACTGACAAGTGGAGTTACATGATTGACAGGTCCACTTATCAAGCCATCCCTCTCAGTGAGCTCATCCTTTCCCCAGGCTTAGGTGTGATTTGGGCAGTTCTTAGTTCCCTTCAATGGCCACCTCACTGGGATCTGGCTGGGAAGGAAGTCACCTCTCTGCAAAGCCTTTGTTGTCTTCACCTGGGACCCTCTACCTGGGCACAGCTTGAGGGTTCAACCTTATCTTTCTTTTTGTACCTTATCATCCTTTTCTGGCTGCTCCTGTCTGTTTTTCTACTTAACAATCCTAACAGCCATGATCATCCCTTCACAGGATGAATGATACCAAAGAACACAGGTCAATGTCTCATCTTTACCATCATCATTGCTATTGTCATCATTTACTCTTCAGTTTAGGAGGGTCTCAAAAATGTTTGTGCTATTTTTTTTTTATCTAGAAGAATATACTTTCTATGTTTCAGAGATTTGTGTTTAGCCCTGTATATTTCTCATGCCGTTCTGGCCTGGTCACAAACATTAGGCAGAATTAACTGTCTTAAAAAACAAAAACAAGACTTTTACTGGAGATTCAAGATGGTGGCATGAGAAGTGACACAGAGAACTCCTCTCAAAACCACAAATAGTACAAATATATAGTTAATTTATACAACTAACCCCAAAACAGCAAGAAGAAAGAAGGCTTAACCAGACTGCATACAGACCTCACGAACAAAGCAGACCTCATGAAACAGGGTAACATAGGAAAGCCATAATCCGGCGGGACCCAGGCCCTTCCCCACCACAGCTCACCAGCGGAAGGAAGAGAAACGGAGCAGGGAAGGGGTGGAAGCTTGGGACTGCTGAGCAACTAGCCCTGGAGTTCTGCTTTTTTAAGCAGAAGCCTATATTGTGTGGTGCTCTCAACGCTGGGGAGCTTGGACGGAAGGAGTGCTTGGGACACTGACATTTTGGACATTTGTGGAGGAGGGGATCCACAGCTAGCCGCTCTGTGTCAGAGGAGGGGTGGGCAGTCTGGGAGGCTTCCTAGCAGTGAGAGGGCTGCTGAAGGGGCGGGGTTTGCAAGGAGCTTGCTGCAAGGGAGAAGGGAGAGCTGGACAAGGTTAGGTGTGCTCTGCCAAGCTGGTTGGGAACTTTGAGGAGCTTCAGGTGCCCCATCCCCCTGGCTGCCAACTCAGCTCTGAGGCCCCCCACTGTGACATGCAGCCTGCTGCACCTTCCTCCTAGACTGCTGGCACTGGTTCGCAAAATGGCAGTCACTGTGCTGGCATCAGGCTAGCCAGAGGGAGGCCCTGCCTACAACAATTAGAGATGCAAAGCACAGAGGCTTACACATGTGTGCTTGGCCCACTGGCTCTGACACTGGAGACAGGCACCACAGACAGGCACCACAGACAGGAATCAGAAAACAGATCTTCCCTCTCCCCAGGCACCAGCTCCACTCCCCTACGACACCCAACCTCACTCTAGGGGCTGAGCAGCTCCAGAGATTGGAGCTTCTTGCCAATAGAGGGCACCACACAGAAATATGAAACATCAAAGGAACATGGTTCAGACCAAAATCTCACAAACTCCACAAAAGGGCCAAATGAAACTGAACTCACCAATCTTCCTGAAAGAGAGTTCAAAATAAAAATTATAAACATGCTTATGGAGATACAGAAAAATAATCAAGAACTCGGGGACAAATTTAAGTCAGAGATTCAATCATTAAGAAATTTCATATCTGAAATGAAACATACAATGGAAGGATTTAAAAGCAGATTAGATGTAGTAGAAGAGACAGTAAATGGAATAGAAATTAGAGAAGAGGAATTCAAAGAAGCTGAGGCACAGAGAGAAAAAAGAATCTCTAAGAATGAAAGAATATTGAGAGAACTGTGTGACCAATCCAAAGGGAACAATATTCGCATTATAGGGGTACCAGAAGAAGAAGAGAGAGAAAAAGGGATAGAAAGTGTCATTGAGGAGGTAATTGCTGAAAACTTCCCAAATCTGGGGAAGGAGATAGTCCCTCAAGCCATGCAGGTGCACAGATCTCCCAACACAAGGGACCCAAGGAAGACAACATCAAGACATATATTAATTAAAATGGCAAAGATCAGGGATAAAGACAGACTTTTAAAAGCAGCTAGAGAGATAAGAAAGATCACATACAAAGGAAAACCCTCAAGCTATCATCAGACTTCTCAACAGAAACCTTATAGGACAGAAGGGAGTGGCATGATATATTTAATGCAATGAAGCATGCCAGGGCCTGCTGGCAGGAGTCGAACAGTTCCTCAATGGGGGTGTAGGGCTGTATATACAAGACAACAGGGGGGCAAACTGTCTGCTGCAGAATGCAGAATGCAAAGAAGCTTTATTCTGGCATGGCTTATATACACATGAATTACCTACAGCTTAGATTCACACACCCTTCTCAAGGACCTCAGTCCAATCACTCAAGTATCAAGTATTGCCCACAGATCAATACAATGGGACATTAATCGAATACTTAAGTCACATATGCCTGGGGGCATCTGGTCCAGGTGGCTGGCCTTGAGATAAGACCTCCCTGCATTCCTGAGATACTTGTTCCTGGAATTTAGGAAACTTTTCAAGGTTTCTTTCAGAGTCAGGCCCAGTTCAGGCCTTAGATAGAGACTAGGCACAAAAACACAATCAGTCCTGTCCTGTACTCTTGCTCCTTCTGTCTGAACTGCTCTCCACAGAAGCAGAAGGACCTTGAACCAAGAATACTCTACCAGGCAAGGTTATCGGTTAAATTTGAAAGAGGGATTAAACAATTTTCAGATAAGCAAAAGCTGAAAGAATTAATCTCCCACAAACCACCTCTACAGTGCATTTTGGAGGGACTCCCATAGATGGAACTATTCCTAAGGCTAAATAGATGTCACCCTAGGGATAGACAAAGAGTACAGAATATGATTCAAAACATGCAAATAATGGAGGAGGAAGAAACAGGAGGAAAAAGAGAAGAACCTTTAGGTTGTGCTTGTAATAGCATATAAAGAGAGTAAAATTAGACTCTTAGATAGTAACGGAATTTCCCGTGAACCTTTGGTAACCACGAATCTAAAGCCTGCAATGCCAATAAGTACACACCTATCGATAATCACCCTCAATGTAAATGGCCTGAATACACAAATCAAAAGACATAGAGTCACTGAATGGATAAAAAAACAAGACCCATCTATATGCTGCCTACAAGAGACTCACTTCAAACCCAAAGACATACACAGACTGAAAGTAAAGGGATGGAAAAAGATGTCTCATGCAACTAATAGGGGAAAAAAAGCAGGAGTTGCAGTACTTGTATCTGACAAAATAGACTTCAAAACAAAGAAAGTCACAAGAGAAAAAAAAGGACATTACATAACGTTAAAAGGGTCAGTACAACAAGAGGATATAACTATTATAAATATCTATGCACCCAACACAGGATCACCTACATATGTGAAACAAATACTAACAGAATTAAAGGGGGAAATAGAATACAATGCATTCATTTTAGGGCACTTCAACACACCACTCACTCCAAAGGACAGATCAACCAGACAGAAAATAAATAAAGAGACAGAGTCACTGAACAACATATTAGAGCACATGGACCTGACGGACATCTACAGAATACTCCAACCAAAAGCAAAAGGATACACATTCTTCTCAAGTGCACATGGAACATTCCAAGAATAGATCACATACTAGGCCATAGAAAGAACCTCGGTAAATTCAAAAATATTGAAATTGTACCAACCAGCTTCTCAGATCCCAAAGGTATGAGACTAGAAATAAATTACACAAAGGAAACGAAAAAGCCCACAAACACATGGAGGCTTAATAACATGCTCCTAAATAATCAAAAGATCAATGACCAAAGAAAAACAGAGATAAAGCAATATATGGAGACAAATGACAGCAATAATTGAACACCGCAAAATCTGTGGGATGCAGTGAAGGCCGTGCTAAGAGGAAAATATATTGCAATACAGGCCTACCTCAAGAAACAAGAACAATCCCATATGAGCAGTCTAAACTCACAATTAATGAAACTAGAAAAGGAAGAACAAATGAGGCCAAAAGTCAGTAGAAGGAGGGATATAATAAAGATTAAAGCAGAAATAAACAAAATTGAGAAGAATAAAACAATAGAAAGAATCAATGAAAGCAGGAGCTGGTTCTTTGAGAAAATAAACAAAATAGATAAACCCCTAGCCAAACTTATCAAGAAAAAAAGAGAGTCTACACACATAAAAAGAATCAGAAATGAGAAAGGAAAAATCACTACAGGCACCATAGAAATACAAAGAATTATGAAAGAATACTATGAAAAATTATATGGTAACAAACTGGATAACCTAGAAGAAATGGAAAACTTTCTAGAAAAATACAACCTTCCAAGGCTGACCAGGAAGAAACAGAAAATCTGAATAGCACAATTACCAGCAAAGAAATTGAATTGGTAATTTTAAAACTACGTAAGAACAAAACGCCTCTACCAGATGGTTTCACTGCTGAATTTTATCAAACATTTAGTGAAAACCTAATATCGATCCTCCTTAAAGTTTTCCAAAAAGTAGAAGAGGAGGGAATACTCCCAAACTCATTCTACGAGACCAACATCACTCTAATACCAAAACCAGGCAGACACCACAAAAAAAAGAAAATTACAGACCAATATCCCTGATAAACATAAATGTTAAAATACTCAATAAAATATTAGCAAACCAAATTCAAAAATACATCAAAAAGATCATCCATCAAGTGGAATTCATCCCAGAGATACAAGGATGGTACAACATTTGAATATGCATTAACATCTTCCACTACATCAACAAAAAGAACATAAAACACATGATCATCTCCATAGATGCTGAAAAAGCATTCGACACAATTCAGCACCCATACATGATGAAAACTTTCAACAAAATGGGTATAGAGGGCAAGTACCTCAACATAATAAAGGCCATATATGACAAACCCACAGCCAACATTATACTTAACAGCGAAAAGCTGAAAGCTTTTTCTTTAAGATTGGGAACAAGACAAGGATGCCCACTCTCCCCACTTTTATTCAACATAGTTCTGGAGGTCCTCACCATGGCAATCAGACAACACAAAGAAATAAAAGGCATCCAGATTGACAAAGAAGTGAAACTGTCTCTGTTTGCAGATGACATGATATTGTACATAAAAAACCCTAAAGAATCCACTCCAAAACTACTAGATCTAATATCTGAATTCAGCAAAGTTGCAGGATACAAAATTAATACACAGAAATCTGTTGCGTTCCTATACACTAATGGTGAACTAGCAAAAAGAAAAATCAGGAAAACAATTCCATTCACAGTCGCATCAAAAAGAATAAAATACCTAGGAATAAACCTAACCAAGAGAGTGAAAGACCTATACTGTGTAAAGTACAAGACATTCTTAAGAGAAATTAAAGAGGACACTAATAAATGCAAATTCATCCCATGCTATTGGCTAGGAAGAATTAATATTGTCAAAATGGCCATCCTGCCTAAAGCAATCTACAGATTCAATGCAATCCTATTAAAATACCAACAGCATTCTTCAATGAACTAGAGCAAATAGTTCTAAAATTCACATGGAATGACAAAAGACCCTGAATAGCCAAAGCTATCCTGAGAAGGAAGAATAAAGTGGGGGGAATTATGCTCCCTGACTTCAAGCTCTACTACAAAGCCACAGTAATCAAGAGAATTTGGTACTGGCACAATAACAGACCCATAGACCAGTGGAACAGAATAGACAGCCCAGATATAAACCCAAGGATGTATGGTCAATTAATATACGATAAAGGAGCCATGGATATACAATGGGGAAATGACAGCCTCTTCAACAGCTGGTGTTGACAAAACTGGACAGCTACATGTAAGAGAATGAAACTGGATTACTGTCTAACCCCATACACAAAAGTAAACTCAAAATGGATCAAAGACCTGAATGTAAGTCATGAAACCATAAAACTCTTAGAAAAAAAATATAGGCAAAAATCTCTTGGACATAAACATGAGCAACTTCATGAACATATCTCCCGGGCAAGGGAAACAAAAGCAAAAATGAACAAGTGGGACTATATCAAACTAAAAAGCTTCTGTACAGCAAAGAACACAATCTGTAGAACAAAAAGACATCCTACAGTATGGGACAATATATTCATAAATGACATATCCAATGAGGGGTTGACATCCAAAATATATAAAGAGCTCATGCACCTCAACAAACAAAAAGCAAATAAGCCAATTAAAAAATGGGCAGAGGAGCTGAATAGACACTTCTCCAAAGAAGAAATTCAGATGGCCAACAGGCATATGAAAAGATGCTCCACATCACTAATCATCAGAGAAATGCAAAATAAAACAATGAGATATCACCTCACAACAGTTAGGGTGGCCAACATCCAAAAGACAAACAACAGCAAATATTGGTGAAAATGTGGAGAAAGGGGAACCCTCCTACACTGCTGGTGGGAATGTAAACTAGTTCAACCATCGTGGAAAGCAGTAAGAAGATTCCTCAAAAAACTAAAAATAGAAATACCATTTGACCCAGTAATTACACTCCTAGGAATTTACCCTAAGAATGCAGCAGTGCAGTTTGAAAAAGACATATGTGCCCCTATGTTTATCATAGCACTATTTACAATAGCCAAGAAATGGAAGCAACCTAAGTGTCCATCAGTAGATGAATGGATAAAGAAGAGGTGGTACATATGCACAATGGAATATTATTCAGCCATAAGAATAAAACAAATCCTACCGTTTGCAACAAGATGGATGGAGCTAGAGGGTATTATGCTCAGTGAAATAAGCCAGGCAGAGAAAGACAAGTATCAAATGATTTACTCATCTGTGGAGTATAAGAACAAAGAAAAAACTGAAGGAACAAAAGAGCAGCAGACTCACAGAACCCAAGAATGGACCAACAGTTACCAAAGGGAAAGGGACTGGGGAGGATGGGGGGGAAGGGAGGAATAAGGGGGGAAAAGAGGCATTACCATTAGCACACATAATGTAGTATGGGGGGGGGACACAGGAAAGGCAGTATTTACAGGGAAGACAAGTAATGATTCTATAGCATCTTACTACGCTGATGGACAGTGACTGCAATGGGGTATGTGGGAGGGACTTGATAATAGGGGGTCTAGTAATCATAATGTTGTTCAAGTGATTGTACATTAACGATAGCAAAATATATTTTTTTTTACTTTTTAAAAAATATACCTTATGGAAATTTCAGCAATAGTCAAAGAAATCTTTGCCTTTGTTTAATAAAAGAGAAAGCATATTAAAGAAAAGCACAAATCCTCATTCCTTGCTCGCAGCCATTCTTCAAAGCAGTTTTTGGTTTTGTTTTTTTCTGAAAAACTAGACTCTATTTCAGAGCTTGTTAGAAGTTCTAACAAAGCCTAACACCCTCCATTTTTAAACAAGCTAAGAAGTTAAACCTCTCCCTACATGTTGCCCTCTAAGTTGATGTAGGTAAAATTGTAATATATCCAGAATATCTCGCAGGGCTTTAGGACATCTGCATATCAATAGGCATTCAGAGGTGGAAAGAAGTATGGCTTTGGTGCATTTGCATCAGTCCTCAGGTGGGGAGAGAAGTTCATCTCCATATGAATGGGTAATTACCTGGACAAGGAGGGCTTATGTGTACCTGAGAGGTGAGGGGAAGGGCCAGTTTTGCTTCTGCTGGAGCAGGACAGAGAGAAGGACCCAGACTGCAGTTTGTAAGCAATAAAGTGATTTTACACTTTATTTCTCCATTTGACTGATTTCAGTTTTTAGAGGTATTTTGCCCTGGGATTTCCTCTCCCCGGACTTACCCCTGACCTTTCTGAGTTTCAGGAATTTTACCTGGAGCCCCCTGGAAACTACAGATATGGGTATTCCACACCCCAGGTGCTTTAAAGCACACAGCCTCCTGGACACAAGCAAGTCTGCCCAGGAGCCCTTGGTTAACTGCTAGCCCCTCCTGTCTCCATGAAGCTCCCCTTTAGAAAGCACTTTAGAGATGGTCTTGGGAAGCTAGTTCATCATCTTCCCAGGTTTTCAGCTTCCTGAATAAAGCAACTTTTCCTTTACACCAACACTTGCCTTTCAAGTTTTGACCTTTTGGGCAAAGAACAGCTGAACTTGGGTTCAGAACTGGGCTACGGCCCCAGCAACAAGATGTGACAAATCTGAGAACTGTGTGTTTAAACCCATCATTTTTAAATGAGGGAAGTGAGACCCGCAAATATAAAGTTGCTCAAAGTCATACAGTCAGTGTCAGCAGTACTGAGACTGCAGAAAGCCCCCTGCCCCTGGTCCATCAGAGCTCCGTCTCATACCCTTTACCCCTTTCTGATAGCCCCACTCTACTGGCCAGGGGCTGGGCAAAGCCTCTGGGGGCAGCACTGCAGGCAGCTCAGTTGCCTGTGAGTGGTTAGCAGGGTTCGGGGGCAGGGAGCCGATGGCAGGGCCCTGCTGTGTGTAAGCAGCACAGAGGCAGGTGGCTGAGTCTGCAGGCTGGGAGGCTGGGATATAGAAGGAGCTCTGTTTAATGGTGGCATCAAAGGTGACCCCCAGTCTTCCTGTCTGCTTTTCACCCATATTTTCATGTATTAGCAGCAAGAAGACGAGGCCTCTTCCCAGATCTTGTTGGTACCACTGGAGGTTCTCTGGAGAAAAATTTGTATAGTTACAGGACAAAACGGCCTTTTTACCCTCCTGGATGCTCAGGGACTGAGGAGTCTCTTCCACCTTTTGGCTGCTCACCCCTAGGTAGAAATACAATGACAAAACAGGAGGTTCTGTCACCATTCTGACACTCTTCGATCATATTTCCTTCCCATACCCCAGATAAAAGCAAAAATGAAGCAAAATGGATGCTGCTCCTTTCCCCTACATCCTGTTGGCTGTGTTCCTGGACCTCCACCAGGAAGCCTCCAACTCACAGTGCATTGGAAGCCCCAGAATCACCAAAACAACTCCCAAGAACGGCTCCATTCTCCCCAGCCGTGGCCTGAAAGGTGAACTCAGTCTCCTCAGTTACCAAGATGTTCCCTTTAGTTTGACGGGTGTGACTGAGGCTCTTCCATCAGAGGAAGTCTCTGCTTCCTACCCGCCAACAGGCCTGTTCAGCCCTTTAGGTACATGCACTGGCTTATTCGACTTCAGAGAACTTTATTTCAAGTCTGAGAATCTGAAGGGATAGAGAACACTGCCATCTTGTGTTCAGAAGGTTTTTACAATAATGGAATGGGCGTTAAATAGTGCTTCTCAAACAGTGTGCATATGGAACACCTGGGGATTTTGCTAAAATGCAGATTGTTTCATTAGGTCTGGGGTGGGGCTAGATTGTCTATATTTCTAACAAGCTCGCTGGTGATATTTGTGCTGCTGGTTCTCAAATAGCATTTTAAGTACCAAGTCTGGAAGAATGCTTGTTGAGCCTCAGTATAGAAAAATGGAATTTGCAGTATTAAGCTCTTATACAGGACAAATGATGAAGTTTCTCAAGGTCTCCATCCCATTGCCCAGTCATCTACTCTGCTGTTCCCACAACAGTTGCCAGAGGATGTCATGAGCTCTAGAAAATATAAAGAACAGGAGAACACATTCTAGAAAACTTTCTCAGATCCAGGAGGAAACCTCCTCTCTTCACCCATATTGGCCTCCCCATAGGAAGGAAAATTGTTGCTTTGACTTCAAAAGTTCTTTCTTCTTGATCTTGTTGGGCTAGCATAAATAAATACTAAGTTTAAATCCAGGAAGAACTCAAATCAGTGAAGTTTCCTGGTTCATACAGTATGCACTCTGAGAGACTCTGTAAATTGTTTTAAAAATACAGTAGTCCTCTGATTGCGTGTTTCAGACTTTGTTTCTACTTTGTTAATGCCAAGGTGGTTGTATTGTATATATTTCCTCCAATACATTTAGGCCTAAATGATAAATGGGTAGGGAGATTGATGGCCAGATAGATGGACAGACGAATGCATGGAAGAAAGAAAGAATTGGCTGGAGTATGATGAGAAATAAAGCTGGAAGGAGAGTTTGGGTCTAGAAAGTAGATGTTGAATGCCTGAATTTGTTTTACGTTATTTATTAGCAAAAACCTACTGAGGCTTTTGAGCAAGTGAGTAATATTATGAAAATTCTACACATTTAATCTGGCTGCTTGTCCATGAGAATAATTTAGAGAGATAATGTTATTAGGCATTGCAGAGTAATTGTTAAGAGACTGTGTTCTAGTCTCAGACTGATCTGTCTTTGAAACCTAGCTCTTCCATTTAATCTCTCCAACTTGAGCAACTGACTCAGCTTGAGCAACCTACTTACTGTTTTCAAGTACCAATTTCCTTGTCCGTAAAATAGGAATACTACTGGGATATTGTTAAGAGGAACAGATGGACTAATGTACATAAGCTGCTTTGCACATACATCATACACAGCAAAACTCTATAAATGTGAATTATTAATATGAGAAAAGGAATACAATGAAGGCAGCACAACCAGTCAGACAGGAAGTCATTGCCACTGTTTCATTGTGAAGTATATATTAAGTATGAGCCAGGATCACTGAGCTTCAGGGCCAAGAGGAATTTTAGAGAATTTACAGAAAATGATGCATTAGAGATACTTTAAATCAAATAAGATTCATCTTTTGGAAAATACAGAAAATAGAATGAAAAGAAAAAATCCACAACTTATCCTATCAAGCAAGGGTGTACATTATCAGTATCTTCGTGTATTACTTTCCAACCTCTGCAATGTTCATAGTTTTACTAAAGCAATAAGTAGCAATCACACCAGTTAATATCTTGATTCTGCTCAATTATCACTTTGAAATAATCATTATAGTCTCTTTATAAACACCATTTATTTGCTATATAATATTCCATTTTGATGATGAAGACTTTCCCTTTAAGATGAGGTGTTTTAATTTTCAATTTTGAGGCAGTATAAATAACTTTCCAAATATCTTTGTAAATAATTACTTTTATCTGCATGAGGGGTTTTCCTGAAGACAGATTATAACAAAGAAAATGAACATACTTTTAGAATACTAAGTCATGTTTTTTAATTACTTTCCAATTTTTACTTATAAATGTACTCTCCCACTAGAATATGTCCATTTTATTGCCTCCTGTCCAAATCGTTTTTTTAAATTGCCATTAAATTACCCCTATAATTACCTAATGGATTTTATTAGTTAATTGTTTACACTTTTATGCATACCAGTAGGTTTAAACATTTCCGTATGTTTATAAACCATGCTGTTTTTTTCCTTTGTAAATTGCCTCATCATATCTTCTATATATTTACCTCTTTGGATATTAATGTTTATCTTTATATGCATCTAACAATTATTAGCCTACTGTCAAACTAGCAGCAAATTAACAGTAAACTATGGTTTGAATGCAATTTTGATCTTTTTTACAGAAAAAATTTGCTTTTAATAGCCAGGTAGTTGAATTGTCTACTATTTCGCTTGATTTCTTCCAATGTTCTTAAGTTTAGAAAGTCCTTCCCCAAGAAGTTATTCAATTAATATACATTTATATTTTTTACTAATAAATAGTTTTGTGGTTTAACTACTTTAACTTCTTTCTGGAATTTATTTCATCATCTGAGGTACTTCATTTATTTGTTCAACAAATGTTTATTGAACACCCAGTGATTTTGCAGCACTTTTCCTTTTTCAAATATTCAAGTGTGTGCTTCTCAAATCAGTGCACTCTTGTTTTCAAGACAAGCCATGAGAGAAATATGACGCATGATCTGTGATCACTATTCAGGCCGAAAAGTTACAGAATGGGTAAACTGGCAAATTATTTAAAAGGTTATGTTGCACTAAAATTAATATGGATATATAGTACAGTAAAATAAAAATGATCACTCAAATTTTTTAATGTAAACCTGAGCATTTTGCACTTACAGCAGACTACTTTGAGCCTCTGTACCCTCATCATCCAGATTTCAAGAAGGAATGCTCATATTCGTTCTTCCTACTCTGTAGGGATGCAAACAGTCAGAACTTCAGACTAAAAACTGATACAGCCACCACACAAGTTGAGGAATGATCCTGTTCTTCCCTGTTAATGTAGGGCTCCTCTTTTGTTTTATTCAAATTCTTTCTTACTCGAGTCCATTCCTCATGTTGTCACTATCTTTGTATTAATTATTACTGTTGTTGGTGTTACTGGTTTCCACATTTAAAAACACCATCTGTTCAAAGGGTAACCTGTGAGTTCAGAAAAATATTGCCTCTCACCATGAGTAAAAGGAGGTGATTAAAGAAGAAATTAAATGGGGACATGAAGTTATTAAAAATTAACTTTTATAAAATTTGACAAATGTGAAATGCTCAGATTAAGATATAGTATTAGGTAGAAGTAGGCCAAATACCAGTCTGTGTGCTCCTAATTTTTTTTATTAAGGTATTATTGATATACACTCTTATGAATGTTTCATGTGGAAAAACACTGTGGTAACCACATTTACCCATATTATCAAGTCCCCACCCGTACCCCAATGCAGTCACTGTCCATCAGTGTAGTAAGATGACACAGATTCACTGTCTGCCTTCTCTGTGCTACACTGTTTTCCCTGTGATCCCCCACACCATGTGTACTAAACAAAATACCCCACAATCCCCTTCTCCCACCCTCCCCAGCCACCCTCCCACACCCCTCCCCTTTGGTAACCACAAGTTCCTTCTTGGAGTCTCTGAGTCTGCTGCTATTTTGTTCCTTCAGTTTTGCTTTGTTGTTATACTCCACAAATGAGGGAAATCATTTGGCACTTGTCTTTCTCAGCCTGGCTTATTTCACTGAGCATAATATCCTCCAGCTCCATCCATGTTGCAAATGGTAGGATTTGTTTCTTTATTATGGCTGAATAGTATTCCATTGTGTATATGTACCACCTCTTCTTTATCCATTCATCTACTGATGGACACTTAGGTTGCTTCCATATCTTGGCTATTGTAAAAAGTGCTGCAATAAACATAGGGGTGCATATGTCTTTTTGAATCTGAGAAGTTGTATTCTTTGAGTAAATTCCAAGGAGTGGGATCCCTGAGTCAAATGTTATTTCTATTTTTAGTTTTTTGAGGAACCTCCATATTGCTTTCCACAATGGTTGAACTAGCTTACATTCCCACCAGCAGTGTAGGAGGGTTCCCCTTTCTCCACATCCTCACCAGCATTTGTTGTTCTTAGTCTTTTGGATGCTGGCCATCCTTACTGGTGTGAGGTGATATCTCACTGTGGTTTTAATTTGCATTTCCCTGATGATTACTGATGTGGTGTGTGCTCCTAATTTCTAACAAGACGTTAATGAAGAAGGTATTCCAAATGTTAGATCTGGGTAATAAGTTTACATTGCAACTTTTACTTTATATATTTTTCCTATAACATGCAGTTAACATTGCTGTACTCAGAAAAAGTTAATAAATGCTATTTTTAAGAGGTTAGAATCTCTCCATCAGGATGTATGCTCTGACATTGACATCAAGACGTCCTTGGTAGGGGAGAACTCTAAATGGTTCCTTTAAGGTTAACCTTAAAGCCCAGATATCTAAGAAACATTTGGCAGAGAAAAAAGAGTGAGGTTTCAGCCCCAGTCTCAGGTTTGGTTCCAGGCTGCAGGTGCCTGGGGACCACTGTGCTCTTACTGCACAGAAGTAGGTGGCTGAGTCCCCGGAATGGGTGGCTGTGATGTGCAGGGAGAGATGTTTGTCCTTCTTATCCAATAGCACAGTGAGTCTTTGTTCTGTTTTCTGCTCCGCATTTGAAAGACTATGCATAAGCAACTGGAGACCTTTTCCAGGTTCTTGCTTATACCAGGAGAAGTAGGTGGAGGCACTGTCTGTGTAGGTGCAGTTGATTGCAAAACTGTCTCCTTCCTGGACACTCTGGAAAGAAGGATGCTGCGCCACCTCTTCTCCTCCACTCATACCTGTGCAAAAAGAGAAGTCAGACAGGATCAGCCTGTTTGTCCCTTTTTTCTTTTTCTTTTCTTCTTTCTCTGTTTTTTTTTCTTCTACAGCAATTTCAGGCAATCCGAAAAAGACCAGTGTCCTAGTCTCCTCCTCAAACTTCTAATGAACATTTACTAAAACACCCTGATCCTAAAAGCTCTCCACTCACAGTGCAACTGCAGCCACAAGACCAGGAACAAAGGTCTGGGTGGTGTCTTCATTGTTCCCAGTTAGGACCTGCAGCCTCCAGCCAGGAGAGCTACATCTATTACCAGGGTATCGCTTCCTTTCTCCAAAGCACAATGGTTTCTCAGGCATCTGCTTCTGTATTTTGCTTACTCTTACAGAGGCAACCAAAGGGAACCTTTCATGCATGATCTCCTGCATCAGCAGACACTCTGCCATCTCGTGGTCAGATCCCCAACTGCTAAACCAGCTGGTCAAATCTTCTTTTATCCTGTGTCTGTGGGAGACTTGGACACACAAAACAGCACTAGGTCAAATAAATTAAGTTCCCAGTGCATCTGCAATCAGAAATTATGTGGATTAACAGAACACATATTTAGTTTAAATGTAGAGTTCAGAATTCCATCTTATCTTCTCTGCACAGTACTGTCATTTTAAATAAATATGAAGAAGTTAGCTGTTTTCCACATTTCTTCAAGAGGCTGTCTACATGAAATCGGGAAAATGCCATGACTGACTCTACTATTGAGGAGTAAATGAAGGAGTGAATCTGCTACTGAGGAGTAACAGCTGAGGAGTAAAACTTTTCCTTAATTGGTCAGAGAATTGATCAGCCAAATCAACCATGTTGGGTCAGTTCTTACAGAGAAAAACTCTTTCTGAGCAACATTTAAGCACAAAAATTGTAGTAAGAAGAAAATAAATAAATAAAAATATGTCAGATGCATGCTACTGTGGGCTCTGCTACCCCAAGCCTAATCCTGCCAGTGATCTTCTTAGGAAACTGATAGTGCCATGGGTCAAAACATGAATGTTTCTTTAGTGAAGCTGACGAATCTATAGATTAAGGAATAAGAGGACGGGGAAAGGCTTCCATGAGTTCATATAGTCCAACCACAGGGAAGAGTCTGGCTTGTAGATTATGGTGAGAAATCCAACATGCACTCTGAAATCTTTTCTTCTGAAGAACAGATTATCTGAGATTATGGATATATGGTTTACTGATTGCAAACTATTGACATAGAAGAGTAGAAAACTCTCAGGAAACATCAAGCTACAGACTGAGAAAAAGTAAACAAATTACATCTCTTCTAGGTATATTTTTATTTCCTAACGTCCAAGTGAGTGGTTTGTCCCCAGATATGATGACTGAATAATAATCTGTAGTAGCATTTCCCCTCCTTTTGCCTCGGCCACTGCCAACTACATTCCAGTCCCCGAAACTTTCCCCTGGTTTTATTGTCTACTGCTCCAATCACTGTGTGAGTATTCTCCTGTAATGAAGTCTTTCATTCCTTCATTTCTCTTTTCAACTTCTTTCTAATCTATTTTAATTTCTTGGATCTTTCTGATCCGTTTCTTCAGTAATAAATCTAGGCAAGCCTAGAGCCAATGCCAGTTAGTGATACGGAACACATAGGAAACCGAGCAGGAGAAATTTACTATCAGCCCAGGAAAACCTAGTCTGCCTTGTTGTAAGAAGTCAAAGTCTCTCCTTATGATTTGAACTAACAGGTCTCCTGGAAATATAGAAAGTTAATCTAATCCCTCATCCACATGGCACAGGAGCTAAATTCCTTGACTCTGGGCTTGGCAATGAATTTTTGGATTTGACACCAAAGAAAGGCAACAAAAGCAAAAACAAACAAGTGAGACTGTATAAACTAAAAAGTTCTGCACAGCAAAGGAAACCATCAACAAAATGAAAAGGCAACCTATAGAATGGGAGAAAATATTTGCAAAGTACATATCTAATAGGGATTTAATACCCAAAATAAAAAACTCATACAGTCAATAGCAAGAAAATAAATAAATAACATGATTAAAAAATAAGTGAAGAAACCTTTCGTATGGGAGAATATATTCGTAAATGACTCATCCGGTAAGGGGTTAACATCCAAAACATATAAAGAATGCATATACCTTAACACCCAAAAAACAAATAACCCAATTAAAAATTTGGCAGAGGACCTGAACAGACATTTCTCCAACGAAGAAATACAAATGACCAACAGGCACATGAAAAGATGCTCCACATCATTAATCATCAGGGAAATGCAAATCAAAACCACAGTGAGATATCACCTCACACCATAGTTAGAATAATCACTATGCAAAAGACAAGAAATAACAAGTGTTGGTGAGGATGCAGAGAAATGGGAACCCTCCTACACTGTTGGTGGGAATGTAATTGGTGCAACAACCATGGAAAGCAGTATGGAAGTTCCTCAAAAAATTAAAAATAGAAATTTCACTGAAGCCAGTAATTCCACTCCTAGGAATTTACACACAAAAAAACAAAATCCCTGATTCAAAAAGATATATGCACCCCTATGTTTATAGCCACACTGTTTGCAAATAGCCAAGATGTGGAAGCAGCCTAAGTGTCCATCAATAGACAAATGGATAAAGAAGTGGTACGCATACACAATGGAATATTATTCAGCCATAGAAAAAGAAATTCTCCCATTTGCAACAACATAGGTGGAGGTAGAGGGTATCATGCTCAGTGAAATAAGCCAGGCAGAGAAGACAAATACCATGATTTCACTTACTTGTGGAATATAAAAACAAAACAAAACAGAAGGAACAAAACAGACTCATAGACACTGAGAAGTGACTGGTGGTTAACAAGAAGGAGGGGTTGGGACAGGTGGGGAGGGGATGGATGGGTGAGGAGGATAAAGAGGCACAGTAATTCAGTCACAATATAAGTTGGTCTCAGGTATGGTAGTACAGCATGAAGAATATACTCAGTAATTCTGTAACACAGTAATCACACTAGAAGGGTGAGTATTTAATAATACAGGTAACTGTTGAACCACTGTATTGTACATTTGAAACCAATATATCAATGATACTTTAATAAAAAAAATTTGTTTTGGACATTCAGATGACCAAATATATATTTCCCAGATATATTTGGACTTCATCCACAGTTCCTGAAAACACTGCAGAGTCTTAAAGGTGAAATGGGTATCTTGTCATGTTAATGAGAGACTTTCGGACCCCCACCCAAGGGCAGGGGCTAGAGGTTCAATCAGCCAATGGCCAGTAATTCAGTCAATCATGACTATGCAATGAAGTGCTCACAAAACCCCCTGAGAAGAGTTTATCACTCTACTGAACCCTGCTTCTCTGTTGAAAAGAACTTCCATGTTCGGGGAACCAGAAAGCTCTCACATACCACCAAGCCAGGCCCCAAGCTACGGAGGATAGAAGCTCCTTTATTTGGGACCTTGCCCTGCGTATCTCTTCATCTGGCTATTAACTTGTATCCTTTATTGTATCCTTTATTAAACTGGTAAATATAAGTGTTTTCCTGAGTTCTATGGGGTGCTCTAGCAAATTAATCAAACCTCAGCGGGAGGTCAAGGGAAGCTCCAATCCCGTAGCCAGTAGGTCAGAAGCACAGAAACTACCTGGGGCTTGCAATGGAATCTGGAGTTGGGGGTGGAGGGCTGTCTTGTAGGATGGAGCCTTTAACCTGGGGACTCTGGTGCTGTCTCTGATCAGGTAATATCACATAAATCAATAGAGTTGCATTCTCAGGCACCCTGCTGGTGTTTAATTGCTTGGTTTTGTGTGTACGGGAAGAGCCCTCTCCTCCACACACACACACATTGGAATCGGGTCCAGGAACCCAAAAGCAGTTATAATACTGTTATATTGCTATATACTACGACTGCTGTGTGTAATATATTACTGTTGTTGTGTATATAGGAAGTAAAAAACACCCTTACAAGGACCCCTCCCAGAACTTGGCCTCCACTGGGTACCTTAGAAGCTCTTCCTGTCTCTGTGTCATAGTCTTGTCCCAACCTACCCCCATGAGCCCTATTTAAATTACCCTATTTAAAACCCTTCAAGTGCTTCCCATTCCAAGTAGAATAAAATATGAACCTACCCATAATGGCATAAGGCCACATGTGCTGAAGGCCCAGCTGCTTCTTTGCCATTATCATCAGCCTTCTCTCACAAATATACCAAATCTGCTTCTGCCTAAAAACCATTGTTGCATTTGAAAACTCTTCCTTATCCCAGGTCTTAACACTGTGTTTTTTTGTCTTTGTCTTTTTTCTTTTTTTTGGTCATTCAAGACTCAGTTCAAATGTCACCACTCCAGAGAGCTCCATAATCACTGTCATTCTCTTTCACATTACCCAGTTTTATATTCTTAATGTAACTTCTATTTTGAAGTCATCTGTTCAATGTTTCCTTGTCCTATCTCCCCACAGTAAGGGTACAAACTCCGTATGTGCAGGAAACATGCTTCTCTTGTGGAATAAGGTGTCTTCGACCATGCTGCCAACACCTATCATATTGTACCACAAAATAAGAATTTGTTGAGTGGATATGTGTTTGCATGAACTCCAAATGAGACATTCTAGCTAATGCCCTCCTAGAGGGAAGGAAGCAGATCCCCGTGGCCTGCTATGGCCTAGGGTTGACTCATGTGGTGCTGGCCTCATTTACCTTCTGGCCTCTGCTGCCGGGTCACTGAGACCTGCAGGAGGTGGCAGGGGGTGGTTCTACAGAACTGAGGACAGTAGGTGAGTCATCACTTCATAGGGCACCTCAAACTAGATTTTCCTTAGAAGTCACTAGTTAGAACTTGTCAAAATTTGTTCCTTCATTGACTTCTGTGAAAACATCTGCATATGTATCACTGTAAATTGGCTTGTGGTTTTCTGGGAAGGTGGTAAGAGTACAGGGATTACGAATGTGAGATTAAAATCACATTGCTTCTCTTCCAATACAGAGTCTACCATTTAGTGACTTGGCCTAGTAAAGTGTTTTAACTTTTCACCTGTGAAACTTCCTTCCCTCGTTGTGAGAAAAAAAAAAATGAGGACAACACAGTACCTGCATCATAAGGTGTTATGGCAATTAAATGATGATAAAGAGATTTGTGCAGAGCTCATCACCGGCAAGTGAACCTAAGCATTAGGCACTTTTCTACTATAGTGACTATTCAGGACCTGCGGGCACTACGAGCTGTGAGTATGAGCACGACCGAGTATGACAGTGTTCTTTCGTACCTTCCTTAAACCCTGAGCCACGTGTTAATTTTTACAGGAAGGTTGTGCCCACAGCACTTGAACGCTTGAGTTTCTCACCATGGTGACCGGTTTGGTGTCTGCTCCTTGAGGCTCTAGCTTCGACCCTGAGTTGGACCCTTCCACTGTTTTCTTAAACATGGGTTTGAATTCTGTCATTGTTTTTGGAATGTCCAAGAGCTCCACGTCAGCATTATATGCTTATGATTATAAAGAGAATTAAAATACTGACAAAATGAATCAGGAACCCTAAGGAGGTAGCCCTCCCGCGCACGGGCTGGGCTGCGGTGTGGGTTCGGGCTGCACCGACCCTGAGCGCTGTGCCTCCGCGGCGCACAGGGACGCGGCTGCGTCCTCCGGCTGGGAGGCCCCCATGTGCACGGTGCTCTCCCGCCCCTTGGGGTTCGCTGGGCAGTTGAACCTTCAGCGCTGCTGTCCCTGAAGCTCTGACAAGCAGACGGAGGACGCGGCCCCCGGGATCCCGTCGGAACCACTGCAAGCTCTTCACCGAGCTAGAAAAGCTGCACCTCGGAGCAGAGCCAGCTCCCTCCCGGAGGCTCAGGGCTGAGGGGCTCTGCTCCACCTGCAGCGCCCTCACCCCTGCTTGGAAAGAGAAACACAAACACGTAATGAGACCAGGGCGTCCCTGAGGCGGCTTCCGGACCTGTAAAATATCCCAAAAAACTAGCGTGAGGACGCAGGCCCGGCCTGGAGTCGGTGTCACAACCCCAACCCATCCCCGACCCCAGGTGTGGCGCTCCCCAGCCGCCATCCGGGACGCCCCCGCTCACAGCACCCCCGGACCCACAGGAGCCCCAGCAGCGCCACCCGCTGTCTCTCCATGACCTTCGCCCCTGCGCTGCAGTGCCTCTGCAGGGTGTGCAGTCCTGAGCTCAGGCCGGGTTTGTCCTCACCGGCAGCGGCTCCACAGCAATCACACCGACCCCTGAGCTGTGTCACTTCACCTCCTAACAGGAAGCGCCACCCCGGACAGCCCAGCTCAGGAGTGCGGCTGTGCTGGGGGTGAGGGACCACCAGCCTTGAGGGGGTGGGGGAAGCAGTAAAGGGAGACATCCAACGTCTTTTTTTTTTAGGTAGGAGAGATTGCAAGTTTGGATGGAGGGGAAGAAAAGTGAGAGGACAACTCAGAGGGAAAGAGAGGCCTTTCTCGGGCAAGACAGCCTGGAAGATCATTGCCGTGAGCCTGCTTTCCAAACAACACTCCCGACGTAGTCGGGCCGAATTTGAGGATTGATTTATAGGGAATGGCTCGCAAAGGAATACTGTTTCCTGGTATATATCACTTTGTTAATCTCCTTGTTAGAAAAGTAAATACAAATAAAAGAAATTAGGATAGTCTTATAAATCTAGAAAATAGAGATTTATATTTATGCATGAACATAGTATATATCTACAAGGCTTTGATTGGTAGAAAAAGAAACTTGGCAGAAAAGAACAGGTATAGGTTGTCCACCTTGATCTCATTCCCACTCCTCTCTCTTCTTCCGTCTTTTCGCCTTACATCCTGCAGCTCCGCATGGCCAGCTCTGGGACCATGAGGTAAGGGCCACATCTTGCATGCCCACAAACTGTTCTCCTAGTTCCCCGACTTCCATCACACACCCTCTTTTCTCTACTCTACATTTATTCCTTATTTTCATCATTTCTTATCTTTTTCTTCAGAGGCAGTATAGGAAAAGAAAATTCATCAGGGTAATTGGAGTAATTTCTGAGTCACTGGAGTAGAAGTTCATTTTAGGAATTTTTAGTTCTAAAAATCAGGAAAAAAGGAAATAGATAACTAGATGCTTTCTATTGGAGCCTCCAGCCCCATTTGGCTCTAACAGCCTCCTACTCTCAACTCTTCTCCAGTAATCACCTCAGTCATATTTACTCTTAATAGGTAAGTCTTTCATCTCAGATGTAACTATTAAGAAAAGGTGTCTCCATGCAAAGTACAAGTGCAATACCATACTTCTAGGGAACAAGAGGGTGGAATAGAATTTTACTCACTCAGGGCAAAAGTATCATAAGCACTAGTATAGGAACCAAGCTCATGGCTGAAAGTGAAGATGCTGAGGGATCTTTTTTTTATCTTTTTTTTTGGTATTATTAATGTACAATTATATGAGCAATATTATGGTTACTAGGCTCCCCACATCATCAAGTCCCCACCACATACCCCATTACAGTCACTGTCCATCAGCGTAGTGAGATGCTATAGAATCACTACTTGTCTTCTCTGAGTTGTACAGCCCTCCCCGTGCCCCCCCAACATTACGTCTGCTAATCGTAATGCCCCTTTTTCCCTCTTATCCCTCCCTTCCCACCCATCCTCCCCAGTCCCTTTCCCTTTGGTAACTATTAGTCCATTCTTGGGTTCTGTGAGTCTGCTGCTCTTTTGTTCCTTCAGTTTTTTCTTTGTTCTTATACTCCACAGATGAGTGAAATCATTTGATACTTGTCTTTCTCCGCCTGGCTTACTTCACTGAGCATAATACCCTCTAGCTCCATCCATGTTGTTGCAAATGGTAGGATCTGTTTTCTTCTTATGGCTGAATAATATTCCATTGTGTATATGTACCACATCTCCTTTATCCATTCATCTACTGATGGACACTTAGGTTGCTTTCATATCTTGCCTATTGTAAAAAGTGCTGTGATGAACATAGGGGTGCATATGTCTTTTTGAATCTGAGAAGTTGTATTCTTTGGGTAAATTCCAAAGAGTGGGATTCCTGGGTCAAATGGTATTTCTATTTTTAGTTTTTTGAAGAACCTCCATACTGCTTTCCACAATGGTTAAAGTAGCTTACATTCCCACCAGCAGTGTAGGAGGGTCCCCCTTTCTCTGCATCCTCACCAGCACTTGTTGTTCTTAGTCTTTTAGATGGTGGCCATCCTTACTGCTGTGAGGTGATATCTCACTGTGGTTTTAATTTGCATTTCTCTGATGATTAGCGATGTGGAGCATCTTTTCATGTGCCTGTTGGCCATCTGAATTTCTTCTTTGGAGAAGCGTCTATTCAGCTCCTCTGCCCATTTTTTAATTGGCTGATTTGCTTTTTGTTTGTTGAGGTGCATGAGCTCTTTGTATAATTTGGATGTCAACCCCTTATCAGATATGTCATTTATGAATATATTCTCCCATACTTTAGGATGTCTTTTTGTTCCAGTGATTGTGTCCTTTGCTATACAGAAGCTTTTTAGTTTGATATAGTCCCACTTGTTCATTTTTGCTTTTGTTTCCCTTGCCCGGGGAGATATGTTCATGAAAGAGTGATCTTTTTTGATGATCTTCCCTGAGCAGAAAGGAATATGTTGAGAAAATAGCACTTTTGGTAGAAGGAAGAGTGGGTATGGTTAGGGCTCTAGAATCTTGCCCACGCATGTTCCAGAGATATTTGGAAGAGTCTCTTCCTTGAGAAATCTGGATGTTTTCTGACTTCTAAATTCTCTCATATGTCACTGTATGCAAAAGCTCCCACTGGACACCTCAGCCAGCTCTGTGGAGGAGCTAAAGGAATGATGGATGCAGTTCTTTGACTGTAATTCTAGTTTGCACAACATTGCCCCCTGCAGTCCAAGCAGAAGGAGTTCTTCTAGGAAGTCTTGGCTGTTTCCCTTGCTAGTTCAGGCATCCTTAGAGAGGGACTCAAACGGTAAAAGGCTGGGTAAACTCACATTAGGTAACTCGGGAATATTTCTTCCTTTCAACTGAAACCAGGTATAGTCATAATCCCCACAGATAGACAATTTTTCTTGTCCTTATGATTTCAGATGTGATTTATGGTTGTTCTGACACTTCCTCCTTCTCTAAATGTAAACATGTGTCCCTCTATGGTCCATACTGTTCATCCAGTTATGAAGACACCTAAGAAAAGAGAAACTAAGAGACTTCACAGAAAGATTGATTGGATGAATATAGTAATCTTCTGAGTCATTGCCCCTAACAGATTATGTAGAAAGTATCAGATTAATCCTTAGGCAAAGGAATCAAGTAGAGGGGCACAGGCTCAGTTTTGATTATGGAGCTGCTGGCAGGTTGAAACTGAGCATTATGACAATTAAAACACAAAATGTTATTTAGCTATCACAAAAAGTAGAGAGAAAGAAAGAAGCCAGTCACTCCCCTAGAACATCTCACAAAATCATCAATTCAAAAAGGTAAGGTCATTCTAACAGAATATGTAATCAAGAGCTGAGAGTTTTAGACCAATTAAAGTTCAAAAATAATAAACAAGAAGGTAGGTTCTTCTAAGTAGGTAAGTGATTAAAAGAATATTAAAAAATGATAAAGTGATGAACATATATGGTTCTTTTCCAAAGAGGTAAAAATAAAGGTGATTAGAAACTGCAGAGGGGAAAAATGTACAAGAAAAGAGTAATATAAATGTCAAGTCATTTCTAGTAACTTACAGAATTTAGGAAAAGAAAAACCAATTGATGACACTACGAACATTTTTCTTTGGCTATGACATTGGCTTTTTAGAGTAGGAAATGTTCACTCCATGTTGCCTTGTGTGGAATTAACAAAATTAAAAAAATCACAGCCAGCATCATAGAATGACATTTATTATTTCTTAGCTTCATAAACCGTCTAGATAAAAGATGAATTAAGATATTGACAAAGTAAAGGCCATAAAGGTGCCAACGTAGTGGTCAGTATGTGGCGACAGAGAGGAAAGAGCAGGAAGGGCTGAGTGGGAGCGCCAGCGGCCTCATCT
Organism: Smutsia gigantea; assembly: GCA_032199065.1. Taxonomy (NCBI): domain Eukaryota; kingdom Metazoa; phylum Chordata; class Mammalia; order Pholidota; family Manidae; genus Smutsia; species Smutsia gigantea. The sequence goes on along the minus strand of JAVSCE010001858.1, from coordinate 363,644 downwards.
CACATGGAAGAGGACGGACACACCGAGGTGATAGACCCGCAGAGAGAGGCATGTGCTGCTTACATTAAAGAATGAAGCAAACAGTAATATAGCTATCAGATATAATGAAAATGTGCTTCAGGGTCTGCATTCATTATGGAAAATGAATGGATAGTGATGAAATTTAATTAAACAATGAGGAGGTTTCCTGTTTTCCATCATTCCAACTAAGGTTAAAGACAATCAGGACACGTTTCTATAAAATCTAAATTGAGATGTGAGACACATCCAACAGCTCTTAGTAAGCGCCTTACAATTTAACTCAATTCTGACACTATGTACTTGGAGGTGGCATCAGATGCCATAGTTTAAGGGTTCAGTCCCATAAAACTACCTCCACCACCTTCAGAGGCCAATCTCAAGTCCAGATTATTACTCCAGATACTTCTTATAACAAGGTTTAGGAAGCCCTAGTCTACCCAAGGGTGTTGGTTTCTAAAGTGGGACAGATGTACCTGGGGTGGGAAGACCAAGAGAATCTAACAAGGATATGGGAAGAGTATATTGCAATGTCCATTTATATTTTAGTTTACAAGCTTAGGAGAGAGACTGAGTTTTCCTAGTATTTCATATACTGGTTGACACTGGCATCCTCACTGGGTCTGTACATTAGGTTATAAGCAAAATATCCTGAGAGAGGGATTGAGGTTCCATACTCAGGGCTGCTGGTAGTAGCTACTCACTCATTCATTCCCTTTCAGCTTGTTATTATATTATCCAATGTTAACCAACCCTTTGCAGAATGGACACATGCCTTGAAAATATTCCTGCAAAGAGACTGAAGCCAGCAAATAATATTTAAAAGCAAAAATAATCTAATCAGATCTCAAAAGAAATCCATAAAAAGTATTTCCATTATCAAGAAGACTATTTGAAATATGGATTTACACCATCATTATTGCATCACCCCTTAAAAGCATATTTTCCTATGTACATAGTATGTCTGGACTCAAAGATTTTTCGGACTGCAGCCCAAATGGGAAAGCTTAGGGAACAATGAATTATGGGAGAAGCAGTTACTGCTCATCTCTAGTCTGCCTCCTGCAAAGGCTGAGATCTCTCCCGGTTTCTGTTTAGCTCTTCCTGGGCTCACTGCCTCTGTGCCCTTCAGGGCACAGTAGTAAATGGCAGCATCTGCCACCTGCACCTGGCAGATGAGCAGTGATGAGGAGAACTGCTCATACGTCATGTTGTAGCGTCCCTGCTGAGAAGGCCTTGCACCCTTAACAAGGAGTCTTGGTGCATGTCCTGGGAAGTGAAGGTACCAGAAGAAGTTGTAAGCATTGGATATAGAGTGATTACAGGTGATTTCCACCACAGCTCCCTCTGAAGATGCCACAATGGGAGGCTGAAACACTTGGTCCTTGCTCTCTGCCCCTGCAGGGAACAAACAAAGAAGGTTGTGACTTTTATGCTGCTATTTGATTGGCAGATTGCCCCTTAGGTGCAGTAAGTATTAATAAATGTGGCTTTTCTGTTGTTTTTTTTAAGTTGGTCCCAAATTTAAGAATAATGGTGTACGCTTTCCCAAGGCCAGATAGTGAAGGAGCCAACTCACCCTTCCAGGGAGAGCTGAGGAGGAGCCCCAGCCACACTGCTTCCAGAGCATTCTGCAGAGCCATGGCCCAGGCAGCTGGTCTCAGGCCTCAGCTCACAGCATGACACTCACCAGGAAGCTGATTTAAGGCCGTCTGTTTTGCATTTTCTTCTTTGCACCAATGACACCATCAGCCAGAATCTGTGAACTGCAGAAGAGTGATTGCAGACGGGAAGGGGAAGCTGCTTAATTATGACTTCAACTGTACTGTGTTCTGAGATGATCTCAAAAGGGGATGTGTCCTTTCAGAGGTCAGCACCATTGGGCAAATTTATTCATTCGGGAAGCTTGCTTCTCTCTTTAAGAGTGTCAGCAGGACCCACACCATTGATGGGACACTGCTTCATCATTCGAATTAAGGTGGTGTACTCACACAAAAAGTACGCTGAACTTATCACATGTGGTATGATAACATGCGAGTGTGTTAAAAAGAATAATCATGAAATCTTAGTAACTGGGGTAGATGTGTGTTTTTAAGGCACAAAAATTAATACTATGTAAGCATTTTCATCAAAATTTGACTCCTTGCAACCAAGGTGGTCTTTGGAACAAATATGGAAAGAAAATCTCAGTTACACTTTTCTGTAACCAAAAGATACCGGGTCAAGGAAGACCCCAAATCTGCATTTAGAGATGATACCTTGTGAATGGTACCTCTCATTTTGCAGCCTGAAACTGTCCCCTCTGTTATTAAGCAAGGGTTAATAGTTCTCCCTCCGGCTTTTGTTGTTTATACAGATTTTCTTGGGATTTATTTGAAAAAGATGAGTAAATAAGGTTTGTGGCAATGCAAAGATAATACGAGTCTTCATGTGCACTGCCGCCACCTAGTGGACCACATGGGAACTAATGGAAAAGCATTTCCCGCACAGTGTCTGAGACTTTGCTACTTCTCACCTCTTGAAGTGATGTCATGCCCTTTGCTTTTGTTCAGATTCCTCATCTTTATTCAGTTTCCATGTGGATATGAAAGTTCTCCGTAGGAAATAAAAGCTTTCTGGTTACCAAAAGATATCCTTCATTCAGGTGAGTTGTTATTTAAACACATACTTCCACGGAGTGAAATATTTCTTGTTCTCATCCTAAGATGGAAGCTTTATTCCTTCCCTTTCCTTTTTCTTTTTCTTTGTTGTCTCCCAAGTCAAGAAAAAGGAGTTTGTTGCCTAACATTTTCTCTTTGCTTAATAAAGAGATTCCTTAATAAAGATGATGACTGTTCAGGTCTAACAGAACTTTTATTTATATTTACAACCCCAAATAGCTTCCAAATAAAGTACAGAATTCCAATATGGCTGTAAAATTAGGATGGAAAAAATCAAACACAAGTGGGCACAGGTTCATTCAGTGGAATAATTAATATAGCTATTGTGATTAATTTGAGCTCTGAAATTTCTGAAAACTGAAACATAAATGGAAACACAAAGGGAATAGAATTGTACAAATAAGCTGATTAAGTGTTCAGGCAGTTTCTTCCTGAAGCCAAGTGGCATATAGCCTAAAACTCTAGGTTACTGGTTATGTACTTCTGGTTAAAAGTTTCTGGTTCATGTGCTTCCTCCACATTTACTTACAACAATCTCCTAGTGAGGGCCACATAGGATGCCTCTAGCTCCCACCAAAACAGTGAGCATATTTTTATATTTTCCTTTATGGGCTATGTGAGGATTTCTTTGGGATATGTACCAGCAAGGATTGTCCAATCATAGTATATATGCATACTCAATTTCACCAATTAATCAAAGTAGCGAGAGCCATTTCTACTTCCACTGGCAGTGCATGAGAATTCCAGTCTCTCCAAATCCTCAACAACATTTGCTATCTTTAAAACTATAAAACTGCCTAAATTTAACCAATATGCTATGTGGAGTCTCATTTTAATTAGCATTGTTCTTTATCATTGAAATTGAGCCATTCAGGTTTAGCAGAGTAAAATTATTCTGCCCCTGAGATACAACGAGTGGCATAATAAGGGGCTTGGTGATATTTGCTTACTACAAATAGGATGCAAATAAGATTGTACAGTGGTAGCTTGAATACAGCCTCTTGCTGACCACCTTCCCCTAACGGCAAGGCATTTTTGCTTCTGCTCCAGTAATCTATTCTAAATCTACAAAGATCTAATCATCTGTCATTTCATGTTTAGTGTTTTTTAAAACAAAGTAATAATTCTCAGGGCTCCTTTTTCATTTTTCTCCCATAATTCACCTTCAAATGCTAAACAGTACTTTCCTGAGTGTGACAAGGCTTTGTGACTCTCTGCCTCCTGGATCTGTTCTGTGTGCGTAGGTGGTTCATCAGCCACATTGATTCATTTACATAACTTAGTCACCTCATAACCACAACAATTTTAATAAGGTCCACTGGGGAGCTCAACTCCCTTTGGTAGCCACTATTCTTACTACAGAGAAGCATTTAGAGACCAGAGAATAATCAGTGAAACAGTTATAATGAATGGCTAGAGGGATGCTCTGGTCTTATCTGTGATATTGGCATGGGCAGAGGAACACAGGAGATTAATTAAGAAGTTGGGTTTTCCTCTGGATCACCTTACAAGGCAGTCCCCACTGACCTGTAATTTGTTAAAAGTAAACTCTAGGCTTCTTCCTTCCGTGAATTCCGTGCATGTTCCAGGTACAAGCACCTAACCTCCTGAGTGCCATTTGACCCAACAGAGCAGAAGCAAATTAGTACCCTACAATCCTACTCTTTTTTGCACATCTCCCTCCATCATTAAGAGAAAGCACAGTGTGCAGAGAGGATTTTTTATCTAAATTATAGTTAATTACTTCACCAGGACCCTGTGTAGGTAGTTAGTCCATACAACTTGCTTATTCTTTTCATTTCCAGCAGAATTGGTCTGTTGTCTTAGGTTCATTTAGGGAAGTTCAAGATGATAAACTCTTACCATCTAAGAAGCTGGAAGAAGTCTTAAGAGTCTGCCTGCTGTAGCCCAATCATTTTGCAGGAGAAGGAGCAGACTCTCCAGATTACATAAGTCACCCAAGGTCACACTGAATGTTTGTGACTAAGCCAGATCTACAACTCTAGTCTCCTAGTTCAGCACTTTCCATCAAAAATTGTAAGAGTGTCTGCCACCTGAAGACAAGTTTGGAAAACAATCAAGAAATTGTCTTAATCGAACTATGGTTGAGAAAATATGATGCCCTATTATTCCTTCCTTTGAAATTTTGAAATCTCTCTCATCATTTACCTTCCCTCTCTATTCTCACTGCCATTGTTCTTATCAACTCATGCTCCTAGGGTTACCACAACCTCCTTCCTTGACTTCCATATTCCAGACATTCCTATTTCTAATCTATCCTGTATATCATCAACAAATAATCTTCCAAAAAGAAGATCAAGTCCCAATCTATTTACAAAACTGTATAATCTTAACATCACTGCTCTGCTTAATTACCCATGCTACATACATCAAGTGAAAGGATATCTAATAATATTTTTTGCTTCAAATTTCTATTCAATGACTCCAAAATAATTTGTTTAAATTTGTCTATTTCGTTGACTTATGCTCTCCTTTTTAATCACATATTAAATTCTTAGATACAACAGCATTTATTTCTGGGCTTTTTGTTATTGATGTTTCATGCACCTTACACCTAATTATTTTGTTCCACCTTTTCTTGACAACCACATCTATATAAATTGGAAAAACAAACTGTGGCATATCCATACAATCAAATACCACTCAGCAACAAAAAAGAGTGGGCCATTGACCCTTTCTGAGGATCCAAGATGGCGGCGTGAGAGGTGACACGGAGAACTCCTCCCAAAACCACAAATAGTACAAAAATATAGTTAATTAATACAACTAACCCTAAAACAGCAACAAGAAAGAAGGCTGAGCTAGACTGCATACAGACCTCACAAACAGAGCAGACCTCACAAAACAGGGTAACGTATGAAAGCCTTAATCAGGTGGGACCCAAGTCCTTCCCCCACCAAAGCTCACTGGTGAGAGAAAGAGAAACAGAGCAGGGAGAGGGTGGAAGCTGGGACTGCTGGACACCTAGCCCTGAAGATCTGCTTTGTGAGCGGAAGCCTATACTCTGTGGTGCTCTGGATGGTGGGAGCTCGTACAGGCAGAGGGCCTGGGAGACTGACATTCTGGCTATTTGTGGAGGATGAGATTCACACCTGGCCGCTCTGTGTCAGAGGAAGGGTGGGTGGTCTGAGACACTTCCTAGCAGTGAGAGGGCTGCTGAAGATGCGGGATTTGCATGGAGCTTGCTGTGCGGGAGAAGGGAGAGCTGGACAAGGTTGTTTGGGCACGCTCTGCCCAGCTGGTTGGGAACTTGAGCTTCACGTGTGCCATCCCCATGGCTGCCTACTCAGCTCTGAGGCACCCCACTGACGCACAGCCTGCCGAGCCTTCCTCCTGGCCTGCAGGTACCTGCTCCCAAACCTGAAGTCACCACACTGGGGTCAGTCCAGCAAGAGGAAGGCCTCTCCTACAACAGCTAGAGACACAAAGCACAGAGGCTAACATGTGTGTGCTTGGCCCACTGGCTCCGACACTGGAGACAGGCACCACAGATGGGAATAAGGAAACAGATCTTTCCTCCCCCAAGGCACCATCTCTGCTCCCCTATGAACCTCAAACTCCCTCTAGGGGCAGAGCAGCTCGAGAGACTTGAGTTTCGGTGCACTAGTGGGCACCACACAGAAATATGAAACGTCAAAAGAACATGGTTCAGACCAAAATCTCACAAACTCGAGAAAGAGGGCCAAGTGAAACTGAACTCACCAATCGTCCTGAAAGAGGGTTCAAAACAAAAATCATAAACATGCTTATGGAGGTACAGAAAAATATTCAAGAACTCAGGAACGAATGTAAGTGAGAGATTCAATCATTAAGAAATTCCATATCTGAAATGAAACATACAATGGAAGGATTTAAAAGCAGATTAGATGTAGTAGAAGAGAGAGTAAATGGAATAAAAATTAGAGAAGAAGAATGCAAGGAAGCTGAGGCACAGAGAGAAAAAAGAATCTATGAGAATGAAAGAATATTGAGAGAACTGTGTGACCAATCCAAATGGAATAATATTCGCATTATAGGGGTACCAGAAGAAGAAGAGAGAGAAAAAGGGATAGTGTCATTGAGGAGGTAATTGCTGAAAAATTCCCAAATCTGGGGAAGGAGATAGTCCCTCAAGCCATGCAGGTGCACAGATCTCCAAACACAAGGGACCCAAGGAAGACAACATCAAGACATATATTAATTAAAATGGCAAAGATCAAGGATAAAGACAGAATTTTAAAGGCAGCTACAGAGATAAAAAAAGATCACATACAAAGGAAAACCCATCAAGCTATCATCAGACTTCTCAAAAGAAACCTTACAGGCCAGAAAGAAGTGGTATGATATATTTAATGCAATGAAGCAGAAGGACTTTGAACAAAGAATGCTCTCCCAGGCAAGGTTATCATTTAAATTTGAAGGCGTGATTAAACAATTTTCAGATAAGCAAAAGCTGAGAGAATTTACCTCCCACAAACCACCTCTACAGTGCATTTGGAGGGACTCTTACAGATGGAAGTATTCCTAAGGCTAAATAGATGTCACCCAAGGGCTAGACAAAGAGTACAGAATATGATTCATAACATACAAAGAATGGAGGAGGGGAAAAAAAAGAACCTTTAGGTTGTGTTTGTAATACCATACAAACTGAGTTAAGTTAGATAGTAAGGGAATTACCCATGAACATTTGGTAACCACGAATCTAAAGCCTGCAATGGCAATAAGTACAAACCTATCGATAATCACCCTAAATGTAAATGGTCTGAATACACAAATCAAAAGACATAGAGTCACTGAATGGATTAAAAAAAAAAGACCCATCTATATGCTGCCTACAAGAGACTCACTTCAAACACAAAGACATATACAGACTGAAAGTAAAGGGATGGAAAAAGATATTTCATGCAACTAATAGGGAGAAAAAAGAAGTTGCAGTACTTGCATCAGACAAAATAGACTTCAAAACAAAGAAAGTCACAAGAGAAAAAGAAGGACATTACATAATGATAAAAGGGTCAATCCGACAAGAGGATATAACTATTATAAATATGTATGCACCCAACACAGGATCACCTACGTATGTGAAACAAATACTAACAGAATTAAAGGGGGAAATAGAATGCAATGCATTAATTTTAGGAGACTTCAACACACCACTCACTCCAAAGGACAGAACAACAAGACAGAAAATAAATAAAGAGACAGAGGCACTGAACAACATATTAGAACACATGGACCTAACAGACATCTAAAGAACACTCCATCCAAAAGCAACAGGATACACATTCTTCTCAAGTGCACATGGAACATTCCAAGAATAGATCACATACTAGGCCATAGAAAGAACCTCGGTAAATTCAAAAAGATTGAAATTGTACCAACCACCTTCTCAGATCACAAAGGTATGAAACTAGAAATAAATTACACAAAGAAAATTAAAAAGACCAGAAATACATGGAGGCTTAATAACATGCTCCTAAATAATCAATGGATCAATGACCAAATAAAAATAGAGATCAAGCAATATATGGAGACAAATGACAACAATAATTCAGCACCACAAAATCTGTGGGACTTAGCAAAGGCCATGCTAAGAGGGAAATTTATTGCAATACAGGTCTACCTCAGGAAAGAAGAAAAATCCCAAATGAACAGTCTAAAATCACAATTAATGAAACTAGAAAAGGAAGAACAAATGAGGCCAAAAGTCAGTAGAAGGAGGGACATAATAAAAATTAAAGCAGAAATAAATAAAATTGAGAAGAATAAAACAATAGAAAGAATCAATGAAAGCAGGAGCTGGTTCTTTGAGAAAATAAACAAAATAAATAAACCCCTACCCAGACTTATCAAGAAAAAAAGAGAGCCTACACACATAAACAAAATCAGACATGAGAAAGGAAAAATCACTGTGGACACCACAGAAATACAAAGAATTATGAGAGAATACTATGAGAAATTACATGGTAACAAACTCGATAACCTAGAAGAAATGAAAAACGTTCTAGAAAAATACAACTTTCCAAGGCTGACCCAAGAAGAAACAGAAAATCTGAATAAACCAATTACCAGCAAAGAAACTGAACTGGTAATCAAAAAACTACGTAAGAACAAAACTCCTCAACCAGATGATTTCCCTGCTGAATTTTATCAAACATTTAGTGAAGACCTAATACTCATGCTCCTTAACGTTTTCCAAAAAGTAGAAGAGGAGGGAATACTCCCAAACTCATTTTATGGGACCAACATCACTCTAATACCAAAACAAGGCAAAGACACCACAAAAAAAGAAAATTACAGACCAATATCCCTGATGAACATAAATGCAAAAATACTTAACAAAATATTAGCAAACCAAATTCAAAAATACATCAAAAAGTTCATCCATCATGATCAAGTGGGATTCATCCCAGGGATGCAAGGATGGTACAACACTCAAAAATCCATCAACACCATCCACTACATCAACAAAAAGAAGGAAAAAAAACACATGATCATCTCCATAGATGCTGGAAAAGCATTGAACAAAATTCAATGTCCATTCATGATGAAAACTCTCAACAAAATGAGTATAGAGGGCAAGTACCTCAACATAATAAAGGCCATATATGACAAACCCACAGCCAACATTATATTTAACAGCAAGAAGCTGAAAGCTTTTCCTTTAAGATGAGGAACAAGACAAGGATGCCCACTCTCCCCACTTCTATTCAACATAGTTCTGGAGGTCCTAGCCACAGCAATCAGACAACACAAAGAAATAAAAGGCATCCAGATTGGTAAGGAAGAAGTCAAACTGTCTCTGTTCACAGATGACATGATAGTGTACATAAAAAACCATAAAGAATGCACTCCAAAACTACTAGATCTAATATCTGAATTCAGCAAAGTTGCGGGATACAAAATTAATACACAGAAATCTGTTGCATTCCTATACACTAATGGTGAGCTAGCAGAACGAGAAATCAGGAAAACAATTCCATTCACAATTGCATCAAAAAAAAATAGAAAACCTAGGAATAAACCTAACCAAGGAAGTGAACGACCTATACCTGAAAACTACAAGACACTCTTAAGAGAAATTAAAGAGGACACTAATAAATGCAAATTCATCCCATGCTCTTGGCTAGGAAGAATTAATATTGTCAAAATGGCCATCCTGCCTAAAGCAATCTACAGATTCAATGCAATCCCTACCAAAATATCAACAGCATTCTTCAATGAGCTAGAGCAAATAGTACTAAAATTCATATGGAATGACAAAAGACCCTGAATAGCCAAAGCTATCCAGAGAAGGAAGAATAAAGCAGGGGAAATTATGCTCCCTGACTTCAAGCCCTACTACAAAGCCACAGTAATCAAGACAATTTGGTACTGGCACAAGAAAAGACCCATAGACCAGTGGAACAGAATAGAGAGCCCAGATATAAACCCAAGCATATATGGTCAATTTATATACGATAAAGGAGCCATGGATATACAATGAGGAAATGACAGCCTCTTCAACAGCTGGTGCTGGCAAAACTAGACAGCCTCATGTAAGAGAATGAAACTGGATTACTGTCTAACCCCATACACAAAAGTAAACTCAAAATGGATCAAAGATGTGAATGTAAGTCATGAAAGCATAAAACTCTTAGAAAAAATACAGGCAAAATCTCTTGGACATAAACATGAGCAACTTCTTCATGAACATATCTCCCTGGGCAAGGGAAACAAAAGCAAAAATGAACAAGTGGGACTATATCAAACTAAAAAGCCTCCTTACAGCAACGAACAAAAAATAGAACAAAAAGACATCCTACAGTATGAGAGAATATATTCATAAATAACATATCTGATAAGGGATTGACATCCAAAATATATAAAGAGCTCACGCACCTCAACAAACAAAAAACAAATAAGCCAATTAAAAAAACGGGCAAAGAAGCTAAACAGACATTTCTCCAAAGAAGAAATTCAGATGGCCAACAGGCACATGAAAAGATGCTCCACATCGCTAATCATCAGAGAAATTCAAATTAAAACCACAATGAGATATCACCTCACACCAGTTAGGATGGCCAACATCCAAAAGACAAACAACAACAAATGTTCGCGACCATATGGAGAAAGGGGAACCCTCCTACACTGCTGGTGGGAATGTAAACTAGTTCAACCATTGTGGAAAGCAGTATGGAGGTTTCTCAAGAAACTAAAAACAGAAATACCATTTGACGCAGGAATTCCAGTCCTAGGAATTTACCCTAAGAATGCAGCAGCACAGTTTGAAAAAGACACATGCGGCCCTATGTTTATCACAGCACTATATACAATAGCCAAAAAATGGAAGCAACCTAAGTGTCCATCAATAGATGAATGGATAAAGGAGATGTGGTACATATACACAATGGAATATTATTCAGCCATAAGAAGAAAACAAATCCTACCATTTGCAACAAGATGGATGGAGCTAGAGGGTATTACGCTCAGTGAAATAAGCCAGGCGGAGAAAGTATCAAATGATTTCACTCATCTGTGCAGTATAAGAACAAAGGAAAAACTGAGGGAACAAAACAGCAGCAGACTCACAGAACCCAAGAATGAACTAACAGTTACCAAAGGGGAACGGACTGGGAAGGATGGGTGGGAAGGGAGGGGTAAGGGGAGGAAAGGGGCATTAAAATTAGCACATGTAATGCAGCGGCAGGAGACACAGGAAAGTCAGTATTTGTAGAGAAGACAAGTAATGATTCTATAGCATCTCACTATGCTGATGGACAGTGACTGTAATGGGGTATGTGGGGGGGACTTGATAATAGGGGATCTAGTAACCATAATGTTGTTCAAGTGATTGTACATTAATGATTCCAAAATTAAAAAAAAAAATTTTTTTTAAGGAGTGGGCCATTGATACAAGAAATGCCATAAATGGGTCTCAAAATAATAATGCTAAGTAAGAGAAACTAAACCAAAAAATCTATATACTGGCCATTTATATAAAGTTCTAGTAATTCTGGACAGGACAACTAACAGGACAGAAAGAACGCCAGTGATCGCCTAGGAAAGAGATTGAGAGGCAGAAAGGGGAATTACAAAGGGGCACAAGAAAACTTTTCAGTGATGGTTATGATCATTAATTTGATTGTGGTGATAGTTTCATGGGTATGTACATGTCAGTATTTTTCAAATTGTATGCTCTGAATATGTTGCTTATTTTATGACAGTTATACCTCAGTAAGGCTATTATGAAAAAGAAAAAGAGCTTTCTGAACTAACCACTGTAAGATTATTAGTGACCATCTCCACAGATAGTAGGTGTTATAGACTGAATGTGTCCCTGCAAAATTCATGTGATAAAATCTTAAAGCCCAATGTAATAGTACTTGGAGATGGGGCCTTTGGGAGGTAATTAGGGTTAGATTAAGCCATGAAGGGATTAGAGAAATATCCAATTATGTGACAACCTTTGTGTAATGAAAATTTGTTTAAAAGTTAAATATATGTATATGTATATATATATATATATATTATAAACACTATGTGTATATACTCAGTAGTGGATATAATTTCAGTGATGTCTCCTCTGGTGACATTTATGTTCTCTATTAACAAGGAATTAGTCAGTTTAGATTCCTCCCAGTCTAGGATCAAAAACATTTAGCATGATTGTCATTGCTTCTTCTTTTTTTTCATTTAAATTATTTTAATTACTTTTTGATGTGATGCCGTGTTTTCTTTCTCTTTTTAATTAAAGTATAATTGATACACAGTCTTATGTTGGTTTCAAATATATCACACAGTGGTTCAACAGTTATCCATATTATTAAATCCTCACCCCCTGTAGTGCCATTACTGTCTGTCAACATAGAAAGATGTCACAGAATCATTGACTAACCATCCCCCTGACCAGCTTATACTGTGATTGCAAACTATCGTGCCCCTTCATCCCTTTTACCCTCTCCCCGAACCCGCCCCAACCCCTCCCCCTTGATAAACACCAGTCACTTCTCAGTATCTATGAGTCTACTGCTACTTTGTTCATTTTGTTTTGTTTTGTTTTTATATTCCACAAATAAGTGAAATCATATGGTATTTGTCTTTCTCTACCTGGCTTATTTCACTGAGCATAATACCCTCTAGATCCATCCATGTTGTTGCAAATAGCAGAATTTCTTCGGTTTTGGCTGAATAATGTTCCATAGTGTATATGTACCACATCTTCTTTATCCATTCATCTATTGATGGACACTTACGTTTCTTCCATATCTTGACCATTGGAAATAGTGCGGTGATAAACATAGGGGTGCATATGTCTTTTCAAATCAGGTTTTTTTTCTTTGGGTAAATTCCTAGGAGTGGAATTACTGGGTCAAATGGTATTTCTATTTTTAGTTTTTTGAAGAACCTCTAGACTGCTTTCCATAGTGGCTGCACCAATTTGCATTCCAGCAACAGTGTAGGAGGGTTCCCATTTCTCTGCATCCTTGCCAGCATTTGTTATTTCTTGCCTTTTGGATAGTGGCCATCCTTACTGGTGTGAGGTGATATCTCACTGTGGTTTTAATTTGCATTTCTCTGATTATTAGCGATGTGGAGCATCTTTTCATGTGCCTGCTGTTCATTTGTATTTCTCCTTTGGAGAACTATCTGTTCAGGTCCTCTGCCCATTTTTTAATCAGATTGCTTGTTTTTTGGGTGTTGCAATATATAAATTCTTTATATATTTTGGATGTTAACTGATGTCATTTGTTTATGTGCCATCTGAAATCTCTGCTTTTCTGCTCCCTCTAAATTATCTGTCCATTTAACATCAACTGCATTCTCACCTACATATAAGAGCTAGGAGTAGAAAAAAGAGGTAAAATGAAAAGTCATAGTTTAAAAATATAGATAATCATGTGGTTCAAAACCCCAAAAGCATGAAAGGACATACATTCTCCCTCCCATCCTTGCCTTTCGTGCTATAAATTTCCATTGTGTGTATCAGTACGCAAATGTTTTCAGTGCGTGTTTTGATCACCAATTCCAGTGTGTATTTGGGCAGAGGTGGGGTGTTCCCCACAGCAATAAGCAATGTTCAGGATACCACCTGGGTGTCCTGCAATGCAGTTCTGACGCTATATACCAAGAAATAGTGTCAGATTCCACAGGTTAAGGATTCAGTCCTAGAAAACTGCCCCCACCTCCCCACCTGCCTCTTTACATGCTGGTCCAAGTCTAGGTTGCTACCTGGACTTCTGACTCACTGGCTATAATCAGATTCCCACAATCCCCTCCCCTCCTTCCTTGGGTTCAGTTAATTTCCTAGAGCGGCTCACAGAACTCTGAGAAATATTTTACTTACTAGATTACCAGTTTATTGTAAAAGGATGTAAGCAACACAGGAATAGTCAGATGGAAGGGATGTATAGGGCAAGGTATGTGGGAAGAAGCATGGAACTTCTGTATCCTCTCCAGACATGCTACCCTTCCAGCACCTCCACAACTTTACCAACCTGGGGACTCTCGGAACCCAGCCTTTTGGGCTTTTACAGAACTTCATTACATAGTCATGCTTGATTGAAACATTGGCCACTGCAGTTGATTCAACCTCTAGCCCCTCTCCCCTTCCCAGAGGTCAGGAGGTAGAATTAAAAGTTCCAACCCTCAAATCAAGTGGTTGGCTCCCCAGGCAACCAGCCCCAGTCCTTAGGTGCAGTCCAAATGTCACCTTATTAACATAGCAAAACATGCCTTTATAGTTTTCATCACTTAGGAAATTCCGAGGATTTTTGGAGACCAAGTGTATATTTCTTACTATAAACCACAATACTGTGCAAAATTGACCTACCTGGAGCCATTTTAAAATAGAGCAGGAGCAGCCACTGCAGAAAAATTTCCCTATACATTTTTGTTTGAACTGGGCTAAACCCTTTGGACTGGGAAAAACAGTGATTATTTTGAGCAATTGCTTGAGAAGTCAGTGGGGGAACAGATGTCCTGATCACAAGCCTGATGGTTGTGGACATTTTGAAGACTGAATCTGTTAGTCAATGTACAAACCCAGAGTAGCTTACTTTGAACACCCATAGAAAAAAAATTTTTTCTTTTTTTAAGCTCATGTTAATCATCCCTATTCCTTTTCCTCAGAAAAAAACCCTTGCTTTCACCCTGCAAGCAGGACGCTGTTTGGGTTTCTTCCTGAATTTGTGCTCCCCAAATTGCAATTCTTTGATCCCAAATAAGTGCTCATTTGCCTTCCACTGCAGCCCTTTAATTCTAGGTTAACAGTAGTATCACAGGTCCCCTCCATCACTTTTCTAAAGCTATGGTGTGTTCCATAATTTATTTAATCAGTGTATTGCTGAGGTATATTTAGGTTATTTCCAATTCTTTGCCACCACAAAAATTCCACAATAAATAAGCTTGTTCAAACATAATTTCCTACATGAGTCCACATAACTAAACAGGATACTCTTAGAAATGGGTTAGCTGGTCCAAAGGATATAGATATTTGTAATATTGCCAAATTGCCCTCCAAATTCACCAGCACTATAGAAGAGAGACTGGTTTCCACATCATCAACAAGTATTATCCACTTTTCAGACTTCTAAAAATCTGTTAGGTGAAAAATAGTACTGCGGTGTACTTTTTCATGTCTCTTACTATGAATGAGGTATCTTTCAATATATTTAAGAAGTATTACTATCTCTTTTTAGCAACTGTTTAAACTTTCTCCATTTCTTCCTCTGCACTTCAACTCCTCATAGGACCAGTATTAAGAAAAAAAAGTTCCAGTGCCTGGAACATAACTAGTCGCATATACAAGTGGTTGCTCTCCATGACATTCATCATCAACATCATTTGTTCTTATCCTTTCCCCATTCTTCTATTGGGCTGTTGATCGGTATGATTGTTTTTATAGGAATTATTGAAGTGTAAGAATGGTTACCTTACACTCAGTTAATATACGATAAAGGAGCCTTGGATATGCAATGGGGAAATGACAGCCTCTTCAACAGCTGGTGTTGGCAAAACTTGACAGCTACATGTAAGAGAAACAGGATCACTGTCTAACCCCATATACAAAAGTAAATTCGAAATGGATCAAAGACCTGAATGTAAGTCATGAAAGCATAAAACTCTTAGAAAAAAACACAGGCAAAAATCTCTTGGATATAAACGTGAGCAACTTCTTCATGAACATATCTCCCCAGGCAAGGGAAACAAAAGCAATAGTGAACAAGTGGGACTATATCAAACTAAAAAGCTTCTGTACAGCAAAGGACACCATCAGTAGAACAAAAAGACATCCTACAGTATGGGAGAATATATTCATAAATGACATATCGGATAAGGGGTTGACATCCAAATTATACAAAAAGCTCATGCACCTCAACAAACAAAAAGCAAATCAGCCAATTAAAAAATGGGCAGAGGAGCTGAACAGACACTTCTCCAAAGAAGAAATTCAGATGGTCAACAGGCACATGAAAAGATCCTCCACATCGCTAATCATCACAGAAATGCAAATTAAAACCACAATGAGATATCACCTCACACCAGTTAGGATGGCTGCCATCCAAAAGACAAACAACAACAAATGCTGGCGAGGATGTGGAGAAAAGGGAACCCTCCTACACTGCTGGTGGGAATGTAAACTAGTTCAACCATTGTGGAAAGCAGTATGGAGGTTCCTCAAAAAACTCAAAATAGAAATACCATTTGACCCAGGAATTCCAGTCCTAGGAATTTACCCTAAGAATGCAGCAGCGCAGTTTGAAAAAGACACATGCACCCCTATGTTTATCACAGCACTATTTACAATAGCCAAGAAATGGAAGCAACCTTAGTGTCCCTCAGTAGATGAATGGATAAAGAAGAGGTGGTACATATACACAATGGAATATTCAGCCATAAGAAGAAAACAAACCCTACCATTTGCAACAACATGGATGGAGCTAGAGGGTATTATGCTCAGTGAAATAAGCCAGGTGGAGAAAGACAAGTATCAAATGATTTCACTCATCTGTGGAGTATAAGAACAAAGAAAAAACTGAAGGAACAAAGCAGCAGCAGACTCACAGAACCCAAGAATGGACTCACAGTTACCAAAGGGAAAGGGACTGAGGAGGATGTGTGGGAAGAGAGGGATAAGGGGGGAAAGGGGGCATTACGATTAGGACACGTAATGCAGCGGGGGGGTGGGGGGGAAACAGGAAAGCCAGTATTTACAGAGAAGACAAGTAGTGATTCTATAGCATCTTACTACACTGATGGACAGTGACTATAATGGTGTATGTGGGGGCGACTTGATAATAGGGGTCTAGTAACCATAATGTTTAAGTGATTGTACATTAACGATACCAAACTAAAAATAAAAATAAAAGAATGGTTACCTTACACCCTTGTTTGTCTGAGAAAGTCCTAATGTATACCTAATACCCCAGCATAACAAATAGCACCCCTTTGCACTTTCAAATGGGTCATGGTTTGGATTATATGGTCCGTCTATATATATGTATAATGAAAACTTTGTCTTGTGGTTCTGTCATTGAGCAGACCCGTCTGGGGAGTTCTCCCTGCTGGCTCGGTGAGACCTCGACCCAGGAGAGGGTTCTTTACTCTGATCAAGACAGAATTCACAAGCAGATCGAGCAGGTACAAGCAAAGTAGTTTAATAAAGCAAAAGTACACATTCAAGAAGGGGGTGTGCTTGTGCTCTGCAGATGAGCAGCCTGGTGGGGTTCGGGTTGGGTAGTCTTATAGGGGGAGTTTACACAGGGGGTGGAATATTCATCAGGGTAGGAAGGGTTTTCTCAGAATAGTGAGGGAAATTCAAGAGGGGAGGGGGCTATGCCCTCTTTTTGTCCTGATATGATCAGCATCAGAATTGCCCTGGTGTCCAGAGGTGTGCTTTTTAGTATGCTAATGAGCATGTGATGAGTTTTACCTATAGTAAAAAACTGTAGGTTATTTTTGTTCCGCATCCCGAATCTAGTTGGTTTGAACCAGTTAGAAACCACTTTCTGTTTTGCCATCAATTATTCTCCTAGAATCTAGCTGGTTTGTCTTCACTTAACCTATTCTGCCAGCTGGCCACACAAACTGGCCTCAAGCTTTCCTTGACTCACCGAGGGCCTGGCTGTCTCCTGAACTACACTGCCTGTGTCAGTTTGAGTTACAGATATTTTCCCCAGTTTGCCATTACCTTCCAGACTTGGCTTATGGTTGTTTTTTGCCATGCATAACTTATTTTACTTAGATGTACTTGAATTTATCAATCTTTTCTTGCATAGCTTCTGAGCTATGTGTCTAAGGGCTTCATTTCTTATAGTCTTTTATTCATTTTGGAATTTTCAACAGAAGTTTTATTGAGCCATAATTCATATACCATACAACTTACCTTTACAAAGTCTGCAATTTGGTAGTTTTTAGCCTATTCACAGACTGGTGCAGCCATCATCACTATCTAATTTTAGAACATTTTCATCATTAGCAGTCACTCTTCATACTCTGCTTTCTCCAGATTCAGGCAACCATTAATCTACTTTCTGTTTATCTCATTTGTCTACTGTGGATGTATTTAGGTGCTAGAGCTGCTATGACAGACTGAGTGGCTTAAACAACAGAAATTTATTCTCTCACAATTCTAGAGGTTAGAAGTCCGAGATAAGGTGTTAACAAGGGTGAGTTTCTTTTGAGGCCTGTTTCCTTGTCTTGTAAGTGGCCATTTTCTCCCTGTGTCTTCACATTGATGCCAGGGTTCTTGTTCACGAAGCCGAAGAATGAGCTTAGCAAACACCCAGGTAGGAGAGCAAGGTACAGGCTTTTATGTAGAAATAAAGTGAGAGGATAGAGCTCCCGGCTCATGCCCGGAGGGGACAAGAAAGTCCAGTGTTGTGCATTGTCTAGGGGTTTTATAGGCAGATGAGGATTTTTCGAGAACATGAAAAAAAGGCTTAAGGGTGTGGACTTGTTAAGTGGTGTCTGAATATCTAGAATTAACTTAACCCAAGGAATTCCCCACCTGACTTTTCTCTGGGACACCTATGTCCTGGTCGAGGAGCATATCAAAAGGCAGCCTGCCCAGCCCCCAAGGTGGGCTGAGGTATTGTCTGTTTGCTAAAGATAAGTTAAAATTCCTACTTTTTAAACTTCCTGGGTGTTAAAATGCAATCTTATCTTTAAGGTAGAATATTTCTTGCCTTTTAATATGTTGTTTACAGCTGGGTCTGCATGCTAAATTAGTTGCCCAGTTTGCAAAACCACTCCATCAGATCTGAAAGAGGAAAGACAGCACAGAGGCCTGGGCCTTTTAGCATGCTAAAGTGAATCTTACACATGATTAGCATAATAAAAACATGTGCTACTCTTCTTTATCTGGGGAACTTTAACTGATCTTACTGAAGAATGACTCTAGAGCTTAATGTTTAACACAGAGTTTTGGTAGGGGGTTTCCTTGCATGTAGTTACATTGCTCTGACTGCAAATATTCTGCCTTGCTTTTTCCGGAGGCCCTCCCCCTACTCTGACTACACTCATGGTCCCTGTCTCAACATGACCTTCCCTCTGTGTATGTATCCTAATTTCCTCTTCATAGAAGGACACCAGTCATATTGGATTAGGGCCACCTAACTAGCTTCATTTTAACCTGGGTGCCTCTTAAAAGACTATCTCCAAATAAAGTCAGTCTGAGTTACTGGAATATGGACTTCAACATATGAATTTTGGGAGAAAACAATTCAGCCCAATAGCACTGAAAAATTCATATATTGGGATCATACAATATGTAGACTTTAGCATGACTTCCCTCACTTAGTGAGATAGTTTCATCCATGGTGTAACATGCATCAGCATTTTACCTTTTCTTATTACAAAATCATATTCCATTATATTATATACTACATTTTGTTTATCCATTCATCTGTTGATGGATATGTGAATTGTTTCCACCGGATATTATAAGTAATGCTGCTATGAACATTCATTTACAGGGTTTTGTTTGGATACATGATTTCAATTCTCTAAAAACAGAATTTCTGAGTCATATGGTAAGTTTATGTTTAACTTTATGAGGACTGACAAATTGTTTTCCAAAGTGGCTACACCATTTACATTCCTTCCAGCAATGCACAAGAGTTCCAGTTTCTCCACATCCTTGCCAACATCAGTTATTGTCTATCTTTGTGAGTGTAAAGTATTCTCTCTCATTTTGATATGCATTTTCCTGATGACTAAATATGATGAGCATATTTCATGTGCTTATTTGTCATTTATACATCTTCTCTACAGAAATGTCTGTTCAGATTCTTTGCCCATTTTTAAGTTGGGTTATATGTCTTTTTATTGTTGAGTTGTAAGTGTTCTTTACATACTCCAGGTACAAATCTTCTATCTAGAAACAAATTTTGTATCGTGTATGACTTGTGAATATTCTCCCACATTGTAGAGGTTGTATTTTTACTTTATTGATGGTGTCACTTGCAAGACAAAATTCTAATTTTGAAGAAGCCCAATGTATCTTTTTTTTTTTCCTTGTGCTTTTGGTGTCATTTCTAAGAATCCATTGCCAAATCCAAGATTACAAAGATTTGTGTTTCCTTCTAAGAGTTTTATAGTTTTAGCTCTTTTATTTAGTCTTTGATCCATTTTGAATTAATTTTTATATAAAGTATGAAACAGGGGTCTAGATTCATTCTTTTCCATATGGATATCCAGCTGTCCCAGCACCATTTGTCAAAAAAACTATTTTTTCCCTCTCTGAAAGGTCCTAGCAATTTTGTTGAAAATCAGTTGGCAATATATATATGGGCTTATTTCTGGACTCTCAATTCTATTCTATTGCTCTATATATCTATCCTTATACCATTACCGAACCATTTTGATTAGTGTAGCTTTGTAGTAAGTTTTGAAATCTGATGTGAATCTTCCAACTTTATTTTTATTTATCAGGATTATTTTGGCCATTTTGGGTCCTTTAAAATTCCATATAATTTTAGGATCAGCTTTTCCATTTCTTCAAAAAAAATGTTATTATTTTCATATAGATTGCATTGAGTCTGTTAAGCACTTTGAATTGTATTGCTATCTTAAGAATATTGTCTTCCTTTCCATGAATATAGGATGTCTTTACATTTACTGAGATGCTGTGGGTAAAGTGGGGTTCCTATGGCCAGGATCCTCACTGAACTTAAACCACCTGATGATATGACTGGCCTGTTGCTATGCTGCCGCTTCCATACCTTTAGGCAATAAGCCATTATTGTGTTAATATAAAGAGTTCCGCCCACTGCTCTGCGGGCGATGGGGTAGCGGGGCTGCATGGCTGTAGGAGAGCGGAGTGGAGGCTGGAGTGGTGGCAGTGCTGAGGACAGAGGCCCGGAGGACGGCTGTGCGGGACAACTGTACAGAGAGGCCCAGAGGACGGCTCTGCAGACAGAGGTGCCCAGAGGTAGAGACCGGCTTGCTGCATCCGAAGCAGCAGTAATAACACAGACTCGCTCTGAGTGAACAGGATTTTAGTGACTGACCTGCCAACTGGAAATAGAGTTGGGTATAACCTTTTCACCCCAAGAACCCTTTGCTGTAAATTTCTTTGATCACAGTGAATCTATAGCCAAATTGCCTGCGCTGAAATTCATTTGCAAGACAATTGGCGAAGTCGGCAGGGTTCATTGTTGACCAAGGAAAAGACAAGCTGCGCTTATGGGAGGGGTGCTTCAGCCAGTTGCCCCTGTGAATGGGGAGACAGTGGATTGTCCCCCAGTGGGTATGTGGTCTGAGGTGGCTGGCCTTCTAGAGGACTGGGCCCCACCCCAGGACTGGAGGCAAGTGGAGGTGACACCTGAGGCTGTTGGGGTGGCCCTTTGTATAGTAAGTAGATCCTTTGAGAAGCAGAGTGCCCGTGAGGCAGCAGGGACTGTGGGTTGGCTGCTTCTCACAGTATTAAAAAGGTCTACAGAAGAGACCCAAGAAATGGCAGCATGAGAACACGAGCTGCAAACTTCTGTGGATTCCCTGAGGAGGGAAATAGCATTGATGTGAGAGGAGGCAGCACGGGAGCGCCGGCAGCAAGGAGCCATTGAAGACGAGACGGCAGTGCTGCCAGGTGCTCTCAAAGAGGAAGAGGCCATCAAGGAAAAAGATGAACTCCTGAGGGAAGCACAGGCAGAGGTGGCACCAGAATGTCAGCTGCGAAGCATTGAGGTGAAGGTAAGAGAGCTTCTGAAGACTGAGCTAGCATTGCTCTGAGGTACAGTAGAAAAGGTAAAGGTTGTAGCAGAGAAGGCACTCGGGGGAGGGGAGAGAAAGGTGCCATCAGCCCCAGAAATGGAGGGGCTGGAGAATGATGAAGGGGTGATGCCAGAGGCACTGGCGCCTCCTGTATTGAAAGCATGCCCCATGGTTGTAAAGAAAATAAAGACCCAGCAGCTGAAAGTTCCCCAAGGAGAGGAGCAGCCCCCTCCCCAGGTGGTCCACCCCTATACTCAGGCTGAACTGGTGTATTTGGGCTCCTGGTTTAGGCAGAAGCCCTCGGAGTCAATATCAGCTTGGCTCCTGCATCTGTGGGACTTAGGGGTGGATGGAATTGTTCTATCAGCGTCAGAGATGGGAAAGCTGTCTTCCCTGACAGTGCAGCCCCCCTTGAGGCAGCGATTACAAAATGCACATCAGACCCCAGGGAGTCACTCCCTCCTCTATTGGCTCATGGCTGCACTTTTTGCTGTGTGGCCCAATCCGGGTGATCTACCATCCTCTCCTGTTAGATGGCAGACATATGCTGAAATCCAACAGGTGCCATGAGAGCTAGGCATGAGAAATGTCATCTATAGTCCAGATAATTATGGCCCAAATGGAGAGATTTTCACTACTGGGATGAGGAATACTGTACTTCAAACAGCTCCTACATCCTTCTTTGGGTCTCTAGTGGCCATTCTTTCCCCTCACTTAGGGCATCCCATAAGCGAGGTGACACATACAGTAGCAGACTTAGGAGAGGCTGAAGCAATGAGAATTCAGAAAGAAATAAGACCTGTTGCTCACAAGAAGAATTTACAGGGCCCCATGAAGGTTACGAGGACCCAGATGTGGGTTGATTTAATACGGGCAGGAGCAGATGGAAGGAAATTAGATGGGAAGTCAAATAGGATCTTACGAGAGCTATGGCAACAGCTGAAACCAGAGCAGCAGTTCCAGCCATTAAGACCAAAGAGGCAGAGATCAGAGACAGAGCCACGAGTCCGGCCTGTGTGTTTGCAAGAATTCCTGCTGTAAAGCGAGCCAACCTCACTTGAGCCCACACAGGAAGATGATTGGGGAACACGGTTTGGCTGAGGGGAAGGTAAAGGTATCTGCCCTGAGGGACCAGGGGGGACCAGAGACCACATGATGGCTGGAATGGACATGCTTTGGACTTGATCTGCATGGGGCTTTGAAACTAGTGGAATCCTCTGGCTTGAGGATTATTATAATTTTTACCTGTATCTTAATTTTTATTATCTCTGAGTTGTTGTTATCCTCTGCTGCTGCACGGAATCTAGTTACGGTGCTCCAGCTTTCTCACACAGGGACCATTGCAGAAGATGGAAAGCATGTAGATTGTAAGGCGAGAATCCTGGAGGGGTGGAGTGTGCGGAAGTTGGGGTTCCTATGGCCAGGATCCTCACTGAACTTAAACCACCTGATGATGTGACTGGCCTGTTGCTACGCTACTGCTTCCACACCTTTAGGCAATAAGCCATTATTGTGTTAATATAAAGAGTTCCGCCCAGTACTCTGTGGGTGATGGGGTGGTGGGGCTGCAGGGCTGCAGGAGAGCAGAGCAGAGGCTGGAGTGGTGGCAGCGCCGAGGACAGCGGCCCGGAGGACGGCTGTGTGGGACGACTGTGCAGAGAGGCCCAGAGGATGGCTGTGTGGGACGACTGTGCAGAGAGGCCCAGAGGACGGCTGTGCAGAGGGCCCAGAGGTAGAGACCGACTTGCTGCATCCAAAGCAGCAGTGATAACACAGACTCACTCTGAGTGAACAGGATTTTAGTGACTGACCTGCCACCTGGAAATAAAGTTGGGTATAACCTTTTCACCCCAAGAACCCTTTGCTGTAAATTTCTTTTGTCACAGTGAATCTATAGCGAACTTGCCTGGGCTGAAACTCATTTGCAAGACAGATGTTCTTTAATTTTCTTCAGCAATATTTTATAGTTTTCAGTGTGCAAGTCTTCTAGCTCCTTGGTTATATAGTCTCCTAAATATTTTAATGCTATCATAAATAAAATTATTTTCTTAATTTCATTTTCAGATTGTAGTGCTTTATATAAATCCTGTGTTAATTCCTTTTTAAATAATATTCCTCCTTAAATTAGGGGATTTCTTCTTAGTCAAGCAATCATTAGGAGACAGTAAGGAAAAGTTTCAGAGGAACGTTCTAAGCCAGCAATGATTATCCCTGTTCATAGCAAAGCCATAAATAGTACATTTTGTGTCTGTGAGACTGAAAGGTGATTTGACCTTCCCTTCTCATTGGTTAACAAAGATAAATAGCTGTAGAGTTGCTCGCCTTGCAGGGATGCTGCTCCACAGGCAGTATTGTTGCAAAGATAGTATTAAAGCTTTCTTCATTCGGCCCTGCCTCTTCTGCTATACTGTGATGCCAAGTAAGTTACAGAGACTCTTTGAGCCATTCCTTATTATGTTCCAAAACAGCAGCCAATTGTTGGCCTCTCTGGAGAAATCTATGCTTTGCTGACTTTGCCCAAACTTTGTAATGCAGTCATCCTCTCCTGGCATCCTCCTTTACCTTGATCCAGTTTTAAATTCACTGATTAGCTCTTCTTTGTATATTTTTACATTTTAAGTGTTCCTTTTTTAATTAAAACAGATGAAGTTTCATCCATTTTTTCTCATTTTTTTTGGTTATATTCAGTTGGTTTTAGAGAGAAAAATAGTGGGCAGATAAGTGTTTATTCTGCATCTTCCATCTCCAATTTCTCAAAGCTAACATTTGTTGAATGCCAATATGTACTCTTAGGCTACAATTTAACATGCATTATCTATTAAACCTAACTATGATCTCATGATATAGGCATTATTATTTCACCCAGTCTGCAGATGAGGAAACTAAAGCTAAAATACATTAAGTAATTTGCTCCAGGACACACTGATAGCAAGTGGTGGAGTCAGGGCTTGGACCCAGATGCATTTGACTCCAAAGCCACTCTTAATTACTGTGCTATTTTTTAATTTAACATTTAGTTGTAGTTTCCTTCCAATAGCTGCCTTTTGAAGCTACCACTGAGTAAATCTAACCCCAAGGTAGCAAACTGTGTGGGACCAAGGGCCAAAGTGAAACTGCAGCTGTATATTGCTTGTCATACAAAATGGATTTTAAATATTTTTAATCAGTTAACAATATTTTTAAATTGGGCTATTTTTTCAAGCAACTCAGGATTTCTACCTCCTTTTGAGAAATCAGAAGATCTAGCAGTATTGGGTCTACACATCCACACAGCATCGGTTAGTTCTTCCTCTGTAGTAGGCAGCCACTTTAGAAAATGCATTCACTTGCTGATTAGCCACAGTCCCTACCCACATCTCTTGACTCGTCAGTATTACCTGCCTGGCCCTTGGCACATCTGAGTTTGTGACCCTTTGTTTTATCCTTCTTCCACATGAATAACCTCAAAATGCTTTTGTATTACTAATTTTTCTCATCTTTGTAGTAAATAACCCCTCTACCTACAGTCACTTTTCACATAGCCTCATTTCCAGACCCTTCATCATCCTGATTTCCCTCCAGCATTTCAGTATCCGTGAGTGTGGCAGAAGTAAACTCATGGGGATAGAGCAGCAGAATTCCTATCTATCATCTTTGGACTGTGAGAGATTCACTTATGACAATATGAATTGGCTGGGATCACATACATTGTCTACTAGAATTAAGGCAAATTATGCCAAAACACCTTCCAAAAAAGATTTCCAAAAGCTATGGAAAAATTGAAATTCTAATTCTACATTCTAAAGAAATTGTCGTCAACCAGTGGTCCTTAAAGTGTGTTCCCCACATGGGGATAGCATTACTTGGGAACTTATTTGATATACCAATTCTCAGGCCGCACCACAGACCTATGGAGTCAGAACTTGGGGTTTTAACAAGTCCTCCAGGTGATTCCAGTGCATGTTAATGTTTGAGAACCACCATTCAGACAGTTGTTATAGTGAAAAGGCTGTGACTAACAAAGTACGAGATTTGAACTCAGCTCCAGCATGAACCCTGACTCCAAACACACACCCTCCCTTCTACTATATTTTATTGTCTCCTTGCCAACAGTCACTGTTTTCTTTGCTAAATACTCACAAATCCTCCTCCAGTGTGTCCATTATAGAAATGCAGAAAGTATTTTTTATTAAAGTATCATTGATATACAATCTTTTGTTAGTTTCGAATACACAACACAGTGGTTCAACATTCACCCATATTATCAAGTCCTCACCCCCTTCAGTGCAGTCACTGTCCATCAATGTAGTGAGATGTTACAGAGTCATTAACTGTATTCTCCATGCTGTACTACCATCCCCATGACCAACCTATATTGTGATTACAAATTATTGTGCCCTTTAATTCCCTTCTGCCTCCCACACACCCTCCCCAATGCCTCCCCTTTGGTAACCACTAGTCCCTTCTCAGTGTCTATGAGTCTACTGCTATTTTGTTCCTTCTGTTTTGCTTTGTTTTTATACTCCACAAATAAGTGAAATCACCTGGTATTTGTCTTTCCCCACCTGGCTTTTTTCACTGAGCATAATACCCTCTAGATCCGTCCATGTTGTTGCAAATGGAAGGACTTTTTTCTTTTTATGGCTGAATAATATTCCACTGTGTATATGTACCACTTCTTTTTGATGAGCACTGAGGTTACTTCCATATCTTAGTTATTGAAATGAAGAAAAGGCTGCTGTCCAACTTTGTGACTTGACAAAGATTGTGACCAACTAATTTTTTGTGACTTTCTGGCCAGAACTTTTTTTTTAATTCTAAGATATTTTCCTAGTTCTAATCTCCTCATGTGTCTCTTATTCTCCAAAATTTTTCAAAGACAACCAAAAAATTTCTTCCTTTGGAAGCAGGCCCCGTACTCTGGAATCTGTTTCTTCTAGGCCTAGTGACATAGAGCAATTTTAAATAGATAGGCACTCTTATTAGAGTATTTTTTCACCTTTCGTGGGCTTCACCAATCTATTAACCATGTTTGTTATACCACTTGCAGTTTCACAATAATTATCCCTGATTTGGAGCAGTGTTTCCCAAACTTGTACAATCATGTCACATGTAGAAAAGTATAATATTGCACAGTGCACAGGAAAAAAACAGACGCACCCAAGGGTAACTGGCCTAAGGACTCCAGCCAGTCCCGGATGTCTCGTGACTCACTCCAAGGCAAAGGGATCAATATCTCTGAACACTTATACTTCATCAGGGTACCTAACATGGCAGAGCACATCAGGAGTGGAGCTCTGATTCAGAAGGCAGAAGCTCAGCCAGGATTAATAAATTATGCCAAAGTCCATCTCTTCTTATCTGTAACAAGTTTTACCTTGGCTCATTTTGTGCTTTCAACTTGTTTAATCTGTTCTCACAGCTTCAAGAAATAACCCTATATATATATACATTCCTGGTTACCTGTGACAATCCCTCAAGTACACACACACACACACACACACACACACACATTTTGCCTTTTAAAATATGATCTTAACAAAGACCCACTTAAGCAATCATATTGTATCATTAGATGCCTCTTCCTTTTCTTCCTTTACAAGATGGTCAAATTGTCATGATTTTCACTTTAGAAATTCTATGATAATCCATATTCCCTTGTAGTGTTTCTGGCCGTGAAATCATACTTATTTTCCTATTTTTTTAGATTAATTTTCCTAATACCCAGGAAACATCTATCTACACCCAGTAGTTCCTCCCATGTTATTGCAAACTTCAAAATTATATTGATACATACTGTCTTCCAAGTTTCTGACACTTTCCATGAAGTATAAGTTTCCAAATCCTACAATAACAAATTACCACAAATTTCATGGCTTAAAACAACACAAATGTATTATAGTTCTGTAGGTCATGAATCTGAAATGGGTTTCATGAGGCTAAAATCAACGTGTCAATAAGGGTGCATTTCCTCTGGAGGCTCTAGGAGATAATCTGTTTTCTTGAATTTTCCATCTTCTAGATGCTGCCTGCACTCCTTGGCTTGTTGCCCAAAGCCAGCTAGCTCATCATCCCTACCTCTGCTTCTGCCATCATATCTCCTCTCTAACTCAGCCTGTCCTGTCTCGCTCTTTCACTTACAAGGACTCTTGTAACTATGTTGGGCCTACCCAGATATTCCAGGATAATCTCCCCACCTTAAGGTTCATGGCCTAATCACATCTGAAAAGTCCCTTTTGCTGTGTAATTTAGCATATTCCCAGATTCCCCAGATTATGACATGAACACCTTTTGTGGGAGCAGGACATTATTCTGCCTACCACACATGTCATTAACAAGTTCTTTCTTGTCAAGCAGATTTGAACCCAGAGTAACTGTGTTTGTCATTGTCTCTATTACGTTCCTTACAATAAAATTGTCAGTAAGCAAAAATTTTAAATATTTTATCAGTCAGGATGGTTTCAGTTGCGGGAAACAGAAATCTCAACTTAAATTGAAAGCGATTTATTGACTCACAAAACTAATATGCCAGTGGGGAAGTAGGGCTCTCAGGCAAGGCTTAATGCAATACAGGTCAGTGACGGCACTTACTGGCTTGAGTCAATTAGACCTATCTCTGGAGCTGGGAAATGGAACCAATCAATTAACTCATCCGTTTCAAGCTTCATGATGCAACACGATAGAAAGTAGTGACTGGAAGGGGTGCTGATTCAAGTACAGGGGAATCATCAGAAGCCTATTGTTTATTTTAGTCTCTCTTTTGATCCAATAACTAAGACACATCACCTTGTCTAAAAGCTATAGCAACAATGTAAAAGCTTCTGTTAATGTAGTGCTAGGGTTTATCTTAAACTTAATGGTTCCCCACACTGTATAAATACTAGTTGACAAAAATCACTCACTTCACAGTTGATAGCCAAATATCCTATGAATTATTGTTTCTTTCCCCCATACATCATATTGACTAATGCAACACCCAGTGTTAGTAATGCCTTCCTTGCCTCACCCAGAGGAGAAGCCCATGACTGCTTATTTTTGTTAGGGAACCAACTATATCTTGCATAGCCCTACTGACTCCCTTGGATAATCCTGATTCTGTACTATTTGTTAACAGTTCATGCTTTTTTAAAAACCTAAAAATTATAAAGAACATTATGATATCTCAGTCTTGAATTTACTCTTAAAATATTAGCTTCTTCCAGAAATCAAATCAGTTTTAGTGGCTAATTTCATTACCCTTCCCTGGACCCACCAGATGACAAATGGTAAAAGAATATATAAAATATAAAATATTAATATTGATAATAGGTATAATTTTGAGTTATGATTTCAAAATAATTTTAAAACAAAGGGATTTCTTGACCTCTTCAGGAAGCACTATCAAATGAAGAGAGAAGAAATTTTAGATATGTTGCTATTATATAAGAATATAACCATAATAAAAGTACATTTTTAAAAAGTGCTTTACAATATTATCCAAAGTAACAGAATAAAATTGGTAATGATATTTATCCAACATGGTGCGATAACTGTAAATTTACACCAAAGATGTTTCCTATGCATAGTCTACATTTCAATGACATCATTCTGGCAAGATCATGAAGGTAAGATTTGAACAGGGTATGAACCAAAGCCTCAAGTCCCCTTTTGAACACCTCCAAATTGATTTTGAAATAGATGCCTAGAATGGGCTGTAAATATGTTCTGCTTATGGCTGTTGTGCTCAGGATGAGTTGATGGTTTCCTTGCCTAAGAGATAAGGTCCTATTTTTGACCAAAATTTGCTTAATTTCTTTTTCTCCTATCTGGGAAATTCCAACTTAGCTTTCTAGTAACAGGGGCACATACTTCACTTGTACCATTTCCAAGAACTCTATACAGCTTTAACTTTTACTCAAAACTCCACTATCCTTATCCACAAACTTCAAGAAAAGTAAAGAGAACCAATGAAATTCTAAAACTAAAATTAGCAGAGCTCCCAAAACACTCAAATTTTTATTAGCCTTGATGGCAATGAGGTCTGCCTTCCCTGAGACCCACAGTTCACGTCCTTATAAGCTAATAATAAGCTACTCCCTTCATTTGAAAAATCTCACTGCTACACCTAGATTTTACAAGTTCATATGACTAAATACCACAATATATTCCTGTGAATACCCCCAGCTTTGTCACCAACAGGTTCCAGCTACATTTCCAAAACACTCTTTCATGATCTGAAATCTGGAGACTTCTGGAAAAGACATCAGAGAAAACTACCCTGGAGCCTCAGTGAAAAGACCTGTTAGAGACTGTTTGCTGACACAACAGTAAAACCTCAAGGTGTTGATCCTTGGAGTCATGCTTCCTAACTAGAAAGACATCAGTTTCTCATGGCCCTGGAAACCCACTCAATTGGACCTCCATTGAGGATTCTTATAAATTCTCCAGAAGCTGATGATTGCAGAATTGAATAGCTTCTTCCCAACACTAGGAAATAATCCACTAACTGCAGAAGTGAACAGCTTCCATGGAAGACAACAAAATATGAGTCGTTTTCTGATACTTTGCCCTTTTTCTTTCCTGTTGATCTACTTTTCATCTTGCCTATTATTGTATTCTAACCCCTCCACTAGCTGACTAAAAGTTTTATTCATCTGATGCCACTTATCTTCATAATGTTGATGGTCTTCTACCCCTTAGGAAAAAGGAATTCTGTGGTGCATTTTTCTCAGACGGTAGCTATTACTCTGAGTCAGCTGGCTGCCACGTTTGTAATTCCTCACCTAATCCTGTTGACAAAAATGTAATACCTGTTCCTTTAAAGATTTCAGAAAGCAAATTACCTTCTACACATTTGCTCTGGTACTTAAGTTTTTCTCACATAATTAATCCGAAATTCCAGTCTTTTACAATTGGATTTAGATACTGTATCAACAAAATGCTTCTTCTGAAGTCATTATAATCCTAACAAGACCCAACCCATCAGAGATGGAATATGGTGACTAACTTTACTAAAATACTCAGTTTGTTCTCTTTAGAGACCCCCCAGCCTACTTTGCAGGCACTGTTTAATTCTACTTTAAAAAATCCTTTCACTTTAAAATGAAACCAGTGATTGTCTCACTGCCATTGAGTTAAATAACGCTTATATTCCCAGTAGAGTCTGTGCCCCCCTACGTCAGTACTGTTTGTGAAAATACAACTTATGCTCTGGAATCCCAAAGGGCAGGTTCAGTTTATATTCATTAACCAGAATGCTCATGGATAAGCACCTAACTCATTTTCCTCTTAGCTCAACAAGGGGAATTTTATGCTATAGCAAACTCTTCTTGATCATAAAAATAGTACAGGCCAAATAAAACAGTTTGTGACTAGGCTAAAAGAAAAAGCCACTGGTTCTCAAAGACCAACTAGACTTTGGGTTATGTTTTTATTGCCCAAATTTGATCATCTAAGTCCCATCCTCAGGATTTATTACAAGGATTAATAACCATTTTGTTCCTGGTAATTACCTATGTTGCCATTAACCAGTGTGTATTGTCCATATTCTTAACTGCTACTGCAGATTCATTGTCACGTCAAGAAATTCAACAATTCAGAATGCAAGAGAAGGAGCAGGAGAGACTGACCTGCTCCAACTACAGAAAGCAATTCTCTGACACCTCCTGATGCACAACGTTTTGACAATGATGACTATACGGATACCCCAGATTTAATGTTTCAGCCAAAACGGAGGACTGCAAAAGAGAAAAGCAGTCCCCGACAGCTAGAAGTAGCCTAATCAGATAGGGCTTGATGTAGCTAGGAGCTAGTCCAGCACTCATCGTTGTTAGGCCATAGTGATTTCCCATTAAACATAAGCAATTTCAATAAATAAATAAATAAAGACAAGCAATTTCTCAGAACACCAGTATCTGATGAGGCCACTCTGTACCATCAAGGAGCAAGATAAAAACAAGACCATTTCATAACCATGCTGAACACAGACAAAAACAAGAATGCGTCCAAATAACAGAAATGACCAAATATCCCCCAATCCTGGGTGTATGAATAACTGTCGTTTTTTAACAACTACAATTTTAAGCTTTCCCCATTCTTCCTGCTCTCCAGATGAGAATTATCAAGATACCCATTTATAGATTATCCTCACTTCCCGGCAGCATTGATTCCAGAGAAAAACCCTGCTTCCTTGAACTCTTTCCATTGTCACCTAACACAATCCTAAATGCTGTAAGTCCTTTCTAATATCCTCTTACTGAGACTCCCCAGGATACCCATGATGTGTGGTCTCTCTAACTGCAAAGAGTCAATGAAACCGGTTTTGTTTGGTGGTCACTGGTTGCAGGTCACTGACAGCAGAATTAAGACTAGAGAGTGTTCTTGCAGATGACATGATATTGTACATAAAAACCCTAAAGAATCTACTCAAAAACTACTAGATCTAATATCTGAATTCCCAAAGTTGCGGGATACAAAATTAATGCACAGAAATCTATGCTATACACTAACAATGACCTAGTAGAGAGAGAAATCAGGAAAACAATTCCATTCAAAGTTGCGTCAAAAAGAATAAAATACCTAGGAATAAACCTAACCAAGGAAGAGAAAGACCTATACTCTGAAAACTACAAGACACTCATGAGAGAAATTAAAGAAGATATCAATAAATGGAAACACATCCCATGCTCATGGATAGGAAGAATTAATATTGTCAAAATGGTCATCCTGCCTAAAGCAATCTACAGATTCAATGCAATTCCTATCAAAATACCAACAGCATTTTTCAATGAACTAGAGAAAATCATTCTAAAATTCATATGGAACCACAAAGACCCTGAATAGCCAAAGCAATCCTGAGAAGGAAGAATAAAGCTGGGGGGATTATGCTCCCAACTTCAAGCTCTACTACAAAGCCACAGTAATCAAGACAATTTGGTACTGGCACAAGAACAGACCCACAGACCAATGGAACAGACTAGAGAGCCCTGATATAAACCCAACCATATATGGTCAATTAATATATGATAAAGGAGCCATGGACATACAATGGGGAAATGACAGCCTCTTCAACAGCTGGTGTTGGCAAAACTGGACAGCTACATGTAAGAGAATGAAACTGGATTATTGTTTAACCCCATACACAAAAGTAAACCCGAAATGGATCAAGGACCTGAATGTAAGTCATGAAACCATAAAACTCCTAGAAGACAACACAGGCAAAATCTCCTGAATATAAGCATGAATGACTTCTTCCTGAACGCATCTCCTCAAGCAAGGGAAACAAAAGCAAAAATGAACTCATGGGACTACATCAAACTAAAAAGTTTCTGTACAGCAAAAGACACCATCAACAAAACAAAAAGGCATCCTACAGTATGGGAGAATATATTTGTAAATGACATATCTGACAAGGGGTTAACATCCAAAATATGTAAAGAACTTACACGCCTCTACACCCAAAAAGCAAATAACCCAATTTAAAAATGGGCAGAGGATATGAAGAGACAGTTCTCCAAAGAAGAAATTCAGATGGCCAACAGATACATGAAAAAATGCTCCACATCACTAATCATCAGGGAAATGCAAATTAAAACCACAATGAGATATCACCTCACACCAGTAAGGATGGCCAGCATCCAAAAAACTAAGAACAACAAATGCTGGCGAGGATGCAGAGAAAGGGGAACCCTCCTACACTGCTAGTGGGAATGTAAGCTAGTTCAACCATTGTGGAAAGCAGTATGGAGGTTCCTCAAAAAACTAAAAATAGAAATACCATTTGACCCGGGAATCCCGCTCCTTGGAATTTACCCAAAAAATACAACTTCTCAGATTCAAAAAGACATATGCACCCCAATGTTTACCACAGCACTTTTTACAGTAGCCAAGATGTGGAAGCAACCTAAGTGTCCATCAGTAAATGAATGGATAAAGAAGATGTGGTACATATACACAATGGAATACTATTCAGCCATAGAAGAAAACAAATCCTGCTATTTGCAACAACATGGATGGAGCTGGAGGATATTATGCTCAGTGAAATAAGCCAGGCAGAGAAAGACAAGTGCCAAATGATTTCCCTCATTTGTGGAGCATAACAACGAAGCAAAACTGAAGGAACAAAATAGCAGCAGACTCAGAGACTCCAAGAAGGAACTAGTGGTTACCAAAGGGGAGGGGTGGGGGAGGGCGTGTGGGGAGGGTGGGAGAAGAGAATTGTGGGGTATTATGTTTAGTACACGTGGTGTGGGGGATCACGGGGAAAACAGTGAATCTGTGTCATCTTACTACACTGATGGACAGTGACTGAATTGGGGTATGAATGCGGACTTGATAATATGGGTAAATGTAGTAACCACATTGTTTTTTCATATGAAACCTTCATAAGAGTGTATATCAATATCAATAATAATAATAATAAAAAGATTGGAGAGTGTTCCTGTTTGGCAGTATGATCAAAGACGTCCTCTTTCAAGAGGGGTTATTTGATCAGAAGTCTGAAGAAAGTGAACTAGAGAAGCATGTACTAGAAGGTGGAAATGCCTTGTAGGCAGAAAGAACAGCATGCAGGGACCTGGAGAGAAGAGGATGTTTGTTGTGCTCAAGGAACACAAGGGAAACCAGTGTAGCTAGAATGGAGAGAACAAGGAAGAATGATAGAAGTAAGCGATGACCTTTGAGATGAAACAGATATACTAATGGACAGTAATAAGTAGAGTCTTGTAGAACATGGTAAAGAGTTTTTATTTCATTGTAATTGTGCTGAAAAGAGAGTTTTGAGCGACAGAGAAAAGTGTTTTTAAAGAATGAGCCTGGCTGCTGACTGGAGAACAAGTTGTAGAAGAGGGCAGGGCAGGCATGAGGATACACATGAAGAGGCTACTGTGGGAGCCAGAGAGAGAAGACCTGAATTCCAGCCCTGATTTGGGCACCTACCTGACATGCAAACTGTGAAAATCACTCAACACCAAGTCCAATTTTTCTATAATGCTCACTACCTCATAGGGGTGGTGTGAAAAATCATATCACATCATGAGAGTGAAAGAGCTTTGCAAACTTTAAGTGTATGCAAGTGCAAACAATTGCTTTCATTTATTCTGTGAAGGAAGTAGAAACATCTGATTTTGGAGCGTGAGGGACTTGCAGAGGAAAAGACCGAGTGGGACACCTCAATGGCAGTCTCTGTACAGCGGGGAGAAGCAGTGGGCTGGGAGACTGGGCTGCCCAGAGGAAGGGGGAAGTACAGAAACCGTAATACAGGAGGCCAAAGATCCATGTTTCAACCTAGCATTGTACCAGTGACAGCAGTGATGATAATTGGCCTATGATCACCTTAATATCATTTTCTATGTTACCCTTGGTATACTATACCTATGATAAAGTGTCTCAATTCCAAGAGTAACAAGAATTAGTTTGTCGGCATATTCCTCTTCCTAGTGGGTACCCTACTTGCCAAGGGCAACAAGCCCCACATTAGCCGAGTAGCAACATCTGTAAGTTCTGGAAGCTCTGGGCTTTTCAATCAGTCAAGTCTGGCCTCTGAGCAATGATAATGAATCCAAAAGAAAACTGGAGGAAAGGAGCCTAAGCTGCAAGTCCTTAGAAGAAAGAATTTCTGGTGACTTCTGACACCTGCCCTCTAGTACCATCTTCTCTTCTACACTGTTGCATGGAGATTGGCTAGAAGGCTTACTTCTAGCTCCATACCCTTTTTTTTAACTTATATATATTTTTACCTGATGAATTGCTGCTGATAAAATTTTGTTCTTCATCATCTCTTTGTGGCAAATCAAAAAAATCTATTTCTATCGCTTTTTGAACTCATAAGGAAAATTTCTAGGTAGGTACATCAGTAAGGAACTTTTTGGCTTCAAGTTAAAAAGCTCACGGTTAAAGCAGCTTTAACAATATGGAAGTTTCATAACCATCCAAACAGTCATGCATGTGTAGAGTGCCCCCAGGGTAGGGTCAGTCATTGACTCATGGCAGCAGAGAAGTCTGGGTTTTTAGCTCCATACCCTTTATTTCATATATTCCACCCATCTCACAAACTATTAAATCTTGAAATTCAAACTCAAAATATAATCTTCACCCCTCTCCTTTGGATTCTTTCACCAACTTAAACCACCAACCACTTCTATCCAAACAGAGAAAGCAAAAGGGAAATTAAAGCAAGAAGTTCTAAAGTTTCACCATTACCCAAAATAAGAAATAAGTGATGCTAAACAAGTTGGCTGATGGTTGATGACTTCTTTGTTTCTTTGAATTGCATATTGTGTAGTTATATTAAAACAGTCAACACATTTGCTCCATGCCACATGCTTTGCAAAGATTCCAAGAGTTCTAAAAAATGTTACCACTGCTATTCATGATGTGTGGATAAGGAAACTGAGGCCCAGAAAGGTTAAATAACTTGCCCAAATTTACACACCTAGGACAGTGGAATTTGCACCAAGACAATCTGACACTACAATCCAAACACTTGACCTTTCTGGCAAAGAGCTTATTAAAATCTTAACTCTGTTGCCCATCCCTCATCTCTGAGTTTTTATGTGGGTTAAATAAGAAAACACAAAAGCCCCTCACCTACTACTTGACACACAGTAAGTAATCATTGAATAATAATTCATTTAATCATAAACACATCCTAAAGATTTAGCCCTGTTAAAGTCCTGCTTTCTCATTAAATTCCCTTAGTGACGATGGCAAAGTCTACAACTTCAGTCCCCACAGAATTAACTTTTTCTAACTAGTGACTCAGGCAAGCTGATGTCATTCCTTAGAAGTTCCCAAGGACATAAAGCCTCCATAATTCAGGCAGAAAAATGCTAGCACTGCGGCAGCTAGTCCCAGCTGCTTTCTTTCTCTTCAGATTCCCCTTCCATACTTGAAGGCAGAAAAATCCATCTGAAACTCACAATATAAAACTTGCACCTACAGAGCGTACTGCAAAGGAACCACGATGCTTCAGTCACACGGGTTCTGAGTAATTACGGCAAATATTGTGTTAGAAGTGTCCTGGTAAACCAGCATGGCCTGCAAAAGTGGTTGGTAGCAGCTTTTAATCCCTGCTATTATCACCACAGTCTGAAAACATGCAAAAAATACACCCTTCTTGTATCATATCTTCAGTTGACTGGAAACCAACTCTAGAAAATCTGAGGACAGAGTTATATTCTCTACATATTGAAAAAATATACTTATACAGATACAAAGATATGAATTTTGCAAAGATCCTAAAGTGCCTCTGGTAAAATATCACCAAATATATCTACTATAACTTATTACCAAAAACTGTGAACAAGACCCAAGGGAACTTCAAAGGCTCTGAACTTCCTTATGGAAAAATCACGGTAAATAGGGTTATTTGACTGGTCCAACTTCAAATAAATTGTTATTCCTACGAAAAAACAATACTCAATATTGAAGCTACAAGACTGTGATAATTCAGTTCCTCTTGGAGGTGCTGAGAGCACCAGAAAAAACCAAAGGTAAGTTTTAGAGACAGTTTAGTTTTATTGTTTTTGCTCTTGTTTTCCCGCATTGTTCTGAAACATATGCAAAAGGCATGAGATTTCCTTTCTTTGCACCATATTCTTAACATTAAGTAACACCAAATTTCTGCTGCAGTTGGACACATTGTTTCTCAAAGCATTTTTGCCCATGGTTTCAAAGAAATAGAAACAAACAATGATGATGTGACAGACGTCTTCATTTCAGTCTTAGTTCTCAATCTGTGCACCTTTTCCTATCTGTGCAGGGGAAATTTTCCATTCTCAAAATAAGCCCCTGGGCCATTCTTAGTTATTCAGTTTTCAGTTTTGCAGTCATCCTTTTAACTCTGTCCTCAGATTTTCTAGAGTTAGTTTCCAGTCACCTGAAGATATGATACAGGAAGGGTGTACCTTTTGCATGTTTTCAGACTGGTGGTAATAGCAGGGATTAAAAGCTGCTACCAACAAAAAGATAACAGATGTAAATCACTAAACTTTTTAAATAGTTTTCTGGAGCAAAGGCTGTGAGTGAACACTAAGAAAAATGTCTAAATATTAAAATTAACCCATAACTCCACTAAGAAGTTACTATAAATATTATCCAAATTTTAGACACCATGAATTTAATTTAAATGTTAACTGAAAAACTTTCCCTATCCCCAAAATACCTTCTTTTCCATAGAGCTACTTCGCTGGTTCCCTGATTTGACATTATCAATAGTCTCTCCTCCAAGATAGACTCTAAAATGGACCACTCTCTGCAGAAGACAAGGATGATGGGGCATAGGAAATACTTGAGAAGAAAGGGAGAACTAGGAGCAAAAGAGAAAAGTTGCCTCTAGTCTTTTGTACAAGCCATGTGGAGTTGACTTGTCGGGTACAGAGCCTCATCTTGAGAGAAAATACACAGCCCCAGGAGCCATCTGTGATGGGGAGAAGGTAGCACAGGATGTTGGGGTCCAAGGAGCCAGGAGGGGCCGCTTGCTTGGGTGGGCCGTCCAGGAAGGCTGTGCGGCATGAAGGAGGCAAGCCAGAGAAGAGAGGCTCCCCGATGCCCAAGGACCCAAGGAGAGGAAGAAGAGAGTCACTGAGGCACGTTCCACTCAATGCCCCAGTCATGCCGAGCCCACAATAATTCTGATCACAGTGGTAGTAGAGTGGAGAGAGCCCAGACCAGGAGTCTGGAGGCCTGAGCTCTACACTCTGCTCCTACTCCAATTCTCTGTAAATGTGGGCCGGTTGCTTTACCTCCCTGTGCCCCATTTTCTCTATTTGCAAAATGAAAAAAAAATGATGAGGTAAATTCTCAGGTCCCTTTAAGGGTCAAGATCTTGTGACTATATATGTTTCTTATGAAACTATACATTTCTTACAAAAAACAGTGAAGCTTGGGTCAAAGGTAGGCTCATTTAAAAGAAAATAAAACAACTACCTTTGTTTTACTTGTGGCTGATTTGGACTTACAAAGAGCTGAGGATAATCTAAAGATAGTGATGCTATTAGGTCTCCGGCTTAAGAACTAGCTTCCCTCATCAGAGGGATGGAAAAGCAAGCCCACTCACCTGCCCAGAGTGTCCACGGTTTCCAGGGTCTTACCCAGCCTCTACTCTAAAGAAGTGTTCAGAAACCACCACAGTTACATTGCTTGTTGTCCGGAAGCTTGGTGAAAAGCCTCGGTCTTCTGAAAACTAGATTATTGAATTTACAGTCTCAGGATATCATGGCAGAGCCACCAGGGAGTGCATACTTTGGGTTAGTGAAAAATGCAGTCGACAAGACAATAAGGAACACTGTGTTCTTTGCCAGGATTGGTGTGACCTGGAACTAATTACATATTTGGGGTAAAGAGAATCTGAATTTCTTCTCCTGTAAAAATCTATAACCTAAATCTAAACCCTCTCCCTATCCAAGGTTGTTTTCTATCTCTTAATGAATCAAGACTTTTAAATTCTATTGTCCCAAAAGTGTGCATTTAGCACTTACTATGTGTCCAGCATAATTTAAGAAGCTGAATAGGGATTTTAAAACAATATATTTGACCATAAATTCTAGATGGAGGAAAAAGCCATAAACACAGAAGAAATTAAGTTACCAAACTTATAGTATATTTTTTTCCTAATTCTTCTTTTTCTCTAGGCAGAAAAATTCAATATGCTTATTATTTCTTTTTTTATTGAAGTTTATCATTGATATACAATCTTATATTAGTTTCAAGTATACAACACAGTGGTTAAATAGTTACCCATATTATTTAATCCTCATTCCCTTAGTGTTGTTACTATCTATCATGTAGTAAGATGTTACAGAATCACTGACTATATTCTCCATGCTGCACTTCCATCCCTGTGACCAACTTATATTATGATTGAGAATATTTGTGCCCTTTTATCCCATTAACCCTCCCCACCCACCAACCCCAAACCCTCCCCCATGGTAAGTAACCACTAGTCACTTCTCAGTGTCTATGAGTCTACTGTCGTTTTGTTCATTTTGTTTTGCTTTGTTTTTAACTTCCAAAAATAAGTGAAATCATATGGTATTTGTCTTTCTCCACCTGACTTATTTCACTGAGCATAATACCCTCTAGGTCCATCCATGTTGTTGCAAATGGCAGGATTTCTTTTCTTTTTATGGCTGAATAAAATTCTATTGTGTATATATATCGCATCTTCTTTATCCATTCATCTATTGATGGACACTTAGGTTGCTTCCATAACTTGGCTATTGTAAATAATTCAGCAATAAACATAGGGGTGCATATATCTTTTTGTATCAGGGATTTTGTTTTCTTTGGATAAATTCCTAGAAGTGGAATTACTAGGTTGTATGGTATTTCCACTTTTAGGTTTTTTGAAGAATCTGCATACTGCTTTCCACAGGGCTACACCAATTTACATTCCCACAACAGTTTAGGAAGGTTCCCTTTTCTCCTCATCCTTGCCAACACTTGCTATTTCTTGTCTCTTGGATAGTGTCCATTCTAACTGGTGTGAGGTGATATCTCATTGTAGTTTTGAATTGCATTTTTTCTCATTCTTGACAGGAGTGTCCAACAAAGAGAATGGAAGAGGCTGGCCTACTCAATCAAACAACTTTAGTGACATATTTTCGACTTAGAGGTTTATCTGTAAATCAGAAGGTGCAGATGGCTGTGTTTGCCATGTTCCTCATTTTCTATGTCCTGACACTGATCGGAAACATCCTCATTGTCATAACTATTATCTGTGACCGCCGGCTCCACACCCCCATGTATTTCTTCCTCAGCAACCTGTCCTTCATTGACGTCTGCCACTC
Organism: Smutsia gigantea; assembly: GCA_032199065.1. Classification (NCBI taxonomy): domain Eukaryota; kingdom Metazoa; phylum Chordata; class Mammalia; order Pholidota; family Manidae; genus Smutsia; species Smutsia gigantea. The sequence continues at coordinate 323,023 of JAVSCE010001858.1, read as the reverse complement.
ATCTGTCACGGTGCCTAAGATGCTGATAGATGCCTGGTCAGAGGAGAAGCTCATCCTCTTTGAGGCCTGTGTGACCCAGATGTTCTTCCTGCACCTCTTTGCCTGCACAGAGATCTTTCTCCTCACCATCATGGCCTATGACCGGTATGTGGCCATTTGCAAACCCCTGCAGTACATGACAGTGATGAACTGGAAGGTATGTGTGCTTCTGGCTGTGGCCCTCTGGGCAGGGGGGTCCATCCACTCCATCGCCCTGACCTCGCTCACCATCAAGCTGCCCTACTGTGGTCCTGATGAGATTGACAGCTTCTTCTGCGATGTCCCTCAGGTCATCAAACTTGCCTGCACTGATACCCACATCATTCAGATCCTCATCGTCTCCAACAGTGGGCTGATCTCTGTGGTCTGCTTTGTGGTCCTCGTGGTGTCCTACGCAGTCATCCTGGTGAGTCTGAGGCAGCAGATCTCCGAAGGCAGGCGGAAGGCCTTATCCACCTGTGCCGCCCACCTCACTGTGGTCACTCTGTTCCTGGGACATTGCATCTTCATCTATTCCCGCCCCTCCACCAGCCTCCCTGAGGACAAGGTGGTGTCTGTGTTCTTCACTGCTGTCACCCCACTGCTGAACCCCATCATCTATACGCTGAGGAATGGGGACATGAAGAATGCCTTGAACAAGTTAGTGGGGAGGGTGGATAGGGAAGCAAAAAGAAAATGTGTAAGCCCTTAAGATGCTTGGGGCTCCAAACTGAAGAAATGCCTTGCAAAGAATAAGTTATATAACATATTTATACATGGTATAAAATTATCTTCTGAACCCAATATCTGACAACTACAGCAATAGCTATGATTTGTAATATCTTCAATATGCTGGAAATTGTTCTCAGCACTTTGCATGTAGTCAGGTCTCACAACAACCTGTTCAGTAGGTACTAGGCTTGTTCACACATGATAAAACTAAAACTCAGAGAGCAAACAGCCCACCCGGGGTCACCCAGTTAGGAAATGATGAAGGCAGGATGTTAAGCCAAGTGTATCAAGACAAACTCACACTGTTTTCATTACACCATGCTGCCTCTCACTGCTTTTGTCTGAGGGTGATAACCAAGGTCTGAACAAACCTTCAGATTTCTGGGCAGAACTTGCCTGTATCATTCTCTCAGACGTTTGCCGAAATAGCTCAGCAAACACTGATAAACAAGACAGAGTGAGTTTGCACATGACTTCATTGGTGCAGGAAGAAGACTTTGAACCACTGAAGTTATTGATATCCTCAAGTGTCCAGGAGAAATCTGCCACCAGACCAATGAAAATGGGAAACCTTATTATTCATTCATTTGACAAGTATTTACTGAGTACCTATTATGCGGTGTGTACTAGGTTTGTAACAATAAATAACACATATAGTCCCTCCTTCATCCAGGTTAGAGTCTGGTGAAAATAGAAAATAAAAATGTAAACAACTTTTAGTTACAGATTGTGACAAATGCCGTGAAAGAATGAGAGGGAGGCTAGCAGAGAGTTATAGGAGACACTGTCTTTGGGTTGGGTAGCCAAGGAGGGCCTCTCTGAGGAAATGATACTTAAGCAAAGATCTGGAAGGTGAAAAACGAACCATAAGAAAAGAAGGCTGATGAAGACCCTAGGCAGAGGAGACAGCAGGTGTAAAGGCCTGTGCTGGGAACGACCTTGGCTTGCTCCAAAGAGCAAAAGACCGATGTGGTTACAGCTTAACTGTGAGGCAGAGAATGGCAAGAGACGGTAGTGGAGACATCAAAACAATACTTTCATCCTCTCAAAGAGTTTGGAATCTTTTTCAGTACAATGGGAAGCCACCAAAATAAGCACGGGAATTGCATAATGACTTGTATTTTGATGAAATTCTAGTTGTTATATAGAGCATCCATTCCACTAAACACTCATTACTAAACCCTTAGTAGTCACTCAGTAGTGCACTAATTGCTGAGAGAAAATGCTAACTTGAATAAAACGTGGTCTATAATCCAGCATCTTGAATCTAGCTGCGGCGACATGCATCGTACCACTGTGGTAAGTGCTCTAACAGTGATGTGTGCTAAATGGACTGGGAACACAGGATATGAAAGGGATACTCCAGACAGCAGTTCTCACACACCCAAGGCATGTTGGGAGCCGACAGCTAAATTTGGCTGCATCAGTGAGAAAGGCATGCTAACATGCAGCTAGGACTCCCAGGCAATCAGTGAGGGTATGATCAGTAAACCTGCGGGCCACAAGACCCAGCTCATATTTTTTTGTGGTATTTTTGCAAGAAATGTGTTGGAAAGAAAATTCAAGCCTACAGGCCATTTCAGTTACACAGAGGCATGGTTATGAAGGTATCCTGTAGCACTGGGTAACTTCCAACAGACAAATCTAATAATTAACAGTCTCTTTCCCAATGAAAACTCTCAGCATAGCATAAAACTAGATTCATTAGAACTGGCTGGTGGAATAACTGAACTGAATTTTAGAATTATGGAATTTGTATGAAACAAAAGCATTTATTATAGGAAATGGCAGACAGTGAGGAGATACGGCCTATCAAAGAGCCCCGGCAGAACCGCCTTTTGCAGAAATCAGCTGCTCAAAGGAACACACTCATGGGGCCACAGGACGACGCTTCACGGCAGTCATTAGGGTGGCAGCTGCTAAAGCCACAGTAGAAAAACAGTGTCATGTTTTCTTTTTCTTTTCTTTTATTAAGGCAAAATTTCTAATACTACCCACTTTTAATCACATGAATCCTTACAACTCTCTGGGGAGGTAAAATAAAACATTTATTCTCCATTTCACAGAGAAAGCTTTTTAGACTTGGGAATAAAACAACATGTGTTTAGCTACTCATTGAATAAATAAAGAAGGAGAGATAAAATGAAAATATCTGGACTATTGGCACTGTCGTTGGCTTACTTTAAAGGGGAGACAGGAATCATTATTTATCCATATAGAAATGTGTTCAGCAACTTTGTATTCAACAATTGAGTTCTTCAGACTACAGTCATCTTCTATGCAATAGTGTAACTAATACTGTCATAATATAAATAAACAAATAAGACATTAGGAATTTATTTCTGCATAAAAGGTATTAGTGGGTATGAAAATCTGTGCATATAAGAGTCCAGAGCAGAGGCATTTTTCTAAGTTTTTCAAGTGTGTATAGTAGTGATATCTGGGCCTAATTTCATCATAAATATATAAAACTCTGATATTGGCTTAAGTTTTATATGAAAATTATAGGGGATTAACAACATGCTACATTTGTTGGTCAGTCTGAAGTAATAAGGTTTAGATATTTTCATGAGCACGTCCTGAGTTTTTTAATAATAAACTGCTTCTAAATCTTTGTCCTTTTGAGTACTTTCTGTCATTTCAATCATTCCTTACCTTCTCGCCAGTTAGTAAGTCACCTACTTTATATTGTATACATGGATGGATGTCCATATTATCTGGCATCCAGTTCTCTAGAATACTTACAAGCATTGTTTCAACAAGTTAACAGAACTTGGTGAACCAGTGACCCAAAAGCCCCAGTCAATTCTAAAGATCCAATCCTTTCAGAATAAGCAAAGAAAGACTAGATATATTTTTTAGTATTAAGTATATTGTCTCATTTCATTAGTTCCGTTAAAAGCAATATCATAACTACTTCATACAGCAGCTGTCTGATCACCTGTAGGACCCTCTAACCCTACCCACTTTGGTCGCAGTGTCCTCTCTACCTAAAGATTTTGTCATGGAGTTTGTCCATTGTGCGATAACTGATATAATTCAGCCCAATGAGTGACCCTAATTCAGGAAATCAGCAGCTCTGGAATTATGTAAATCCAAGCACTCTCTTAAACATTTTCACCTGTGTTTATTTCATCAAATGAACTTTAGATTATATTGGAAAATTTACCGAAAAAATCCAGGGGGTTTTATGATTAGTACATTAAATTTATAAATTGATTTAAGAAAGTCCACTATATTAACAATGTTTTTTATTCCCATGGGGCAGCATATGTACATCTCCATCTGTCCAAGTTTTCTCAGTAGGGCTTTGTAGTCTTTTTCATAGAAGCACATGTGCTCCCTTTGTTAGACAAAAAAAAAAATCCCATATAAATAAATCTTAATTTCCTATTGCTGCTGTAAATTTCTATTGCTGTTAATTTCCTATTGCTGTTGTAACAACCTGCCACAACTTAGAAGTTTGAAAAAAGCACATATTTATCCTCTTACAGTTCTGGGAGTTAGAAGCTCAACATGAACCTCCCTGGGTTAAACATGAGATGTCAACGGAGCTGCATTCTTTCTAGAGCTTTTTACCCCAGCCTTTATTAAGGTATGATTGACAAAAATGTAGGTATTTAAAGTGTACAACAAAATTTGATATATGCATACATTGTGAAATGATTGCCACAATCAAGCTAATGAACACATCAATCACCTCACATGGTTGCCTTATGTGTTGGAGGGGAGGGGGGTCTAGGACGCTTGAGATGGGCTTGCTTAGTAATACCAAGCATGCAATACAGTATTGTTAACTATAGTCACCACACCATGCATTAGATCCCCAGGACTTACTCATCTTACAACTGAAAGTTTAGTTACATTCTTTTCTGAAGGGGATAGGGGAGAATCCATTTCCTTCCCTTTTCCAGCTTGTAGAAGCCACCCAGATTCCTAGGTTTGTAGCCCACTTTCTGTATCTTCAAAGCTGGCAATGCTGAATCTCTCTGGCTTCACATCTCCCTCTGATTCTCTTCTTCTGCTTCTCTCTTGCATCTTTAAGAACCCTGGTGATTACACTGGGTCCACCCGGATCTGCCTTTGCTATGCAGCTTGACATATTGACAGGTCTAAGGGATTGGGATGTAGACATCTTTGCCGGACCTTTACTCTATCTACCATAATACCATCTATAACCTTTTCTTCTTTTCTTTGTCTCAACTTCCAAGAAGCTCAAACTAAATTTAAAGTGCAAAAGCTACCTTATCACTATCTCCTCATGCATACATTCTGCCAACTCTTATAAGTTCTGGTTTTTCTTTTATTTAACACTACATTTCCTATGTTTTGATATTGTAAGTTGCCCCAAGCACGTTCTTACAAAATAGAGAAGAAAAATATAGTGTATCTTACTCTTATTTGTTTCATTCACCACATTACTTGTAAAAAAAAAATCTAGAAATCTCAAAAACGTTATGTGCAAGCTTCAAGTATGGGAAGATATGGAGAAGCTATATAGTTATTTTCTAGAAACTTATACTCAAACTTTGGTCTTTGGACCAGCAGGTCAGCATCACCCAGATGCTTGTTATAAATGCAGAATCTCAGGCCCCAAACCAGGCCTACTCAATTAAAATATGTATTTTTAAAAGCTCCCAAAGTGTTCACACTGTATTTGAGAATCACTGTTTTAGACCACTATGTGTTGTGAGATGAAAAGAATCAGTGTTAGAAGACAGAGATGGTGAGACTGACATGAGAATCTAGCTGGCCAGATTGGGTGTCTCTAAAGGAAAATAATGGCCAGAACTTGGGGCCAGCTTGCCTTTATACTATCAGGATATTTCAGTTACCTACAGTTCTTTATTCTTCTTCATTCTGGGGTCTCTATCACAATCTAAGGCACAAAGTTATGAGTCATATCTTGTAACATTCACGGAGACATATCTATTTCAAAGTGAAGGATTTCCCCAATGTCATGAGGGTCATGCATTAGAGAATCACTTCACTACCTATTGTATAAGTCCAAATTTCTAATGGAGTCATTAAAAACAGTCCACAGTTTTCATCCCCTTCCCAGGCATATATCCCTTGCCATTTCTCTATTCACGCTATTCCCCAGGTATAATTCATCTATGCCCTTTTGCTTTGTCTCATACCTTTGTTCTCTGAGTCCTTTTGTCTCAAACTTACTTACATTCCTTCACCCTTAAAACGTTTTCAACCATTTAACTACTCAACCCACAGGTTATTAAACATTTTTAATTATTTAAAAGTTTAGTTATGTGTGACAAATGGACTAATCTTCCCACCATAAAAAAAAATAGAAAACTGGACAAAATATATTAGAAAATGATCTTCAGACATTGGACAACAAGCAACTGAGGACAGTGATTACCAAGAGGAAAGAGATGAGGTAAGTCATGACTTTCTACCTGGAAGTATATTCCAATCTTGGTCCATAGATTTAGAACTCAAGAAGAGCACAGAGATCTTGCTGAGCTAAGGAGACAGTGACGGGGAGGCTGGGTGATTAAAGTTTGTTGGGCAGAGTATACAGAAGAAGTGAGCTATGGTGAGAAAGTGACCCAGAAAACTGCAAAGGGAGTTTCTTGCTTGCAACTTCCTGGTATTGGTTGACAATACATATGCATGCACAGCCTGTTATTTAGCCAAGACTCAAGCTGTACATTCATAAGGGTTGAGAATACCAGGGAGTCGTAAAAAACAAAAGACTACCAGAGCTTGTACAGAGCTAGGAAAAGTTTGCATTCCTACCAGCTAGAGTGGACAGACATCATGGAACATGCAAAAACCTCAGCTGAGATCCAAAAAGGCCACATTTTAGGAATGAGACTAAGCTCACCTAGACTAAGCTCACTCTACACCCACCCATCCTAACGAAGCTTAAGAACAAGCCTCAAAAGATTGCCTCAAGCGTTATTTCTTTATATATAACACTTTCCTAATGATCTCATCCAATCTTGTGAATTTAAATACCCTCGACATACTGCTGATACCATAAATTTGTGTCTCCAGACATGACCTCCATCCCAAGTCCAAGACTCACAGGTCATCCACACTTGGATCGCAAATGTAGCAGAACTTTAAATCCCACCCTAAAAAAAACCTTCTCCCTCAGTATTTCCCATTTCAAGTAATGGCACCACTATTCATACAACACAAAAGTATTTCAGACAAACTGTTTGATCAACACAAATTTCTATAACTGAGGATTAAAGATGGCAATGTGAGAGATGAGACACAGGCTTCCTCCTAAAACTGCATATAATATGAAAATATAATTAATACGACTAATCCTGAAAAAGCAACAGGAAAGAGGACTGCGCCAGGCTGCATACACCTGGAGAAAAGAGCAGACCTCACAAAACCAGGTAACGTACCAAAGCTGTGGCCCGGTGGGACCCAAGCCAGGAGGGAGTGGAGACCTGGGACTGCTGAATACCTAACTCCGGAGATCTGCTCTGGGAGCACAAACCTACATTTCATGGTGCTTGCATGATACTGTCATAATTAGGGGGTTGGAAAGCTAAGACAGGCAGAATTCCTGGAGAGACTGAGATTCCAGCTGCTTGTGGAAAGCAAGGATCCATATGCTGTGGCTCTGGGACAAAAGAAATGTGGGCAGTCTGAGAGACTTCCTAACAAGGAAGCCCTTAGCAAGAGGGCTGCTAAAGGGGCAAGGATTGCACAGAGCTTACTGCTCAGGAGAAAGGACAGGTAGACAAAATTATCCAGGTGCACTCTGCCCAGCAGGTTGGGAGCTTTGCCATATAGACTCTCATATTTAAGGAGGAAAAAGAAATCTTCCTCCTTAGACAATCTTCAGGTGCTGCAGCTCCCTGGCTGGCTACACAGCTCCAAGGACTCCCTCCATGATACGAAGCCTACTGAGCCTTTCTCCCGGCCAGTCCCACCTGGCTCGCAAACCAGCAAACCCTACCCTGGCGTTAGCCCAGCCAGAGGGAAGATCTGTCTACAGCAACTAAAAACGTATACCTGTGTGCTCGGCCCACTGGTTCAGGCAATGGAGACAGGCATAGCAGCGGGATAGCAGGCAACAGCTCTTTCCTCCCCCCAGGCACCAATACTACTCCACTGCGACCCCCAACATTGCTTCAGGGGCTGAGCAGCTCCAGAGAGTAGAGCTTCTGGGCACTAGAGGGCGCCATATACAAATATGAAATGCCAAAGGAACCTGGTCCAGAGCAAATTTATGAATACAACTCCTGAGAAAGATTTAAATGACATCGACTTCATGACTCCTCCTGAAAGGGAACTCAAAATAAAAATCATTAACATGCTCATGGAGGTACGGAAAGATATTCAAGAACTCAGGAATGAATTCCGGCAGGAGATCCAATCGTTGAAGAGCACAATGGACGGTATTAAAAGCAGATTGGATACGGTGGAGGAGACGCTAAATAAAATAGAAACTAGAGAAAAGGAATACAAAGGAGCTGTGAAACAGAGAGAAAAAAGGATCTCTAAAAATGAAAGAATATTGAGAAAACTGTGTGACCAATCCAAACAGAACAATATTCGCATTATAGGGGTACCAGAAGAAGAAGGGAGAGAAAAAGGGATAGAAAGTGTCTTTGAGGAGGTAGTTGCTGAAAACTTCCCCAATCTGGAGAAGGAGATAGTCTCTCAGGCCATGGAGGTGTGCAGATCTCCCAACACAAGGGACCCAAGGAAGACAACATCAAGACATATAGTAATTAAAATGGCAAAGATCAAGGATAAGGACAGACTATTAAAAGCAGTCAGAGAGAGAAATAAGTTCACATACAAAGGAAAGCCCATCAGGCTATCATTAGACTTATCAACAGAAACCTTCAAGGCCAGAAGAGAGTGGCATGATGTATGTAATGCAATGAAGCAGAAGGGCCTTGAACCAAGAATACTTTATCTGGCAAGATTATCATTTAAATTTGAAGGAGGGATTAAACAATTCCCAGATAAGCAAAAGCAGAGAGATTTACCTCCCACAAACCATCTCTACAGTGTATTTTGGAGGGACTGCTATAGATGGAAGTGTTTCTAAGGTTTAATAGCTGTCACCAGAGGTAATAAAACCATAGTAAAGAAAGTAGAACAGTTAATTACTAAGCAAATGCAAAAATTAAAATAACTATCTCCAAAGTCAATCAAGGGATAGACAAAGAGTACAGAATATGATACCTAATATATAAAGAATGGAGGAGGAAGAAAAAAAAAAGAACCTTTAGATTGTGTTTGTAATAGCATATTAAGTGAGTTAAGTTAGACTCTTAGATAATAAGGTAGTTAAACTTGAACCTTTGGTAACCATGAATCTAAAGCCTGCAATGGGAATAAGTACATACCTATTGATAATCAGACTAAATGTAAATGGACTGAATGCACCAATCAAAAGACATAGAGTCACTGAATGGATAAAAAAACATGACCCATCTATATGCTGCCTACAAGAGACTCACTTTAAACCCAAAGACATACACAGACTAAAAACGAAGGGATGGAAAAAGATATTTCATACAACTAATAGGGAGAAAAAAGCAGGAGTTGCAGTACCTGTATCAGAAAAAAAAGACTTCAAAACAAAGAAAGTCACAAGAGACAAAGAAGGACATTACATAAGGATAAACGGGTCAATCCAACAAGAAGATATAACCATTATAAATATATATGCGCCCAACACAGGAGCACCTACATATGTGAAACAAATACTAACAGAATTAAAAAGAGAAATAGAATGCAATGCATTCATTGTAGGAGACTTCAACACACCACTCACTCCAAAGGACAGATCAACCAGAGAGAAAATAGGTAAGGAGACAGAGGCACTGAACAACACATTAGAACAGATGGACCTAACAGACATCTATGGAACTCTACACCCAAAAGCAGCAGAATATACACTCTTCTCAAGTGCACATAAAACATTCTCAAGAATAGATCGTATACTAGGCCACAAAAAGAGCCTTGGTAAATTCAAAAAGATTGAAACCAACCAGTTTCTCAGACCACAAAGGTATAAAACTAGAAATAAATTACACAAAGAAAATGAAAAATCCCACAAACACATGGAGGCTTCACAACATGCCCCTGAATAACCAATGGATCAATGACCAAATAAAAACAGAGATCAAGCAATATATGGAGACAAATGACAACAATAATTCAACACCGCAAAATGTGTGGGACGCAGCAAAGGCCGTGTTAAGAGGAAAGTACATTGCAATACAGGCCTACCTCAGGAAAGAAGAACAATCCCATATGAGCAGTCTAAACTCACAGTTAATGAAACTAGAAAAAGAAGAACAAATTGGAAGTTCCTCAAAAAACTAAAAGTAGAAATACCATTTGACCTGGGAATCCCACTCCTTGGAATTTACCCAAAGAATACAACTTTCAGATTCAAAAAGACATATGCACCCCTATGTTTGTTGTAGCACTATTTACAATAGCCAAGATATGGAAGCAACCTAAGTGTCCGTCAGTAGATGAAAGGATAAAGAAGAGGTGGTACATATACACAATGGAATACTATTCAGCCATAAGAAAGAAACAAATCCTACCATTTGCAACAACATGGATGGAGCTGGAGGATATTATGCTCAGTGAAATAAGCCAGGCTGAGAAAGACAAGTGCCAAATGATTTCCCTCATTTGTGGAGTATAACAATGAAGCAAAACTGAAGGAACAAAATAGTAGCAGACTCAGAGACTCCAAGAAGGGACTAGCGGTTACCAAAGGGGAGGGGTGTGGGAGGGTGAGGGGGGGAGGGTGGGAGAAGGGGATTGTGGGATATTATGTTTACTACACATGGTGTGGGGGATCTCAGGGAAAATGGTGTAGCACAGAGAAAGCAAACAGTGAATCTGTGGCATCTTACTACACTGAAGGACCGTGACTGCATTGGGGTATGGGTGTGGACTTGATAATATGGGTAAATGTAGGGACCACATTGTTTTTCATGTGAAACCTTCATAAGAGTGTATATCAATAATACCTTAATAAAAAATTTTTAATAATAATAATAATACCTTTAAAAATTTTCTGTAACACCAGAAGCATCAGAAAATGTAAATAATCTCCTGAATTGATTAAAGGAATTTAACTTATAATTTAAAACTAGGCCACATTCAGTAGAAGGGAGACATACCCCACCTCGGTGGGCTTGTCTCAAAACCCTGAGCTTCACTAGTGCATTCCATCAAATATTTAAAGAATTTTTTACAATATTATATAAACTCTCTACAAACATAGGAAGAGGAAACATTTCCCAACACTTTTTATGAGGCCAACATTACTGATTCAAAATTCAGACGAAGACATTGTAAGAAAATAAAACTTTAGACCAGTAGCCACCATGAGCATAGATTCAAACATTCTTCACAACATACTAATATGTGAAAAGAACAATCCATTATGACCACATAAACATTATCCCAACAAGGCAGAGTTGAATTAACATTTGAATATAAATCAATATAATTCATCACAGTAACAGGATTACAGAGAAAAAAGTTACAATTATCTCAACAGAAGCAGAAAAAAAATTGATAAAACCCAATGCCCACTCATGTTTAAAACTCAGCAAACTATCTAAAGGAAGAAATTTGCTCATGTTTACAAAGGGCATCTAGGAAAAATAAAATATCATAGTTGATGGTAAAAGACTGAAAACTTTCCTCTACAATAAAGAACAAAGCTGCTCAAATCACTGGTGCCAAAATCCTGTACTACAAGGTCTAGTCAGTACAACAAGGCAAGAGAAATAAATGTCAGATGGTTTGGTAAGGAAGAAGTAAAACTGTCTTATTTGCAGATGACATCACCATGAATGTAGAAAACCCTAAGGAGCTCGCAGAACTTGTAAGTGAATTTAGCAAGCTCACCTGATATGAAGTTGATTTATATAAATTAATTTTATTTCTACAAACCACCTATAAACAATCCTAAATGAAATTAACAATAACATCAACAAACATAAAATACCCAGGGGTAAATTAAATACATGTGATTACAAGTGAAAATTAGTACATTGTGGAGAAAAATTTTTTTAAACCTAAATAAATGAAGAGATATATCATGATGGATTGAGAGGTTGCATACTATTAAAGTAACAGTTCTGTCCCAAATTTATCTATAAATTCAATGCAATCCTAATTTAAGTTCCAGCATTGTGATTTATAGAAATATGCAAGTTTTCTATAAAATTTACATGGAAATATAAAGGATCTGAAATAGCAAAACAATTTTGAAAAAGAAGAACAAAGTTTGAGGGCTCACACTACATAACTTCAAGATTTACTATAAAGCTAAAGTAACCAAGACAATGTTCTATTGGTTTAAGTATAGACATATAGATTAATGGAACAAAATAAAGAACCCAAAAATAAATTCACACTTAAAGAGTCAATTGACTTTTAACAAAGGTGCCAAGGTAATTCAATGGGAAAGAACCATCTTTTCAAATGGTGCTGGATCAACTGGATAAAGGGGGACCCTTATCTTGCACCATATATCAAAGTAAACTTAAAAAGGATCACACACCTAAAATTTAAAACTGAAACTATAACATTTCTAGAAGAAAATCTTCAAGACTTTGGGGTAGGCAAAGATTTCTTAAGGCACAAAAAACATCAACTCTAAAAATAAAAAACTGATAATTGATTCAATCAAAATTTAAATTTCTGCTCTTCAAAATACATCATTTGGAAAATAAAACTACAAGCCAGAAGGTGAGAAAAAATATTGACAGACATGTATCCAACAAAGGGCTTGTATCCAGAATATATGGACTCTTACAACACAGTGACAAGACAAAAAATAGTAAATGAGACACATCACAAAACAAGATAAAGGAAAGGATATTAAGCAAATGAAAAGTTCTCAATCTCATCTGTCATTAGGGAAATGAAGAACAGAACCACACATTCACTAGAATGACAAAAATTAAAGATCGACAATACCAGTTGTTGGACATTAAACTCTTCTGATGAACATATAAAATCATACGACTATTTTCAAAAAGTCTTGTAGTTTCTTACAAGTTAAACATATACTCACTATGTGATCCAATAACTCTACCCCTAGGTATTTACCCAAGAGAAATGAAAACATGTGTCAAAAATAAACTGTAAGTGACTGTTTATAGCTACTTTATTCATAACTATCAAAAACTGGAAATAACCAAATGTCCATCAATACATGAATGAATAAACAAACTGTGGTATATGCATATAAAATATTACTCAGCAATAAAGGAGCAAACTACTGATACCCAGAAGGACATGGGTTAATCTGAGAAACAACAAGCAGAGCAGAAGTCAGGCCCAGAATAGAACATACTGTATGATTCAATTTATATGAAAAGACCAGTCTAATTTATAGTAACAGAAAACAGATCCTTGATGCCTGGGTGTAGATAGAGGGATTGGCTGAGAAGGGGCTAAAGAAACTTTTTAGGTGATGGAAATATTCCATATCTTGACTGGGGAGGTAGTTATATGAGTATATATGCACCTTTGCCAAAACATAGCAAACTGCACAATTAAAATGAGCATATTTATATAATTGTACTTCAATGAAGTTTATTTTAAAATAAGTTCTTTATACATCTTTACCTCGATTTTGTTAAAACAAAACTACTATGAAAATGGGGAAGTCTGTAGCACAGAGAAGACAAGCAGTGACTGTGGCATCTTACTACACTGATGGACAGTGACTGCATTGGGGTATGGGTGGGGACTTGATATGAGTGAATGTAGTAACCACATTGTTTTTCATGTGAAACCTTCATAAGAGTGTGTATCAATGATACCTTAATTTAAAAAAACTACTATGAAAAGTGTAAAATAGACCTAGTAATAATGACAGAGAATCACATTAAAAGTAAAATTTAATTCAATATTAATAAGTAAAGGTTTAAATAAACACCTTGGAAATATATTTGAAAGCAAGATTGAAACCACTATTATGTGTAAAACACAGGCATGATGTATAGCTTCCTAGAGGCAATACCCACAGAACAAAACAAATCAAGAAAATAGGTTCTCACGCAGCTCTACCTGTTTCTGAAACTGAGTACATGCTCCATATTATGTTCTTTTACTGGTGAAAGCAGAAGTTGCCTTTAAACTTCCCCAGATTCTTTTTCCTTACATGTTCGACTATGATCTTTTCCTTTATTAAAGTAATAGCTAAGAAGTCTCTTTCTTTAGTGCCAAAGTCTGCCCTGCTCCATGACATTTCACCTACTGATTTTGATTCTTTGCTGTTGTTCTTTCATTAAAGATATGGCCATAGTATATCTGGAACTCCAATCCCATTATGTACATGATTTCGTGAAAAATACTTGTTTCTCTCTGAGATGCTTCATGGCACTTTGTACCTCCTCATTCCTCAAGGTGTAAATGAGGGGATTCAGCAAAGGGGTAATGACAGTGTAGAAGACAGATATCACCTTGTCAATGGAGAAGCTGGTGTCTGGCCGGGTGTAGATGAAGATACACGGTCCAAAGAAGAGAGCAACCACCATGAAGTGGGCTGAGCAAGTGGACAGGGCTTTCCGGCGCCCTTCCACTGACTGTTTTCTAAGAGAAACCAGGATGACCGTGTAGGAGATGACCAGAGCCAGGAAACAGGTGAGGGAGATGGTTCCACTGTTGGATACAATCAGCATTCCAGTGACATATGTATCTGTGCAGGCCAGCTTAATGACAGGAGGCACGTCACAGAAGTAGCTATCAATAACGTTGGGGCCACAGTAAGGTAGACAAATGGTCAAGAAGGTCTGCACCAGTGAGTGGACAGTACCCCCCAGCCAGAGAGCAAAGACAAGTTGAACACAGACCCTCACGTTCATCACACTGGTGTAGTGTAAGGGAGCGCAGATGGCCACGTAACGATCATAGGCCATAATGGTCAGCAGGAAGATCTCAGCACAGGCAAACAGATGGAGGAAGAAGAGCTGGGCAATGCAGTTGTCAAAGGAAATGGTCTTTCTCACTAAAAGCAAACCCTCCAGCATCTTGGGCACAGTGACAGATGAGTGGCAGATGTCAGTGAAGGACAGGTTGCTCAGGAAGAAATACATGGGGGTGTGGAGACGTGGAGTAAAGACTATGGTAACCACAATGAGAATGTTCCCCAAAAGGGTTAGCACATATGTAACTGAGAATGCCATGAAAAATAGTATCTCCAGTGCCCAGTTGTCAGTGAGTCCCAAAAAGACAAATTCAGTGACTCTTGTTTGGTTTACAGCATCCATCCAATGAGTTTCGAAAGGACCTTGGGGCAGAAAACATTAAGCTTTAATAATTAAGCTTTACCCAGAGAAGACAAGTAGCGACTCTATCGCATCTTACTTTGCTGATGGACAGTGACTGTAATGGGGTGTGTGGTGGGGACTTGATAATAGGGGGGAATGTAGTAACCACAATGTTGCTCATGTGAAACCTGAGCATAAGACTGTATATCAATGATGCCTTAGTAAAATAATGATAATAATAATAATTAAGCTTTAATTTTATAGGACTGGAACTAACTGAAGTGACTCCACAGTCCTATCTAAATTGCTTTTTTATTATCATAGAGAATATAAGACCCACTTCATAAAAACTGGGATAATATACCCATTATGTATCAGGAGCCATCCCAGGCACTTTACATATACCAATCTATTTAACCACAACCTCACCATGGCATAGGCATTACTGTTCCTGTCTTTTGCAGACAAGATACATGAGCCTTACAAGAGTAAGTGAGTTGCCCAAAACCCTTAGCCACCAGTAAGCTGGCTTTTTCACTTCAGTCTAATCCTCAGACATCACTGAATTAATATTCCAAAAGGCAATTCCCAGCAAAGATCATTCATGATCTCACTCTTCCTATCCAGTCAAGTGTACTTTTAAAGCCTGCAACACGTGGCTGCACAGTTCTTCATCCACGACGGCGTCACCCTTCTGTATTCTCCTCTCGAGCCAAGCAAGTTACTATGCTTCTGCCATGCTACCTCTGCCTACCTACCAATTTTCCAAAATCTTTATCTTTATTTATTCTGTTCTTTCTGCTCAGAAAACAAACTCTCTTGTCAAATGTACTTTCCTCACCACACTGCTGGCTGTTAGAACACTATTCATCTTTTCAAGACTGTCTCAAAGAATAGTACTTTTAAGAAAACTTTCCTGACACAATCAAATCCTTTCTCTTCCTTTTCACACTTCCTTATCATACTTAACTATAAAAGGAAGTAAAATAGATATTTTGTTTTGCTGCCCATTAGTTGAAATTTCTTAAAAAGCACTAACCACCTATGATTCGTCCCTTGCAGCACTTAGCTTGGTTTCTTGCACATAGTAGGTATGCAAAAAAAAAAAATTTTTTTTCTGAATCTAACTTCTTAGGAAACCTGAAAAAGAATCCAATCCTTCCTTCACAATAGAGCTAATAAGTGAGTTAAGAAACTTAATTTTTTTTCATTCTGTAATATGAATTGTCCCCTAGGAGATACTATTGTATAAGTACTAAAGTTATATTACCCCTAATTCTCTATACAGATTGGCCAAAAACTAACAGAGTTTAGGAAATAAATATCACAAACCATAAAAGATATTTATAATCTTGATGCAATTATTTCATTATAGGAGTCTCCAAGGCATCTAAACTATGAAAAGCTAAATGTAAGAAAAATAAAATAACAGTCACAGCAGTGTAGCACAGAGAAGACAAGAAGTGACTCTGTGGCATCTCACTACGCTGATGGACAGTGACTGCAATGGGAAATGGGGGGGGGGCTTGATAATATGTGTGAATGTAGTGACCACAATGTTTTTCATGTGAAACCTTCATAAGAGTGTGTATCAATGATACTTTAATAAAAAAATTTTTTTAAGTCACAGGACTTTTTTTTGAAGCTTGAATAAGTATAGTGGAACTTAAATACAATTGAATGCAGCCATTAGGAAGGGTGGTGACGAAGAATTACCTATATGAAAAAAATTTGAAATATTATGAAGAATTTAAGAAGAGATAAATTTTGTTTATATATATTCTTAACAATTTAAAGTATGTACAGTGCCATATAAATTATCAAAACACAAATAGTAGACTAGAAGAAAATATTGTTACACATAAGACCAAGCAAGGGTAATATTTCTATTATGTAAAGAGCTCTTAAAATATGACAAGAAAAAACAAATGACAATTAAATATAGGCAAAATATATGAATAGGCAACTCATAGAAGAAGAAATGCAAATGGCAAATAAGTATAATTAAAAAGATGCTCAAGTTTAGTAGCAAGTGAAAAAAACAAAGATACTTTTTGCCTCTCTTGCAATTGCCAAAGGTGAGCTCTGCACAGACTGCTGCTGGCGCACGATCTGGCCGTCCCTACCAAGACTCTAAAGGCCCATACCTCTAAATAGGACTATATTGCATAAAATATATATTTTAGGATTATATTGCATAAAAATAAATGAATCAATAATTAAGAATATATATTTATTGGAGGATTTTTAACAAAACAAGGTACTGGAAATAGAATGTGTCTCAATAAAGGAATAAGTAAATAAATTTTAGTACAACCACAATATGCAATATTACATAGCCGTTAATAAGAATGAGCTGGATCTATGTCTATTGACTGAAAGCAGTGGTTCTCAATGTGGCTACACATTAGAACCACCTCGGGTGGCGGGGGCGGGGGTGGCGTTATGAATGTTGCTGCCCAGGCCTTCCCCCAGACAATTAATTCAGAATCTCTTGGGGTTGGACCCATCAGTACTGAAAGCCCCTTGGTGATTTCAATGTACAGCCAAGATTGCAAACTATTAACTTCAAGGAGTGTCAACTATATATTATTATGCAAAAAGAGCATATTATGAATGTATTATGAACTGGGAAGGAAAGAGGGATGGAGGAAGGAAGGGAGGGAAGAGAGAAGGAACAAAGAGCAAAGGAAGGAATCAGAAGAGATTTTTATGTGTATACATGTACATATATATGCATGTGTATGTCTGAACATATTTTGTACATATTCAAACATATATATATACATATTCATGATTATGTTTGTATGCATTTATTCCTAAAGGGATAGAAGATAGGTGTTGAAAAATACAGCCTTACTTTAACATTGGTTACATGTGGAAGTATAGAATTGAAAGAAATGGTAATATTTTATTAATTTTTATATTATGCTCTGTAATTGTTTAAATTTGTGTAATAAACATGGTTTACTTTGTTTAAAAACAAAGCATTCAAAGTGAGTATGGGGAAAAAAACAGAAAGGAAATGAAAATGCTGACTTCCTGGGATTATTGGGTGCATTTTCCCTTCTCCATGTCTAATATGGCTGTATTTCTTAGAAAGCAATATTCTTAAGATGAGGAGGATCTTTCCTGTAAACTCTTGGTCGGCAATATATTAGTAGCAGAGAACCAAGAGCTATTTTGCTTTCAGCTAGGAAGGAGAGGACAGAGGCTCTTTGTAAGAGCACACACAGTGAATTCAGGCAACTGTCACCTTGGCCTTCACCTCCCTCAACCTCAGCTTTCTGAGCCATAAAATAGGAACTAAATAAATAAAATAGCCATAAAAAGAGATGCATCTCTTCTACAGGATTAGATTAGCAGATCTAATGAAAAGATTTCATCAGGTCTCCTGATGAAAAGATTAAGAAAGAAACAGGCAGTATACACAGAGAAGACAAATAGTGACTCTAAAGCATCTTACTAGGCTGATGGACAGTGACTGTAATGGGGTATGTGGTGGGGACTTGATAGTGGGGAGAATCTAGTAACCACAATGTTGCTCATGTGATTGTATGTTAATGATACCAAAATAAATAAATAAATAAAAAAGAAAGAAGCCAGGGACCAGGAAGGATCTCTGGCTTCATTAAGAGTTCTGTGGCACAGAAGATCCTCATTTAAAATTGAAGCTCATATGCATATTTTACTTTAGAAAAATGTGATGGGAAGAACTGAATCTTGGAATTGCTGAAATTCACAAAGCCAGGATCATTCCCTCCATGTCTTTCAGGCTATTTCCAGGAGCAGCAGGGCGTAAGGCACTGCATCTTCAGCACCAAAGAAATCTACAAAGTGTTAGTGAAAAGAGTTTTTACTCTGGTTTCGAAAAGAGATGGGTTGAGATGTTTGAGATCAGGTGACTTTGTTAAGAATTACTAAGCCTCGCCGAGATTCAGTTTCTTTATCTGTACAAATGGACATCACAGAACTGTTATAAAAATGATTCACATATGGTCTGACCCTTGAAATGTCTAAAAATTCTGTTGTGAAAACAGAAATAGATTCATAGACACTAAGAAGTGACTGGTGGTTACCATGGGGGAGGTGTTGGAGTGGGTGGGTGAAATAGGTGAAGGGGATAAAGAGGCACCAAATCTCAGCCATAATATATTAATCATGGAGATGAAAGCACAGCATAGAGAATATAGTCAATAGTTCTGTCACATCTATGTTGACAGATAGTAACCACACTAGTTGGGGTGAGCATTTAATAATGTAGATAACTGTTGAATCACAATGTTGTATACTTGAAACCAATATAATATTGTATAGCAACTATACTTCAGTAAAAAAAATTGTTAAGCCTGTTCTTTTCATTGATAACTAAGGGATCTCTCTGAGAAAATGTCCCAAAAACTCCTCAAGAAAAGGGAGCTCTTGTGTTTAGGCAGCCTAAAACCAAGACCATGAAAAAGTAGATGAAAGAAAGTGATTTAGTGAATTCCCCAGCAGGGTCAATGCCCAAGGGACATTCTTCCCCCTGACTTGGCCATGGCTTCCTCTTTCTCCTTTTTAAGGTCTTATCTCCAATACCACCTCCTCATGGAGGCCCTCCAGACAATTATAACTAAAAGAACACTCCCCCAATTACACAATATCCTAGTTCATCTTCTCTGTAGCTCTTACAAACACCCAAACTTATCTGAATTATTTGCATCTGTATTTACTGTCTGTCTCTCCAAATATAAAATTCCTTGGGAGTAAAGACTAGATCTGCTCTGTTTACTGCTACATCCCCAAAACTTGTGCCCGGTAGCCAGTGAGATGCCAACACCCAGCCCAGTATGTTCAGCAGTGACTAAGACTTCAGCCTCCAAAATTACAGAAGCCCCTAGAGAAATACTAGGTGGTTTCTGTCCTAAAGAGTCCATAAAAACAAAACTTTGTGAGACTGAAACTGATAACAAGTATATAGTGCCTGTTGGAAGTAGATTTAGCACTCCTCTGATTTTTTAAGATAATATTCTTTTCTTCTGAAAAGGTGCAGCGCACCTCCTTTAACCTTCCCATTACATCTTTCCCTACTTGTCTTCAGCCTTTCCCACTCTCTGCCCACCGTTGTGTTGATCTATTTTGTCCTATCTTTTTTTCTTCTCTTTCCCAATCCCATAAGAAGCATAATCATAAATTTTGAGGAGCGAGGCACATTGGAATGACCAAAAAAACCTGAAGGAAAGACGCAAAGAAGCGATCAGTGACACCTGAGCAGTGCTGTCTTGCTGTAGACACAGTGGATGTCACTCATTCCTTGAATCACCCAGGGAACTCACAGAGAGACTGATTCTTGAATAATTTGTCAGGTGAGAACTTTCAGGTGTAGCAAAAAGACTCAGGGCTTGCAAGCCAAGGATGTTAAATAGAAAATACTGAATTCAAATCACTGAGGCCAAACAAAAATTAGTTCTAAAGTGCCTCTTTTATAGACTGAGTAGTCAATAAAACTACTTTCTTTTAAAAAGAAAATTCTTTGGGGGAAAAAAGATTCATTTTTAAACACAATCACAGGTATCAAAATTTAAACCTTGAATTAAACTTTCACTTGTAATTCAGAGCTTTAATCTTTTAGTCTATTAATAGACCAAAAGACTAGTTTCCCAACAAGTGGAATGTTGAGAACATAGTCACGCAGATAATATGGGAGTAGGATGCCCGCATTTTACTATAAACACTGAAGACAATTAGAAAAGAAGAATGCCCACTTCCTCTGATATGATAACAATTTCCTTTACAAGGACTAGTGGCTCTCAACAAGGAGCATAGTGGTGGAAATAATTCTTTCAAGGCATCCATTCTGCCCAGACCCTCCATCAGAACTTCCTCACACTCAGGAAGTCATGGTGACTGGGCTCCTTTCTTACTCCCGAAATGATTTGTCATGAAGTCTTTCCTAGAATGACAAAGGCTTGAAGAGATAGTAGAAAGAGAAATGTGGAAACCCACAAAGAAACCTAAATGGTATAGCTCTTTATTACCTAACCTTACCTCCTGAACCATCCTGCCCGTCATTCACTCAGCTCCAAACATGTGGACTTCCTTTTTATTCCTGAAATACTGGAACACATTCCCACCTGAAGGCCTTTGCCCAGGTTGCTTCCTCTGCTGGGAACCTCTTCCCATTGACCCCCATAGTCAATTCCCTCACTAAACTGATAATCCTATAGAAAACTGCAATTCACCTAGAATCCCCAGCAATCCTGATCCCCTTTTTAATTGTTTGAAAGCACTGATCATCTAACATACTACACTACTTATGTATTTAATTAGTTTCATTTATTATTGTCTGTCTCCGGCTGCTAGAATGAAAACTTCTTAACGGCAGGAAGTTTTGTATGTTTTGTTCAATGAAGTGTCCAAGATAGGTAGGAAAGTACACAGAATATAGCATTAGCTGAACAAATATTTTCAAATGATTATAACCTCTACAACATTTTAAATGATCCCTTTAGGAATTGATTATTAGAAATGAATTACTAGCTCAAAGGTCATCACTCAAAATACAGGATTGCCAAACTGCTTCCCAAAATGTTTGCAGGACTCGAGAATTCACTCATGGTCACTTAGTTAGCATTGGTAAAATGGAATTTGAACTTTCCAAAGCCTGCACTCTTAACCACTGTACCATACTGTATAAAACAGAAAGAACCAAAAGACATAAAGTGGCCCTTAAGGAGAAAAAAAAATGCAACTATTTACCTCTTGAAGGAAGGGAAATACTTCATGCAGTTTTCTGTCCACATAGCAAAGTGCCTGGCACAGAAGAGGAGCTCACTAAATACTCATTGAATTAATTGAAAATAATATTTTCAAAATAACATTGCAAGTGAGGAATATGAAAAGTGTCAAATTTGGGTGTGAAGTGGATCTATGTACTAAAAATTGCCCAGATTTTAAGAACATCAGTAGGAACCTTATCTACAAAGGGACAGTTGAGCTAAGAGGACCAGTATTATGTACATTGGTGTGCACTGTGTATATTGGTATCCTGCACCATGGCCTGAAGGACAATGAAAATCTGTCCCTTTCTGCCCTCTGCCTGTCCTTTCTCCTTTCTCCCAAGAGCCCTGCAATTCCCACAGTGACTCCAGGGTAGAAAGTGACAACTTCTCCCTTTTTGAAATCACTCCTCCGAGAAGTACAGTGATTTGTTGAGGATCAAATGTGATGAGCAGTGGTCTCCTCTCCTTCCTGACTCCCCAGTTTCAGCTTGGTCATCTCGCTGTTTCCTCGGGGATACCCCAAACCCCATCTTCCTATGCCTCTTGACTCTTTGTTTCCACCTGATGTTTCAGCACCTCAGTCTCAAACCTTGGCAAAGACACACTTAGACGAGGCTCCTTTTGCCGAGAGGAACCGGAGCTTCCATCCTAATAGACCAGCATCATTTTAGCCTCAGATAAATTTGTAAAATTCTGAGCCACTGAGCTCTTGCTTACAGAAATCTTGTAGGAGAGAACTGCCTGACTGTGTCAGTCGCATGCCAGGGGCTTCAACCCTAAAGAAGAAACCAGGTAAAAGCTCAAGCAACACACCAACCCTTGACCACTTTATTTCTGTAATAAAATGGAATGCAGCTGAGGTTCAGAGATGTCTGACAGCTTGCCTGGCCTTTTCATGGTGCAGAACCAGAACCCTGTCCCACTTCTCAGGCCCTTAGGTTTCCTCTGCTCAGCAGTGCCTCCAGAGAGCTGAGCTAGATTAACTCCTACATCTGTTTTAGTATATTGTACTAAATTCCTTTTTTAAAGATTTTATTCATTAACAATATAGTGTTTCTTTTTTTTAAAAATTGATTCTTCATAGTATATTATGATATTATCTACCCAGTCACCAACCAAAACAGAAAAAAGAAAAAGAATCTGAATAAGAGAGTTGCTCTGAGGTTTTAAAGGTGATGACTGTTTGAGGTCAGACTCAAATGGTGCCGTCTTGTCTTCATGCAGAGAAAGCCCTCAGCAGCACTCCTCCTGTCTATTACAAAGACGTAGTCCCAGTGAGTTATGTCCCAGAGTGACACTGGGTAGGGAGGACCAGGGGAGCAGAGCTATCGTGCCTCAGCTGTAGTTTTCCACTCCTTCTCCAGAACAGCCCGAATCAAATCTATATGCTGCCTTCCAGATCACAGAAAGAACAGGATTCCTCTGTTGGTAATAAGGACTCCCTTCCTAAGAAAAACAAGCGAAGACTAAATGATCAGCTGCAGGTAGAACTGAGTCATTCTTGGAACATTGTATCATACTCAACAGTCATTCTATAAACATCAGTGAGTGCCTAGCCAGGCACTGTGCTCGGGAGCCAAATACAGAGGCGCAGGGAAAAGATGGTATTGGTCCTCTCAACTCCATAATCCTATGACTCTTTTTTTGATCAAAACTTCATAGTCCTATGATTTTATGATAACTAGTAAAAAGGAGCAGATGCCATGGCAAAATCTAAAAGGAGACAAGTCATAATCCTAGGCATTTTGAAGAATCTTGGAGGGTGTGTGTATTTGCGGTGTGTGTGTGTTTGCACATAGGTGGCTTCGTAGCAAACAATACACTGAAAAAGTATACTGAGTCCTGAGACAGAAGAGAGGCTACAATAATTCTCGTAAGTGAAACGGCCTCCTAATAAACTTCTAACCACCACACACTTATGCAACATATGAGGCAAATGACTGAGATGGGGTTTGCTCAGTACCGTGTACATATGTGCACACCTGTAGATATCCACAAACAGCATGGCACGCAATGGACACAGAGGTCATAAAACTTACTAATTTTCTCCAATTATGCAGGGGTGATTGAGCCAATTGTTATAATAGTCTTTCTTCCCCTCCTTTCATAATTTCTTCTGAAATGACACAGAGAGAAAGCAAAATATTAAAACACAGAAAATAATAATGTCTGATCTGGACACTAGTACCCGGTTTTCTGTTTAAATAGTTTCACCCTTTTGATGCTGGTCTCTGGACTTGTATAATCCTTTTTATTCTCTGTAAATTTTGCATTTGTCTTTTTCGTACTCTTGCCTTCTTCTGGCCAAATAAAGCATTTCCACTTGAACCAGCAACTGCCAGACCATTAGAACTATGTTTGAACAGACTGCAAAATCTTACTCAAAGGTCATTCATTCATTCAACAAACATTTATTACAGAAGGAAAGTACTTATTCTTAGTGAATATAATAAATAGCATGCTTTATGAGATATAACCTGATATTAATTTTAAGCTTAAATATTACACCAAGGAAATATATAATTGTTTTCATTGTGGTAATCATGTCACACTGTATACATATATGAAATCATCACACTGTCACCTTAAATATATGCAGTTTTTATTTGTTAATTATACCTCAATAAAACTGGAAAAAAGAAAGTATAAAAGTTTTTAAAGAGTTGTCCTGCTGAACTAATAAATATTTTTGAGTGAAGACCTATTTTGTCAGTTAATAAATCTAAAAATTTGGAGTCTACTCCTTTAACCAACTCTTCCATCATATCTCTGGGTACTCTTTGGCAAGTCACTTGACCTTTTTTTCCTTATCTGGAAATTAGATAACAGTTTTATCCTTTTAATTATTGTGGTGCTTAATTTTATATGTCAGCTTGGATGGGCCACAGCACCCAGCTGTGTGGTCAAATACTGGTCTAGATGTTGTGAAGGAGCTTTTCAGATGTGATTGACATTCAAATCAGTAGACTTTATGTAAAGGAAATTACCCTCCATAATATGGGTAGGCCTAATAGGATCAGTGGAAGACCTTAAAAGGCTGAGATCCCTAGAAGAAGGAATTCTGCCTCCACACTCTTCAAAGTCAAGACTGCAAGATTGAATTCTGCCAGAATTTCCAGCCCCACAATCTCATGAGCCACTTAAAATAAATCTCTCTCTCTCTCCGCATATATATAAAAGGAAAGAAGGAAAGTACTTACACAACACATCATATATAGAGAGACACAGAGAGAGAGAGAATTTATTTCAATAGATGATAGATAGATAGATAGATAGATAGATAGATAGATAGATAGATAGATAGATAGATAGATAGATATAGATAGATAGATATCGATCCTGTTGGTCATGTTTCTCTGGAGAACCCTAATACAATTACCTTCCTTGCAATGGTCTTAAAAATAGGAATATGGTTTTTAGGTTTAGGAAAGTTTATATATGTAGGAAGATCACTGTTCATTTATCACTCTTAGAAGATAAATTTATCTTGAAGATCTTATAATCTTCTCTCTCCCTCCCTCATCATTCCCATTATCACTTTAGAAAGGTGAAGCTGAAAAAGGATAGGAAAATTCAGTGTCATCAAAACAAATCACTCAAGCCAGTAACTCTATTAAACTCTGGCTTTCTTTTAAAGACCAAAGCAACATTCTTCCATGTAGATATAATATTTGCTTATAGACTTACCTTGCTTACTTAAAACAGATTTTCCATTGACATAAAACACTTAATCTACTCCTGCACCTCCTCTAATGATACAATTCTCCTCTTATTCCCTAGTACAGAAGCCTAGAATGTAAATCTTAAAGAGCACAAAATTCTACACAGGGTGCATTTCAGGCTTGAAAGCTTTAGGATTTTTATCTGTCTGACATAGGATTTTTGAAGTGATGTTTGCATGACTGTAATTGAACTTGCCATCAATGAATACTCAGGGGTATTATTAAAAGTTTTCCTTCTCAATGAATTTCCTGTTACTAGTCTCATTCATTTAGCAATTTAATAAGTGGACAGTACAAGCAGCAGCCTCCAAATACGGAAGAGTTATAAACTTTTGGCAATTAGCATGACATTAGTTTGTTTAGTCACTGTACTTACCACTACAATACACACAAGAGTCAAAGTCCACTGGCAGGGAAACCTTACTCATGAATACTAAATAAACTGGTATCAATCCATTGGTTCCTACAATGTCTGATGTATAGCTTGGAACTAACTTAGTTTCCAGAAATATCCGACTCAACACCTCATCATTTTTTTTCTATGGCTGAGTAAAAGTTCAAAACAAAAAAATATATAATCCACATTTTATAGCTTGTCTATATGAGGTAATCTCTTTAAAAAAGGCAAAAATATCAACAGGTTTTGTAACCAGTTTTTAAATCTCCTTTAAAGAGTTTTGGATACTTAAAGAAAAAATAATAATAATGCACTGTGGAATTTATAACATGCAGGAGCACAATATACAAAAACAAAAAGTCTGGGAGGAAGAAAATGAACTTTGAAAGATTCTTACACAGGTAGTGGTATAATATTATTTGATTGTATACTACATTAAAGGTGTATACTCTAAATGCTAGAGAAACAGCTAAAATAAAATGATATGACTAATAAGGTAATAGTAGAGATGAAATAAAATGTTTCTTGAAAACTCAATCCAAACGTAAAAGAACAACATAAGAAAAAATGAGGATTGAAAACAAATAGCAAAATGGTAGATTTAAACCAAGCCCTACCAAAAATCACATTAAATGTAAATGGTTTAACTTGTATCCAAAATATATAAGAACTCTCATGATTCAACTACAAAAAGACAAATAACCCAACTAAAAAATAGGTAAAGGATTTGAATAGACATTTCACCAAAGAAGATAGACAAATGACCAATAAGTGCATGACAAAATTTTCAACATAACTAAGCTTCAGGGAAGTGAAAATCAAAACCACAATGAAATACCACTTCCATGTAAAAGTATGACTAAAATCAAAAATAAATACAATGACAAGTGTCCCTCATACATTACTGGTAGAAACATAAAATGGTCAGGCACTTTGAAAATAATTTGACAATTCCTCAAAATGTTAAACACAGTTATCATAACCAGCAGCTCTACTCTTGTACCTAAGGAATTGAAAACATATGTCCACACAAAAATCTGTACATAAATCTTTATTACAGCATTATTCATAATAGTCAAAAAATAGAAACAACCAAAATGTCTATCAATTCATAAATGTATAAACAAAATGGTCTATCCATGAAATGGAATTTTATTCGCTAATAAAGAGGAATGAGGTAATGATAGATGCTACAACATGTATCCACCTGTGTAGGAGATGGAGAGGTTATGGAGTTTGATTATTATGGATCATTGTTGAGGAGAAAAGGATACAGAGACAGCGAATGTCACTGGCCCCTGTGGAGCTCCACCACCACAAGGCACTAAATAAGCAGCAGACAGTGACGGTTAGAGAAGCTACCCACCTTTAGTGTCCTCCGCACAATTACCAGAATCACCAGAACAATGAGAGCTGGGAAAAGAATGGTGGATGGGAGAACACTCCCACATGCAGGCCGACAGCAACAGCCCGGTCTCAGGCCACAGTTCTCACCTTACCACATTCAGAGGCCCAATGAGCCTTGATCGCATTATTCCAACCCTCTGCTGCAGGAAGAAGCAATAGCAGGTGCTGGTGACCACAATGCAGAAGAGCAAGGTAGACCAGTGAGACGGAATATGTATCAGGTCTATAGACCACTGTTCCTCCGGGGCCCTCCTCACATGGACAGGACAGCAAGGAAGAGGAGAAGGAAAAGCAAAGAGAGGAGACTCAAACTCAGCAGCCACATCAACATGGGAACCACCAGGACTTCATTTACCTCCACAGATGCCCAGAAAACCTAAACCACGGCACGGCAAAGAGACAAAAGCTGATCCATCAGCTGAAAATTCTGCTCCTCAGGCTGAGCAAGTGGAGAGAGTGGTTACTACGCCATCAAGCTTTTCTGTACAAGAGTTATCTTTCCTCTAGGCCAACCGTGAAAATGTACATTTAGTGTTTGTTAAACAGCTCTTAAAGAGGTCATCAAACATTATCACAGGTTGACTGTATAAGGTTCAAGAACTTATAAGGGGCAGAATTCGGAGCGTTTCTTCTCACCATGAATCCTGGTTCCCCAATTAGTTGATTCATCCTTCATATTCCTGCATCTTAAGGCCTGACTAAAGGACCTGGTTTCTAGGGATAAAACAGGAAAGCTTCCACCAAAGGACATAAAATTCCTCTATACCTAAAACTAGTTGACTTTATCATTTTGGGCTCTTCATGCCAATATAGCAGCAGGCAAAGAAAGTGAAACTATCCTGGTAAAGACTTCCGGTTCTGCCAAGATTAAGTAGCTCCGTTTTCTCCTAGATTCTCCCTTTTAAACTGATAAACGCTGGACATAATACACAAACAAGCCTAGGAAGTGTCTGGAAGGTGAAAAGAAGGTGGGCTGCTGTCTTACCAATAAGTTTCAACCCCAGGCAAGTTCACTATGGATTCAATGTGACCAAAGAAATTGATAGCAAAACGTTCTTGGGGTGAAAGGGTTAGACCCAACTTTATTTCCAGGTGGCAGGTCAATCCCTAAAATCCAGTTCACTCAGAGCGAGTCTGCATGCAGCAAGTCGGTCTCTGCCTCTGGGCCCCTCTGTCCCCACAGCCATCCTCTGGGCCCCTCTGTCTGCACAGCCATCCTCTGGGCCTCTCTGCACAGTTGTCTGGCACAGCTGTCCTCTGGGCCTCTGTCCTTGGCCCTGCCACCACTCCAGCTGCTACTCTGCTCTCCTGCAACCTTGCAGCCGTGCCACCGTGTCATGCCCAGAGCACTTGGCAGAGCTCATTATATAGAGTCAACAGCCATGTATCGCCCACAGGTGTGCAGTGAGCTAGTCAACCAGGGTCAGGTGAGAATCCTGGCCACAGGAACTCTCATTTTATCCACAGTCTGTATCAGGAAACTCCAACCCAGAGCCACCAGCAGACACAGACAAGAAGAGTTTTCTCCTCCTAACCAAAGGATGAGAGAAGAGAAAGGGTAGCAGCCTAGCAACAGAAAATATTTTGGGTGGATCCTTCCCTACACCAGCTAACATCAATGAACAAATCATGTCCCTGAGTTTCAGCCAGTGAGCAGGGAAGCTGATCTTCCACTCCACTTCCCTTCCTGTTGGAAGTAGGGGTGTGGGGGGTGGGGTTCCTATGGCCAGGATCCTCACTGAACTTAAACCACCTGATGATGTAACTGCCCTGTTGCTATGCTACTGCTTCCACACCTTTAGGCAATAAGCCATTATTGTGTTATATAAAGAGCTCCACCCAGTGCTCTGCGTGCGATGGGGTGGCAGGGCTGCAAGCCTGCAGGAGAGCAGAGCAGAGGCTGGAGTGGTGGCAGCGCCGAGGACAGAGACCCAGAGGATGGCTGTGCGGGACGACTGTACAGAGAGGCCCAGAGGACGGCTGTGCAGACAGAGGGGCCCAGAGGATGGCTTTACAGGCAGAGGGGCCCAGAGGCAGAGACCAGCTTGCTGCATACAGACTCACTCCGAGTGAACGGGATTTTAGTGACTGACCTGCCACCTGGAAATAAAATTGGGTATAACCCTTTCACCCCAAGAACCCTTTGCTGTAAATTTCTTTGATCACAGTGAATCTATAGAGAACTTGCCCGGGGCTGAAACCCATTGGCAAGACAATTGGCATATTCAGCAGGATTCATTGTTGACCAAGGAAAAAGACAAGCTGCCCTTATGGGAGGGTGTTTCAGCGGGCTGCCCCTGTGAATGGGGAGACAGTGGATTGTCCCCCAGTGGGTATGTGGTCTGAGGTGGCTGGCCTTCTAGAGGACTGGGCCCCACCCCAGGACTGGAGGCAAGTGGAGGTGACACCTGAGGCTGTTGGGGTGGCCCTTTGTATAGTAAGTAGATCCTTTGAGAAGCAGAGTGCCCGTGAGGCAGCAGGGACTGTGGGTTGGCTGCTTCTCACAGTATTAAAAAGGTCTACAGAAGAGACCCAAGAAACGGCAGCATGAGAACACGAGCTGCAAACTTCTGTGGATTCCCTGAGGAGGGAAATAGCATTGATGTGAGAGGAGGCAGCACGGGAGCGCCGGCAGCAAGGAGCCATTGAAGACGAGACGGCAGTGCTGCCAGGTGCTCTGAAAGAGGAAGAGGCCATCAAGGAAAAAGACGAACTCCTGAGGGAAGCACAGGTGGAGGCGGTATGAGAACATCAGCTGCAAAGTATTGAGCTGAAGGTAAGAGACCTTCTGAAGACTGAGGTAGCATTGCTCTGAGGTACAGTAGAAAAGGTAAAGGTTGTAGCAGAGGAGGCACTCGGGGGAGAGGAGAGAAAGGTGCCATCAGCTCCAGAAATAGAGGAGCTGGGGGAGGATGAAGAGGTGGTGCTGGAGGCACTGGCCCCTCCTCTATTGAAGGCACGCCCAGTGCTTGTAAGGAAAATAAAGACCCAGCAGCTGAAAGTTCCCCCCAAGGAGAGGAGCAGCCCCCTCCCCAGGTCGTGGAGCACTCTATGGTCCTCCCCTGTACTCAGGCTGAGCTCGTGGATTTGGGCCCCTGGTTTAGGCAGAAGCCCTCGGAGTCAATATCAGCTTGGCTCCTGCATCTGTGGGACTTAGGGGTGGATGGGATTGTTCTGTCAGGGTCAGAGATGGGAAAGCTGTCTTCCCTGACAGTGCAGCCCGCCTTGAGGCAGCAATTACAAAATGCACCTCAGACCCAAGGGAGTCACTCCCTCCTCGATTGGCTTATGGCTTCACTTCGTGCTGTGTGGGCCAATCCAGGTGATCTACCATCCTCTCCTGTTAGATGGCAGACATATGCTGAACTCCAACAGGTGCCATGAGAGCTAGGCATGAGAAATGCCATCTATAGTCCAGATAATTATGGCCCAAATGGAGAGATTTTCACTACTGGGATGAGGAATACTGTACTTCAAACAGCTCCTACATCCTTCTTTGGGTCTCTAGTGGCCATTCTTTCCCCTCACTTAGGGCATCCCATAAGCGAGGTGACACATACAGTAGCAGACTTAGGAGAGGCTGAAGCAATGAGAATTCAGAAAGAAATAAGACCTGTTGCTCACAAGAAGAATTTACAGGGCCCCATGAAGGTTACGAGGACCCAGATGTGGGTTGATTTAATACGGGCAGGAGCAGATGGAAGGAAATTAGATGGGAAGTCAAATAGGATCTTACGAGAGCTATGGCAACAGCTGAAACCAGAGCAGCAGTTCCAGCCATTAAGACCAAAGAGGCAGAGATCAGAGACAGAGCCATGAGTCTGGCCTGTGTGTTTGCAAGACTTCCTGCTGTAAGGCGAGCCAACCTCACTTGAGCCCACACAGGAAGATGATTGGGGAACACAGTTTGACTGACGGGAAGGTAAAGGTATTTGCCCTGAGGGACCAGGGGGGACCAGAGACCACATGATGGCTGGAATAAACATGCTTTGGACTTGATCTGCATGGGGCTTTGAACCTAGCTGAATCCTCTGGCTTGAGGATTATTATAATTTTTGTTACCTGTATCTTAATTTTTTATTATCTCTGAGTTGTTGTTATCCTCTGCTGCTGTTGTGGAATCTGGTTACAGTGCTCCATCTTTCTCGCACAGGGACCATTGCGGAAGATGGAAAGCGTGTAGATTGTAAGGCGAGAATCCTGGAGAGGTGGACTGTGGGGAAAGTGGGGCTCCTATGATCAGGATCCTCACTGAACTTAAACCACCTGTTGATGTAACTGGCCTGTTGCTATGCTGTCACTTCCACATCTTTAGGCAATAAGCCCTTATTGTGTTATATAAAGAGCTCCGCCAAGTGCTCTGCGCATGATGGGGTGGCAGGGCTGCAAGGCTGCAGGAGAGTAGAGCAGAGGCTGGAGTGGTGGCAGCGCCGAGGACAGAGGCCCAGAGGATGGCTGTGCAGACAGATGGGCCCAGAGGCAGAGACCAACTTGCTGCATACAGACTCGCTCTGAGTGAATGGGATTTTAGTGACTGACCTGCCACCTGGAAATAAAGTTGGGTATAACACTTTCACCCCAAGAACCCTTTGCTGTAAATTTTTTTGATCACAGTGAATCTATAGAGAACTTGCCTGGGGCTGAAACCCATTGGCAAGACAAGGGGGTACAACATCTCCCTACCTAGTAGTGTGGGCAGGCCCAGCAGGAAGCGGATCTCTCACACCCCAACTGGCAGAAACAGTTGGTGCTCTAATTTCCTGGCAAGGTAGCATTAGCCAGAGCCTCCACCCCCACCTGGCAACAATGAGGTGGAATGAGATGCTGTGAGGTGGGGAAGTCAAAACTCAGCTTCTCCCTTATGCCAGGGTTAGCAGTGCCCAGTGAAGAGCTGAACCTCCACACCCTGTCAGCAGTGCTATAATGGAACAAGGCATAGGAAACAGGGACAACTGGCACTCCTATTCCTGCCCTGGGTGTCCGAGAGGCCTAAACCTGTACTCCCACCTAGCATCAACCCGGCAGCAGGTAGGTCTAGCTGGCCCTCTCCTTTCCCTGTACCCCTGTGGCAGCCAGCCCAGTGAAGAGCTGATTACCCTACTCAGAGGCAATGAGGGAAAGTGACCCACTTTTGCTGGATGGTGCCAGGGAGAGCTGGGCGGAAAAGGAATGTACATGTTCACTAGCCCTCACACCACACCTCAACAGGGGAACTGACTGCTAAAGAGAATATTAAATAGGATCCAGAGTTTCATAATATCATAATATAATATCCAAGCTATAATAAAAAAATCACTTCTTATTCCAAGAAATGGGAAAATCACAACATGCAGGAGCAAAGAAAATTCAACAGCAGTCAACACCAAAAGGAATCAGTTGTTAAAAATCATTGCACAAGGATTTTAAAACAGCCATCATAAAAATGATTCAATGTACAATACTCTTGAAACAAATGAGAAAAACATCAAAAAAATAGAATTGTGAAAAGGATCTAAGTGCAAATTAGAGAACTGAAAATTTCAAAAATTCAAAAATTCAAAAACTGAAATTAAAAAGTTTTCTAGATGGATAAGGTGGAGATGACAGAAGATAAAATATCTGAACATAAGAACAAGTCACTAGAATTTACCTAATCTGAATAAAAGCAAGAAACCAGACTAGAAAAAAAAATAGTCTGAGATTTATGAGATACTAACAAAAGGTCTAACATTCATATCATTGGAATCCCAGAAGAAGAGAGGGAAAGACAGAATAAAGGTATTTGAAGAAATAATGACTGAAAATTTCCCAAATTTGACAAAATTATAGTGGCAGAGATAATTGACTATTATAGAGAAATGCCATAAGATCATAGGAGAGGACTTCCGGGAAGACGGCGGCGTGAGCAGGGCAGCGGAAATATACTCTCAAAACAAAATATATTTATGAAAATACAACTATTTCTAAAAGAGAGACAGAGGATACAGGACGACACCAGCCTGCAGCTACACCTGAGAGGACTCGGCACCCTGCGAATCAGGTAAGATACAGAGCGGCGACCTGGCGGGACCCGAGCACTACCCCACCCCAACACACCAGCAGGAGGAGAGGATTCAGAGCGGGAAGGGAGTGGAAGCACAGGCCCACCGAATAACCAGTCCTGGTGATCTGTGTCAGGAGCCCTGACACACTTCGTGTGGTGTATCAGAGATTGGAGAGACAAAGGTGCAGATTCCAAGACAGCAGGTCCACCCAGCCAGTTCCCCAGGATGAAAGAAAAGCGCGTGCTTTCCTAAGAGTCTTAAAGACACAGGGGCCCAACGGAGGGGCAGTATCGCCCCAGCACACTCACCCAAGCAGGCTGGGAGTCCTGGGGAATTGCGGTCCCCGTGGATTGTGGCTGGGAAAAGCAGACGTGCAGAGACTTCCCACAGAAATCAGCAGCCTCCCATTCGTTCCCTCCCGGGCCAGAGTCACAAAGAGCTCAGGTGAGCAGCGTGGCTGCGGAATAGTGTAGCAGCAGCGCCACCTACAGGATCATTACAGAAACTACACCCGGCAGGCGTTTGTTTTGTTTTTTGTTTCTTTTTTCTCCATTTTCCCTTTCTTATTTCTTTCTTTTTCTGAACGCTTCTATCGCCATGAAAAGACAGAGAAATATGGTACAAACAAAGCTTCCCCAGACAACCACAGAGAGGGAGCCTGATGTGATGGAAATCCACAATCTTCCTGAAAAATAATTCAGAATAAAAGTCATAACGATACTGATGTATCTACAGAGAAATATGCAAGAGCTAAGGGAGGAAGTGAGGGAACTGAAGAAACACAATGCAGAGATGAGACAAGCGATCGACAGGCTTAACAGCAGACTGGACGAGATGCAGGAGACTGTTCATGGAATAGAAATCAGAGAACAGGAATACAGAGAAGCTGAGGCAGAGAGAGATAAAAGGATCTCTAGGAATCAAATAATTTTAAGAGAACTGTGTGACCAATCCAAACAGAACAATATTCGCATTATAGGAGTACCAGAAGAAGAAGAGAGAGAAAAAAGGGACAGAAAGTGTCTTTGAAGAAATAATTGCTGAAAACTTCCCCATGTTGGGGAAGGAAATAGTCTATCAAACCATGGAAGCCTACAGATCTCCCAACACAACGGATCCAACGAAGGCAACACCAAGACACATAATAATTAAAATGGCAAAGATCAAAGATAAAGACAGAGTATTAAAGGAAGCTAGAGAGAGAAAAAAGATCACCTACAAAGGAAATTTCAACAGACTATCATCAGACTTCTCAACAGAAACCTTACAGGCCAGAAGAGAATGGCATGATATATTTAACGTAATGAAACAGAAGGGCCTCGAACCAAGAATATTGTATCCAGCATGATTATCATTTAAATTTGAGGGAGGGATTAAACAATTTCCAGACAAGAGAAAGCTGAGGGAATTTGCCTTCCATAAACCACCTCTTCAGGATATCTTAAACGGACTGCTCTAGATGGAAGCACTCCTGAGGTTAAAAAGATGTCACCAGAGAAAATAAAATCATAGCAAAGAAAGCAGACCATCCAAATACTAACTAAAGGCAAACAATAAAACACCTAGTATATAAAAAATGGAGGAGAAAGAATAAGAAGGGAGAGAAATAAAGAAACATCAGACTGTGTTTACAATAACTTAACAAGAAAGTTAAGTTAGATTGTTAGATAGTAAAGAAGCAACCCTTGAACCTTTGGTAACCACGAATCTAAAGCCAGCAATGGCAATAAGTACCTATCTATCGATAATTACCCTAAATGTAAATGGACTGAATGCACCAATCAAAAGACACAGAGTTACTGAATGCATAAAACAGCAAGACCCATCTATATGCTGTCTACAAGAAACTCACTTCAAACCCAAAGATATACACAGACAAAAGTGAAGGGATGGAAAAAGATATTTCATGCAAACAACAAGGAGAAAAAAGCAGGTGTTGCAGTACTTGTATCAGACAAATAGACTTCAAAACGAAGAAAGAAGCAAGAAATAAAGAAGGACATTATATAAGGATAAAGGGGTCAATCCAACAAGAGTAGGCAACCATTATAAATATATATGCACCCAATACAGGAGTGCCTGCATATGTGAAACAAATACTAACAGAATTAAAGGAGGAAATAGACAGCAATGCATTCATTTTAGGAGAATTCAACACACCACTCACTCCAAAGGACAGATCAACCAGACAGAAAATAAGAAAACACACAGAGGCACTGAACAGCACACTAGAACAGAAGGACTTAACAGACATCTACCGAACTCTACACCCAAAAGCAGCAGGATACACATTCTTCTCAAGTGCACATGGAACATTTTCCAGAATAAACCACATACTAGGCCACATAAAGAACCTCAGAAAAGTCAAAAATACTGAAATTCTACCAACCAACTTCTCAGATCACAAAGGAATAAAACTAAAAATACATTTTAGAAAGAAATCAAAAAGGCTCACAAATACATGGAGACTTAACAACATTCTCCTAATTAATCAATGGGTTAACGACCAAATCAAAAAAGAAATCAAAGAATATATGGAGATTAATGACAACAACACAAAGCCACAACTTCTGTGGGATGCAGCAAAGGCAGTTCTAAGAGGAAAGTATATTGCAATCCAGGCCTGTTTAAAGAAGGAAGAACATTCCCAAATGAATAGTCTAAAGACACAATTAATGAAATTGGAAACGGAAGAACAAATGAGGCCCAAAGTCACCAGAAGGAGGGACATAATAAAGATCAGAGAAGAAATAAATAAAGTTGAGAAGAATAAAACAATAGAAAAAAATCAATGAAACCAACAGCTGGTTCTTTGAAAAAATAAACAAAATAGATAAACCCCTAGCCAGACTCATTAAGAGAAAAAGAGAATCTACACAAATAAACAGAATCAGAAATGAGAAAGGAAAAATAATGACAGACCCCACAGAAATACAAAGAATTATAAGAGAATATTATGAGAATCTATATGCTAACAAGCTGGAAAACCTAGAAGAAATGGACAGCTTCTTAGAAAATTACAACCTTCCAAAACTGACCAAACAAGAAACAGAAAAATTAAACAGACCAACCACCAGCAACGAAATTGAATTGGTAATAAAAAAAACTACCCAAGAACAAAACCTCCGGACCAGATAGATTCACCTCTGAATTCTACCAGACACGTAGAGAAGAAATAACACCCATTCTCCTTAAAGTTTTCCAAAAAACAGAAGAGGAGGGAATACTTCCAAACTCATTCTATAAAGCCAGCATCACTCTAATACCAAAACGTGGCAAAGACTTCACCAAAAAAGAAAATTACAGAACAATATCGCTGATGAACGTAGATGCAAAAAAATTCAACAATATATTAGCAAACGGAATTCAAAAATACATCAAGGGGATCATACAAAATGATCAAGTGGGATTCATCCCAGGGATGCAAGGATGGTACAACATTTGAAAATTCATCAACATCATCCACCACATCAACAAAAAGAACAAAAACCACATGATCATCTCCATAGATGCTGAAAAAGCATTTGACAAAATTCAGCATCTATTCCTGATTAAAACTCTCAACAAAATGAGTATAGACGGCAAGTACCTCAACATCATAAAGGCCATATATGACAAACCCACAGCTAAAATCATACTTAACAGCAAGAAGGTGAAAGCTTTTCATCTAAGATCGGGAACAAGACAGGATGCCCACTCTCTCCACTGTTATTCAACATAGTACTGGAGGTCCTAGCCACAGCAATCAGACAAAACAAAGACATACAAGGCATCCAGATTGGTAAAGAAGAAGTCAAATTGTCACTATTTGCAGATGACATGATACTGTACATAAAAAACCCTGAAGACTCCACTCCAAAACTACTACAACTAATACATGAATTCAGCAAAGTTGCAGGATACAAAATTGACACACAGAAATCTGTTGCTTTCCTATACACTAATGATGAACTAACAGAAAGAGAAATCAGAAAAACAATTTCATTCACAATTTCATCAAAAAGAATAAAATAACTAGGAATAAACCTAACGAAGGAAGTGAAAGACCTGTACTCTGAAAACTACAAGACACTCCTAAGAGAAATTAAAGAGGACACTAACAAATGGAAATTCATCCCATGCTCTTGACTAGGTAGAGTAAATATTGTCAAAATGGCTATAGTACCTAAAGCAATCTATAGATCCAACGCAATGGCTATCAAAATACCAACAGCTTTCTTCAATGAACTGGAACAAATAATTCTAAAATTCATATGGAACCACAAAAGACCCCGAATAGCCAAAGCAATCCTGAGAAGGAGGAATAAAACAGGGGGAATTATGCTCCCTGACTTCAAGCTCTACTACAAAGTCACAGTAATCAAGACAATATGGTATTGGCAGAAAAGCAGAGCCACAGACCAGTGGAACAAGAATAGAAAACCAAACATTAACCCGAACATATACAGTCAATTAATATTTGATAAAGGAGCCTTGGATATACAATGGGGAGATGACACCCTCTTCAGCAGCTGGTGTTGGCAAAACTGGACAGCTACATGTAAGAGAATGAAACTGGACTACTGTCTAACCCCATACACAAAGGTAAACTCAAGGTGGATCAAATACCTGAATGTAAGTCATGAAACCATAAAACTCTTAGAAAAAAATATATGCAAAAAGCTCTTGGACATAAACATGAGCGACTTCTTCATGAACATATCCCCCCGGGCAAGGGAAACAAAAGCAAAAATGAACAAGTGGGACTATATCAACCTGAAAAGCTTCTGTATAGCAAAGGACACCATCAGTAGAACAAAAAGACATCCTACGGTATGGGAGAATATATTCATAGATGACATATCCGATAAGGGGTTGACATCCAAAATATATAAAGAACTCACGCACCTCAACAAACAAAAAGCAAATAATCCAATTAAGAAATGGGCAGAGGACATGAACAGACACTTCTCTAAAGAAGAAATTCAGATGGCCAACAGGCACATGAAAAGATGCTCCACATTGCTAATCATCAGAGAAATGCAGATTAAAACCACAATGAGATACCACCTCACACCAGTGAAGATAGCCAACATCCAAAAGACAAACAACAACAAATGTTGGTGAGGATTTGGAGAAAGGGGAACCCTCCTACACTGCTGGTGGGAATGCAGATTAGTTCAACCATTGTGGAATGCAGTATGGAGGTTCCTCAAAAATCTCAAAATAGAAATACTATTTGACCCAGAAATTCCACTCCTAGGAATTTACCCTAAGAATGCAGCAGCCCAGTTTGAAAAAGACAGATGCACCCCTATGTTTATCGCAGCACTATTTACAATAGCCAAGAAATGGAAGCAACCTAAGTGTCCATCAGTAGATGAATGGATAAAGAAGAAGTGGTACATATACACAATGGAACATTATACAGCCATAAGAAGAAAACAAATCCTACCATTTGCAACAACATGGATGGAGCTAGAGGGTATTATGCTCAGTGAAATAAGCCAGGCAGAGAAAGACAAGTGCCAAATGATTTCACTCATATGTGGAGTATAAGAACTAAGAAAAAAACTGAAGGAACAAAACAGCAGGGGACTCACAGAACCCATGAACGGACTAATAGTTACCAAAGGGAAAGGGACTGGGGAGGATGGGTGGGAAGGGAGGGGCAAGGGGGAAAAAGGGACATTACGATTAGCAAATGTAATGTTAAGGGGGCGCGGGGAGGGCTGTGCAATCCAGAGAAGGCAAGTAGTGACTCTATAGCATCTCACTATGTTGATGGACAGTGACTGTGATGGGGTTGGGGGTGGACCTGATGAAGGGGATAGTGTAATCACCATAATATTATTCATTTGATTGTAGATTGATGATATCAAAATAAACTTTAAAAAAAGAATAAAATACCTAGGAATAAACCTAATGGAGGAAGTGAAAGACCTATATCCTGAAAACTACAAGACACTCCTAAGAGAAATTAAAGAGGACACTAACAAATGGATATTCATCCCATGCTCTTGACTAGGTAGAGTAAATATTGTCAAAATGGCTATATTACCTAAAGCAATCTACAGATTCAACGCAATCCCTATCAAAATACCAACAGCTTTTTCAATGAACTGGAACAAATAATTCTAAAATTCATATGGAACCACAAAAGACCCCGAATAGCCAAAGCAATCCTGAGAAGGAGGAATAAAACAGGGGGAATTATGCTCCCTGACTTCAAGCTCCACTACAAAGTCACAGTAATTAAGACAATATGGTATTGGCACAAAAACAGAGCCACAGACCAGTTGAACAAGAATAGAAAACCACACATTAACCCAAACATATAAAGTCAATTAATATTTGATAAAGGAGCCTTGGATATACAGTGGGGAGATGACAGCCTCTTCAGCAGCTGGTGTTGGCAAAACTGGACAGTTACATGTAAGAGAATGAAACTGGACTACTGTCTAACCCCATACACAAAGGTAAACTCAAGGTGGATCAAAGACCTGAATGTAAGTCATGAAACCATAAAACTCTCAGGAAAAAACATAGGCCAAAATCTCTTGGACATAAACATGAACAACTTCTTCATGAACATATCTCCCCAGGCAAGGGAAACAAAAGCAAAAATG
This sequence comes from Smutsia gigantea, assembly GCA_032199065.1. Classification (NCBI taxonomy): domain Eukaryota; kingdom Metazoa; phylum Chordata; class Mammalia; order Pholidota; family Manidae; genus Smutsia; species Smutsia gigantea. Next base: position 283,088 of record JAVSCE010001858.1, on the reverse strand, counting down.
AACAAGTGGGACTATATCAACCTGAAAAGCTTCTGTATAGCAAAGGACACCATCAGTAGAACAAAAAGACATCCTACGGTATGGGAGACTATATTCATAAATGACGTATCCGATAAGGGGTTGACATCCAAAATATATAAAGAACTCACGCACCTCAACAAACAAAAAGCAAATAATCCAATTAAGAAATGGGCAGCGGACATGAATAGACACTTCTCCAAAGAAGAAATTCAGATGGCCAACAGGCACATGAAAAGATGCTCCACATCGCTAATCATCAGAGAAATGCAAATTAAAACCACAATGAGATATCATGTCACACCAATGAGGATGGCCAACATCCAAAACACAAACAACAACAAATGTTGGCAAGGATGTGGAGAAAGGGGAACCCACCTACACTGCTGGTGGGAATGTAAACTAGTTCAACCATTGTGGAAAGCAGTATGGAGGTTCCTCAAAAAACTCAAAATAGAAATTTGACCCGGGAATACCAGTCTAGGAATTTACCCTTAGAATGTAGGATCCCAGTTTCAGAAAGACAGATGCACCCCTATGTTTATCGCAGCACTATTTACCATAGCCAAGAAATGGAAACAGCCTAAGTGTCCATCAGTAGATGAATGGATAAAGAAGAGGTGGTACATATACACAATGGAATATTATTCAGCCATAAGAAGAAAACAAATCCTACCATTTGCAACAACATGGATGGAGCTAGAGGGTATTATGCTCAGTGAAATAAGCCAAGCCGAAAAAGACAAGTATCAAATGATTTCACTCATATGTGGAGTATAAGAACAAAGAAAAAAACTGAAGTAACAAAACAGCAGCAGTCTCACAGAACCCAAGAATGGACTAACAGTTACCAAAGGGAAAGGGACTGGGGAGGATGGGTGGGAAGGTACGGACAAGGGGGAAAAAGGGGCATTACAATTAGCAGACATAATGGGGGGGGCACGGGGAGGGCTGTACATCTCAGAGAAGACAAGTAGTGACTCTATAGCATCTCACTATGCTGATGGACAGTGACTGTAATGGGGTTGGTGGGGGGGGACCTGATGAAGGAGGTAGTTTAATCACCATAATATTGCACATGTAATTGTAGATTAATGATACCAAAATAAATTTTTTTTTTAAAAAGACACTTAAAGCCCCTGAAAGTGCTTCATGTAAGAGAAAGGAATTTAATAAATTGACCTTTTAATTTTAGTTTATTTTAGTATCGTTGAGGAAGATTAATTTGTTTTAGAAGCAAAGAACTTTGGTACATTGGTCGGGAGGATAAGACTGGCCTTTCTCTGAATTGCTGGTAGATGGTATTTGAGTTAACAAATTGTGAAACCAAACTTCTCTGAAAGTTGAAGGCTACCTGTGAATTTGGCTATCAGGACCATAATATAAAATAAAATAAAATAAGTCTACAAAAAAAAAAAGATTGTAGGAGACAGAATGGCTTTATATAATAGGGACAGAGAAGTATGAATGAAACCAGAGGATTCAAAGAAACACATCTTGGTGTCTCCACACCAAAATAACAGGAACAGGCAATTACATTAACCACAGCCTGACAAGGGCATTATAACCAAGGATTTAGACCCATAAGGAAGGAAGGGAAGGTCTGAGACACTCACAGACATATATTCCATGTATGTATGACATATATATATATAATATATATATATATTATACATATAAATATGTGTGATTTGTATTATTGCAGGCAGTCACCATCCTGAGGAATCAATGACAGGGCAGAGTGAGTGTTATGTTGGGCACAGTATATCAAAGCAGTGTAAGGGATGAACTGAAGTTGTCAAGGTTACCCCAGATAACCCACTGCATTTTTCATATCTGTCTCGCCGGAGGGTTTCAGTCCCGGGCAAGTTCACTCTGATTTGGTGAGATGGAAAAATGACAACGGAACATTCTTGGGGTAAAAAGATTTATATCCAGCTTTATTCTCGTGGTGACAGGTCAAGCGCTAGAATCCCGTCCACCTCAGGGCAAGTCTGCCTGCGGCAAGCTGGTCTCTTCCGCAGGGCCTCTCCCCCGCCTCGCAGCTCTGCAACCTCGCAGCCCTGAGTGGAGCTCTTTATATAGAGTCAGTAATAACTTATTGCCCACACGTGTGCAAGCCTCTGCCTGAGAGCATCGCACATGCGCAGTGGGCAAGTAGACCAGGGTCAGGTGAGAATGCTGGCCATGGAACTTCCATTTTCTCTACAGTGTCTCGCCATACTGTCCCAGCTTCCGATTGTCAGCACCTGCAAGTCTTTGCCTGAGGGATCTTTCTGGCATCTGCAGCTTCCTTTGTTCATGTGCATAGTAACCCTGAGTACTGGAGAATTAATGGAGAAACTCAACCAATGACTGACAGCTAAATGTAGCCAGTCAACAAGATAGCTCAAATCATCTCCACTATCTCTGGTATTCCATGATCAATGTGATCTCTGGTATTCACATTGTCACGTAATCCCCTTCTGCAGTGGATCGGGTGGGTCAGTGGGATCAATAGTATGTCACTTCTGAGGCTAGATCATACGAGACAATGTGGCTTCCCTCTCTCTCTCTCCCCGATCTTTCCCCAGATTACTCTCTCCAGGGAGAGCTAGCTGCCGTATCATAAAGACACTCTATGGACAGATCCCCACTATAAGGAACCGAGGCCTCTTACCCACAGCTATGCCAGCGAGCCATCTCAAAGTGTATTCTCCAGCCTAGCCAAGCATTCAGATAATTTTATCTTGACTAAAACTTCAGAGAAGTCGCTGAGTCAACACTACCCAGCTAAGTTGCTCCCAAATCTTGACCCAAAAATGTTTAGCCACCATGGTTGGGGTAATTTATTAGGCAACAATGGATAACTGATACAGTGAATAAATACACCAATTTCCTCTCTCTTCTAGAAGATAATTCCTAACTTGTGTTCTACTGACTCCAGAGTTCTCTAGAAGAGTTAGGTTCTAGTTGTCCACAGGACTAACTTCTGGATAACATATACTTTAATGATTTCCTTCTGTTCCCTGTCTCACTTCCCCACCCTTCCCTGTCTCACTTCTTCACACTCTCACTGGTGTTTCCTGAGGTTGCACTCAAACACATACCTCCAGGACCCAATCTAAGACATTGTCCAAGCCAGCATTACACCCTTTCTTTGACTTGTAATTTGCTGATATCAGAAATAAAATTCTCAAAAATTATATTTTATAAATTTTATATTTTTATAGTTGTGTGTGTGTGTGTATATATATAGAGAGAGAGAGAGAGAAAGAGACGAGGGAGAAAGAAGAAAATCTGTACATACTAAGACTCTAAGTAGGGGAAACACCGTGGAGAGGGAGTATTGTAACCCCTTCCCATCTTTTTTCTATGCCTAGAGAGTCTACACAGCTATAAATATTCTGTATGTACTTGTTCTTCTTGATTTATTATCATATCAAAAGCAGCTCAGAGTTTTCATACAGTCGTTATGAATGTCTTGTATTGGCTGTGTAATAGAATTTCAAGGGTGGCCCCAAGATTCCACACTCTAATCCCCAGAACCTGGAATGCAACCAAATATTACTCTGATGATTATGGTGTGTTATGTGGCAGAGCTGGCCTTTATAGGAACAGGAAGCTAGGTAGGCTTAATCTGATTATATGGGACCTTAAAAGCACATGAACTGTCTCTGGTGGCAGAGGGAGGCAGAAGATGAAGCAAGAAGATTCCAAGCATGAGAAAGACTTGAAGTGTTGCTGCTGGTTTGAAGATGGAGGGGATCCCTTGAGAAGGAATATAAGTGACCTCAAGGTGCTGGAGATGCCCCCAGCCCACACACAGCAAGGAAATAGGACCTCAGAATTCTGACACTAATAGAAATGAACTTCGAAGAAGACACTGAGCTCCAGATGAGAACTCAGCCAGCCAACACCTTGATTTTAGTCTTCGTGACATTCTCAACAGAGAACCAGCTGAACCTGCCTGGACTTCTGACCTACAGAATATAGGCAAATGCATGGGTGTTGTGGTAATTTATTATGCAGCAGACCCAATAATTCCACATCTAGGAATTTACCCAAAGAAAACAAAATCTCTGATTTGAAAAGATATGTGCACCCCTGTGTTTATTGCCACATTATTTACAATAGCCAAGATATTTAAAAAAGTGTCTGCCAACAAGTAATGATTCTATAGCATCTTACTATGCTGATGGACAGTGACTGTAGCAGGGTATGTGGGGGGGACTTGATAATAGGGGATCTAGTAACCATAATGTTGTTCAAGTGATTGTACATTAATGATACCAAAAAAAATTTTTAAGTGTCTGCCAATAAATGAATGGATAAAGAAGATGTGGTACATATACATGATGGAATATTATTCAACCATAAAAAAGAAAGAAATCCTGCCATTTGCAATGACATAGATTGACCTAGAGAGTATAATGCTAAGGTAAATAAGCCAAGTGGAGAAAGACAAATACCATATGATTTCACTTATTTGTGGAATCTAAAAACAAAACAAAATGAACAAAACAGCAGTAGACTCATAGTCACTGAAGTGACTGGTGGTTACCCTGGGGGAGGGGTGTGGGATGGGTGGAAGAAATAAGTGAAGGGAATAGAGGCACAAAATCTCAATCATAATATAAATTAGTCATGGGGATGAAAGTACAGCATAGAGAATGTAGTCAATAGTTCTGTAGTATCTTTCTTTGTTGACAATAGTAACTACACTAGCTGGGGTGAGGATTTACTAATGTATATAACTGTTGAATCACTATGTTGTATACTTGAAACCAATACAATACTGCAAAAAAGCAATTATACTTTATTTAAAAAATACATCAGCAGAATGCACATCGCCATGTCTGCTGCAGGACGCCGCAAGCCAGGCACTGCAGCTCCGGTGTCTGAGATACCGGAAGCAGAAGGTGAATGCCCTCCATGTGGCTGACGGAGGAAAGCTCAGGCTGGATGCAAACCCAGAAGCAATACAGTGGGAAAAGCTCCTTTCTGGAAGGCGTGGCGTTAAGCATCTGTAGCCATAGCAATAGGTTCCCTGCAGGAGTGTCTTCACGTGAACAGTTTCTACTGATGAATCCACAGGTTTCATTAAGCATTTCCATGTGAACATTGAATTGCAATGGAATTATGTGTAAAGAACAGAGACGACAAATGGGAAGAATAATATTAGGTAAAAGCACAAGTGGTCATCTGTTCCATACTAAGAATTTCTCTTCCTCCAGGCAAAAGAAAATGGAAACAGGAGTGTGATTAGAGAGGTGGGTTATACACAGATAGTGTGAGTGTGTGTGTGCGTGTGTGTATGTGTACTGGTGGTGGTGTGGTGGTGGTGGTGACAGTATGGAAGAGATGGTAGAGCTTTTTACCATTTAAATTTATCTCCTAACAGTCTATCATATTTTTTAATTAACTAAATAAATACAATATACCTGTCTGTACACACGTATGAATATTGAGGAAATTGAAAAACAAAGGAAACTATTAACTTTAGTTGCTTCAGAAGGTTGGGAATAAAAGTAGGGAGGGCTGTACAACCCAGAGAGGACAAGTAGTGACTCTATGGCATCTCACTACGCTGATGGACAGTGACTGTAATGGGGTTGGGGGGGGGACCTGATGAAGGGGGTAGTGTAATCACCATAATATTACTCATTTAATTGTAGATTAATGATATCAAAATAAACTTATTTAAAAAAGTAGATGATGAGAATACTCAACTTTTCTTGTACATCTCTGTTTTGTATGAGTTGTAATTTTTTTATATAATAAAGTAAGAACTTGAAAGAAAGAAGTAGAAGAGAAGAAAGGAGGATGAGAAGACATGAAGAACAGGGAAGGAAAGAAGGGAGGCAGGAACCTAGATTTCAAACTATTTCCCAATTGCCCCTAAAGGAAATCACCTCTTTTAGCACACTGTTTCCCCAAACTGATGTACTGCTCGCATACAGTATTCTTACTGAAGGAATTTATATCCTCATGAGCCTCTAGACTTATTATTTCTATTTATCCCACACAGCTGGTACATCATTTGGTTTTAATAAAGATAATACTGTCATCTTGTGGCCAGATGTAACATTGCAACTTTACACACACACACACACACACACACACACACACACACACACACACACACACACACACACACACACACACACACACACACACACACACACCCTAAATGCTAAACATTTTCTTCCTTAGGAATCTTAGAAATCATCCAGTCTTTGCCCAGCTCCATCATTTTACAGTGGAGGTTCCTGAAGCTTATATCACACGCCAGGCTTCATTTCCTCATTTCTAGCCAGTTCCCCAATATTACTCAGACTAACATTAACCTTTGTAAAATACATAATACCCAAAGTTACTGACATTGGCATGTGCTTCCTAGACCTACACATGCAAGTAAGAATCAATTTGATATCCAATCAACTCCTGTGAGTTTAAATCTGAAGTTCATGTTTGCAAGCACAACTTTTTTTCTGCCCACAGCATTTATTTTGTGCGGCTCTTTCTCCTATTCAATTATTCAAAAGTACTGTTGGGTACCTACTGTGTACCAGGCATTGTTCTGGTTATTAGGGATTCCGCACTCCCACCTCCCGTGGAGCCTACATTCTAGTGAAAGAGAGAAAGAATAAACAAACAAGTGAGTAGATAGAGTATGTCAGATGGTGCTGCTGAGAAAAATCCAACAGGGAAGGGGAAGGGGAGTGTCAAAAGAGCCCTCACTGATGAGGTGACACCTGAACAGAAAGAAGAAGGGGTGACAGAGGATGCCTGATGGGTATCTGGGGGGAGAAGATTGACTGAGACCTCGTGACACCCCTAAGGAACTGGAGCTCATCCAGAACCACACTGACAAGGTTATTCCCCACACCCCCTTTCCAGAGATCCACTAGAAACATTTTTTTCTTTGCTCTCAATCTCTCTCTCAAAACAAAATAATGAGGATTTGGGGAGGGACAACCTCATTAGGGAAACACCGTGGAGTAGGATTTCCCCTGAGGTTAGAATTTTTCTTCATATCTCTTGACAGTGTTTTTTTTCTTTTAATCAGAGTTATTGAAGCAACAGCTGGTGAAAACCAATATAAAATATGACTCAAGAGGTATAGAAATCACACTCATCGGAGAGCCCTGAAAAGCAGGTGCTCTCGGAGATTCTGAATACTTATTTGCCAGGAAAAACCTCGACAGAATTCTAAAGCCTTTCCAAAGCAGATGGAGGAGCCCTTTACAATAAGCTACACTGAATCTGAGGGACACCTATCAGTCTGCCAGACCTTTCCATTCAAGGACAGCCAGCCTCCTCCGCGATTTTGAAGCTCTGTTCATGTGAGTCTAAGAGGATGGAAAAGCAATCCTGAAACCAGCTCCACTCAAAGCCACAAATGAATTTTGGAACTTTAAGATTTTCTATTACTTTGTCCATGTGTTAATCATTCTCTTTTCTCTCTTCATCAGCTCTGTGTCAAACTGCTAGGATTAAGTTCCTTCTTTCTAAATGTAGGGAATTTCTTTCAGAGTTGAAAAAATGACTCAAGAGATTCTAAGACTATTTTCTTTTCATTTTCTCTTTCTTAGGACAGTAATAAAGGACAGAGTTGAGCAGTGATGAAATCATAGAAGCCGTGAGGAAGATTCTTTGGTGATTGTACAAACATAGTCCAGCCAGATTCGTCATCTTCCCTATCTCCAGTGCAGAGACCACTAAGTACTGTTCCTTGCTTTTTAAATCTTTGCAATTTAAAAGTAATTAAAAGAAGGACAAGAATCTACTCTTGTGGGAATAGATAAAATATGGTGAGGCTACCCCAAACTCTCTCCATTTCCCCCACTCTACCCTAGCCTACCAAGAATGGAGGAAGGGGAATCTTCTTTCCAGAAACAGATTTGGGTTGGGTCTTGACTTGATCCTGGTATCAGACCAGTCTTCATTCCTCATCTTCAGAATTTCATAACTGTTCCCTAATGGCCCAGATCCAAAAAAAATCACTATAGAAATCCAAAGTTTCAAATGGCTGGATAGAGGCCTGTCCTGCTCTGAGCCCCTCCAACTGGAAAGGCACTACAAGAGATGTGCTCACACCAAACTGGCCTGATTTGGGAGGTGGGAGGGTGAGAAAGCAGCCAGCCCATGATCCCATGGCTCCATAGAGTTCTCTAAAAAGTGCTTTGGAAGCCCCATCCTTATCTTCTCAATGCCACTCTTTCTCCCCATCCCCAGAGCCTCTCCTTAGAGTTTCCAGGATAATTGCTTTAAACGTGTATTGTTTATTCTCTAATGTCATGACCGCTTATTTTCAAATGCTTTCTATATTGAATTTTAACCTTTTGCTACTTTTATGCATTTTATATTGAAATTCCAACCATTTTGCAACATGATTATAGCAACATCAAATAGTCTCAAACTCAGAAAATATTTAAATACTTTAGTTATCTTATTAGCCAGGTAGATATACTAAAACTGCTTTTAATTTTTTGAAGTTCTTTTTAAGTCTGCCCCTTACCTTACCTTAAATGTCCTAAATTTCTACAGCTGAAAATCGGAGCAGACCTAAAACAAAACAGCACAGAACGCTATTGGGGACAGGGGGCGGGGAGGCCAGACTGTTCTCTCTGGTCAAGAGATCTGATCCTTCTGCCAACCAGCACCCTGTTCCTCCAAAAATCCACTTTCTGGAAATCTACCCCTCCAGTCTCTCTGTACCACAGACTGCCCTCCTCTAAAACCCTTCCACAACCGCAAGTCAAAACCACCATCCTCTGCTTACTAAGCCTAGAAGAGTAATCTGCCCTCAAACCCACAGTTATCCACCTCAGTTTCCTGATCCTACCAGGCAGGGCACCCAGAATCTAGAGAGGAAAAGGTGCTTTCTTCCAACTGGGTGCCTGGGAAATATGGAACCAGATTCATGAACAGCAAATGGGAAAAAGCAAATAAATTAGGGATAATTTTTTCACTATACATAAAAATATGCATTAGAGACATCCTCCAAATAATTCCCTCAGCATAGTTCTATCTGATTTGATGTACAAAAATTGTTATAAAACACTTCAGGAATGTATCATTTGCCTAAGCGGAAGCACACTGATATTGTATGTCTGTATTGACAAAAAAAAATTGCTTTGGACTATAATTAGTATTTCATGCATGATCTTAATCCCAACTATTTCTGTCTCTATATTCTAACCAAAAAAATAAGAACTAGTCCTCCCATCCATTTTCAAATAAATCAAGGTGACCTCCTGAAACTCAGACAGTAAAAATCTAATCATTTCTTTTCTTTGTGAGCGAAGGACATGGTTAACATTTTCTATGGATCCTGACAAGCCAGGTATATATTTTATTTTTATGAATAGTTCTTAAATGTTAATATGTGAATTAAATTATTTTAGAAAATAACCAAGATAAATCTCTTGGGGGAAATTTCTTTCTTGGGGGAGATTAAATGGTTAAGCCTATTAATACTCACATATTATTTATAATTAATCTGTTACCATTTCAGTTGATTTCTGAAAATAGTCATTTAAATTACAAAGATACTATACTTAACTGACAGATGAATGCATCTCAAACCCTACCTTGGGGAGTAAAATCTTTATCAACCAGCCTATTCAACAAAAGGAGTAAAAGAAACATATTTCATCCCCTTTCATTATCTGGATCAGGAACTTCATATCCTTTCAAGGTCTTTAGAGATACTGTATAATATATTGATATACATATATCACAAACACACTAAAGATCAAGTCCTGCATTAATCAATGCAATTATAATAAACAACAAAAATTGCTCTGTAACCCCATACAAAAAAAAAATCCAATCCCAGACCAATGGACCACATAAATCAGCCAATAAATCTAAATGATAACCTGGAGTAATAAAGAACATGAATGATCCTTGGAGTTCGTTATAATAAAACTACACCGATGTTGCATACTAATGAGACACTCTCTTGACAGTCAGATGAGCCCAAGGGCAAGATCAGGCAAAGAAAGAAGCCCCGTGTCAGATTAACGGGATTTAGCGACATCCATTCAATCAGCCATCCAGTCATTCAGAAAATAATTACCACTTTTACTGCCCTAGGTGGGATGACTAACGTGGGAGACAAATACAAAATTAAACAATAGCAGTACAATGCAACACATGCTCTGAACAGTGTAGGCATGATCCTCAGGAATCAGGAAAGCCTTCTTGAAGGTGAGGACCCCAAACTCAGTCCTGAAGGGAAAGTGGGCGTTACCCAAGGTGAAGGGAGCCGAGAAGGCGGCGTGCGCGCTGGTCGCCTGGGAGAGCGCTGCAGTAATGGTTGGCCCAGGGAAGTCCCGCGCACCTGAACACGAAGGAGAGATTGCAAGGAGTGTGACGAACAGGTATATAAGGGCCAGAGAGTGGATCTTTTTGCATGCTGTCATGGGCAGATGGGATTTTAGCTGAAAGCAAAGAGAAGGGAATGCAATGATTAAGTGGAGGGAAAAGCAGAGGTAATAATTGTGGGGTATGTGTACCAAACTGCTGTGCTTCAAATCTTAGCCCCTCTTTGTGAACGCCCTTTTTGACTGGAGTTGTTGATCTTTCCCTATCATTCACACGTTCCCCTGTTCCTTATTCTGCCAAATTCTGCTTCTCAGTATCTCCCAAAAGATAAGAGTTTCCATCCATCCAGGAAACTAACCAGCCTCGGGATGCTTTCTCTTACCAAGTAAACCAAAATAAATAATGGCAACACCACCTCTTCTTTTTTAAAAATAAAAAGTTTTAATAGTATTCTGTTTATCTCATAACTCAGGTATTAATCATCAGACAAAAGCATTCTCTTGCCACCTCGCTGAGTTCTGTTCCCTTGTCTGACTCCACCATTCATCTTAGCAGACTGCAGAAAGACATGGGAAAGCCCAGAAACGCTTCCCTGGACACTGTGCTGGCGGAGTTCATTCTCCTGGGCTTATCTCACCCCCCGGGCCTGAGGACCCTCCTCTTCCTGCTCTTCTCCATCATTTACACGCTGACCCAGCTGGGGAACCTGCTCATTCTGATCGCCGTATGGACTGACCCGAAGCTCCGCGCTCGCCCCATGTACGTCCTCCTGGGCGTGCTCTCGCTCCTGGACATGTGCCTCTCCTCGGTCGTCGTTCCTCGCATTATTCTAGACTTCACTCCCACCAGCAAGGCAATCCCGTTTGCTGGCTGTGTGGCTCAACTGTATTTCTTTCACTTCCTGGGCAGCACCCAGTGCTTCCTCTACACCCTGATGGCCTACGACAGGTACCTGGCCATATGCCAGCCCCTGCGCTACCCCGTGCTCATGAATGGCAGGCTATGCACTGTCCTTGTGGCTGGAGCCTGGGTGGCCGGCTCCATCCATGGGTCTATCCAGGCCACCCTGACCTTCCGCCTGCCCTACTGTGGGCCCAACCAGGTGGATTACTTTATCTGTGACATCCCTGCGGTATTGAGACTGGCCTGCGCTGACACGGCCACCAATGAGCTTGTGACCTTTGTGGACATTGGGGTGGTGGCTGCCAGTTGCTTCATGTTAATTCTGCTCTCCTACGCCAACATCATCCATGCTATCCTGAAGGTGCGCACTGCTGATGGGCGGCGCCGAGCCTTCTCCACCTGTGGCTCCCACATAACCGTAGTGACAGTCTACTATGTGCCCTGTATTTTCATCTACCTCAGGCCAGGCTCCAAAAGTCCCCTGGATGGGGCGGTGGCGGTGTTTTACACCGTTGTCACCCCACTACTGAACCCCATCATCTATACACTGAGGAACCGGGAGGTGAAGTCTGCTCTGAAGGGACTCGCAGCAGGTCGAGGGGCCACAAGTGCCAATAAGTAACCACAGGCTCAGGGACCACCTAGGTCACCACTGTTACCGCTGTCTCAGCTCCTGCTGCATGTGGCCAACATTCAATAAACAGGTAATGAGTTAAGCTGAACTGAATGTAATTACACTTGGAAGAAGCTTCTGGTCCTATATCTAACTTCAAAACATTGGTCACAGCTGTTTCTGTTTTTCTGACCCAACTCTCAGGAAAAAGCGCATGCTTACACAAATGTTGAGTATGAGGAATAAATGCTCTGTCTGGGAGGAGGGGGATTATTCCAGGCAAATTTGGGAATAAAAAGCATAATGCTGCCACATGACCCTTCAGCCATTTGCTTCACGCATTTCCCAGGCCTCTCTAAGCATTCAGGATTGCTTTGCTCACACCAAGGCAAATCCGTGCTCCCCAGCAACTGGCATCTCTGCGTGGCTGTCTGTGTTTCCTTCTAGCCCTCCCCCTCCCCCATGCAGTAATTCAACCAAATTTCATTCACTCTGCCTCCGCAGTGTCTCTCTGGCTTTGTAAGTGGTCCTCTTGTCATCCTTGTCTTCATCCATACCATTAGCAGAGTTTTCTTTCTGAAACATAGAATTAAATATGATATTCCTCTCCTTATGAATATTCACTGGCTCTTCATGGCATATAGAAAAAGGCAGACCTCTTAGCTTGGAATTCAAAGTCCCCCACAATCTGATCCCAACACACCTCATCTCCTGAGAGCTCTCAACTTCCCTCTTCTCTCCCAGCCCCATTTATTTACCTGCGTTCCTTAAACATTCTCCATACTTTCCTGTTCCTGAGTATTTTCTTAAGATGTTCCTGGATCTTCCTTCTCCACATTGGTAAATTGATCAATCCTTCAAAGGCCAGAAAAAGTCCTTATCCTTACAAGAAGTTTTCTCTGATTGTCCCAGTCAGAACTTGTATCCTCCTCCCTGTGTTCCTACAGTCCATTGAGTTTTATAATAGCACTACAGGCTGACCTGAATTAGAGTGTAGATCCGAGTCCTAGAGAACAGAAAGATGTTCTGTTGGTGTTTGTGTTTCAGCTTCCTTTTCCCAAATATCTACTTGTAGGCCCTGAAGTGCAGATGGCTAATCATCCACCAAAATCCATTCTCTCTTCTTTCCTGGTCAGAGAGCTGTAGCTGGAACATGGCTGCCTGACTACAGACATTCCTCCCCATCCCTTTTACAGCTGGATGTGATCATATATTTAAGTTCTCCCAAACTGAATGTAAGAAGAATTTATGTGTGTGTGTGATACTTCCAGGTCTGGCCCTCAAAACTGACACAGGAACTTTTCCATATTCTTTTCCTGTGCTGAGTTGAAACCGACATGTGACGGGGGCCCAGCTCCATCAGCATTACTCGTGACCAAGTGAGATGAGTCACCTGCCAGCCTGGAACACTCAGTTCAAAATTTTATGTGAGAGAAAAATAAACCTCAAACTCCTTCAATCCACTGATTTATTATTGGGTTACTTTGCTATAGCAGCTTCACCTAATTCTTAAGAATACTTCACTCATCAGCAATTTTTAAAAATTAAAACAGCACCCGGATATCTTTTGAACTACATCTAAATGGCCCCAAGCATCTATTTGGCTTTTGATCAATTACCATAATGCCAAATAGCCAAAGATTTGGAAGCCACCTGGTCAGTCATTCAGTGGGCCAATTAGTTAATCACAAAGTATCCTTCTGACCAGGCCAGGGTGACTTAAATGACCTTGACTTATCCCCTGTGACTTGTCCTGGTCTTACTTAGAGGAACTAAAAGACATTTAAAAGATGTTGGAGACAGGATTCACTTACAGGGCAGCATAAGAGCGAGTGTCAATAGCTCCTTCCAGAAAATGAAGGACCAGGTAAACGTGTGCTTGCATTTATTGACAGTTCATTCATTTAGATGTGTGAGGTCATGTTAGCCCAATTTCTTTTAGCACCTTTTTTTTTTATTGATGTAAAATACACGTAACATAACAATTACTGTATTAACCAATTTTAAGTGTAAAGTCTTGTGGTACTAAATACATTCACACAGTGGTACAACCATTACCCATCCATCCCCATAACTTTCATCTTGCAAAAACTGAAACTTTATGCCCATTAAACAATAACACCCTTATCCTTGCCTTCCCCCGGCCCCTGGCAACCACCATTCTATTTTCTGTCTCTATGATTTTGACTCCTCTAAGTATCTCATCTAAGTGGAGTCATACAGTATTTATCTTATTGTGATTGGCTTATTTCACTTAGCATAATTTCCTCAAGATTTATCCATGTTCTAGTATAATGCAGAATTTCCTTCCTTTTTAAGACTAATATTTCATTGCATGTGTATTACATTTTGTTTTTCCATTCATCCACCAATGGACACTAGGATTATTCCATGTTTTGACTATTGTAAATAATGCTACTATGACTACTCGTGTTCAGATGTCTGTTTGGTACCCTGATCTCAGTAGCCCAACCAGAAGGGTAACTGCTGGACCACATGGTAATTCTATTTTTAATTTTTGAAGAAATGCCGTACTGTTTTCCACAATGACTATACCATTTCACTTCCCACCAACAGTGCACAAGTTTTCCAATTTCTACACATCCTTGCCAACCCTTGTTGTTTTCTGATTTTTTGATAGCCATCCTAATGTGTGTGAAGTGGTATCTCATTGTAGTTCTGGTTTGCATTTTCCTAAGGATTAGTAATGTCGAGCATCTTTTCTTTTTTTTAATAATTTATTTTGGTATCATTAATCTACAATTACATGTGCAATATTATGGTTACTAAACTACCCCCTTCATCAGGTCCCCCCCACCAACCCCATTACAGTCACTGTCCATCAGCGTAGTGAGATGCTATAGAATCACCACTTGTCTTCTCTGAGTTGGACAGCCCTCCCCGTGCCCCCCCAACACTATATCTGCTAATCGTAATGCCCCTTTTTCCCCCTTCTCCCTCCCTTCCCGCCTATCCTCCCGAGGCCCTTTCCCTTTGGTAACTATTAGGCCGTTCTTGCGTTCTGTGAGTCTGCTGCTGTTTTGTTCTTTCAGTTTTTTTCTTTGCTCTTATGCTCCACATATGAGTGAAATCATTTGATACTTGTCTTTTTCGGCTTGGCTTATTTCACTGAGCATAATACCCTCTAGCTCCATCCATGTTGTTGCAAATGGTAGGATTTGTTTTCTTCTTATGGCTGAATAATATTCCATTGTGTATATGTACCACTTCTTCTTTATCCATTCATCTACTGATGGACACTTAGGTTGCTTCCATTTCTTGGCTATTGTAAATTGCTGCGATAAACATAGGGGTGCATATGTCTTTTTCAAACTGGGTTGCTGCATTCTTAGGGTAAATTCCTAGGAGTGGAATTCCTGGGTCAAATGGTATTTCTATTTTGAGTTTTTTGAGGAACCTCCATACTGCATTCCACAATGGTTGAACTAATTTGCATTCCCACCAGCAGCGTAGGAGGGTTCCCTTTTCTCCACATCCTCGCCAACATTTGTTGTTGTTTGTGTTTTGGATGTTGGCCATCCTCACTGGTGTGAAGTGATATCTCATTGTGGTTTTAATCTGCATTTCTCTGATGATTAGCGATGTGGAGCATCTTTTCATGTGCCTGTTGGCCATCTGAATTTCTTCTTTGGAGAAGTATCTATTCATGTCCTCTGCCAATTTCTTAATTGGATTATTTGCTTTTTGTTTGTTGAGCTGCATGAGTTCTTTATATATTTTGGATGTCAACCCCTTATCGGATATGTCATTTATGAATATATTCTCTCAAACTGTAGGATGTCCTTTTGTTCTACTGATGGTGTCCTTTGCTGTACAGAAGCTTTTCAGCTTGATATAGTCCCACTTGTTCATTTTGCTTTTGTTTCCCTTGCCCATGGAGATATGTTCATGAAGAAGTCACTCATGTTTATGTCCAAGAGATTTTTCCCTATGTTTTTTTCTAAGAGTTTTATGGTTTCATGACTTACATTCAGGTCTTTGATCCATTTTGAGTTTACTTTTCTGTAGGGGGTTAGACAGTAATCCAGTTTCATTCTCTTACATGTAGCTGTCCAGTTTTGCCAACATCATCTGCTGAAGAGGCTGTCATCTCCCCATTGTATATCCAAGGCTCCTTTATCATATAATAACTGACCGTATATGTTTGGGTTAATGTTTGGATTTTCTATTCTGTTTCACTGGTCTGTGGGTCTGTTTTTGTGCCAATACCAAATTGTCTTGATTACTGTGGCTTTGTAGTAGAGCTTGAAGTCAGGGAGCATAATTCCCCCTGTTTTATTCCTCCTTCTCAGGATTGCTTTGGCTATTCGGGGTCTTTTGTGGTTCCATATGAATTTTAGAATTATTTGTTCCAGTTCATTGAAGAAAGCTGTTGGTATTTTGATAGGGATTGTGTTGAATCTGTAGATTGCTTTAGGTAGTATAGCCATTTTGACAATATTTATTCTTCCTTAGCAAGAGCATGGGATGAATTTCCATTTGTTAGTGTCCTCTTTAATTTCTCTTAGGAGTGTCTTGCAGTTTTCAGGGGATAGGTCTTTTACTTCCTTCGTTAGGTTTATTCCTAGGTATTTTATTCTTTTTGATGCAATTGTGAATGGAATTGTTTTTCTGATTTCTCTTTCTGTTAGTTCATCATTAGTGTATAGGAAAGCAACAGATTTCTGTGTGTTAATTCTGTATCCTGCAACTTTGCTGAATTCAGATATTAGTTCTAGTAGTTTTGGAGTGGAGTTTTTAGGGATTTTTATGTACAATACCATGTCATCTGCAAATAGTGATAATTTGACTTCTTCTTTACCAATCTGGATGCCATGTATTTCTTTCTTTTGTCTGATTGCCATGGCTTGACATCCAGTACTATGTTGAATAACAGTGGGTACAGTGGGCATCCCTGTCTTGTTCCCGATCTTAGATGAAAAGCTTTCAGCTTCTCGCTGTTAAGTATGATGTTAGCTGTGGGTTTGTCATATATGACCTTTATGATATTGAGGTACTTCCCCTCTATATCAATTTTGTTGAGAGTTTTTATCATGAATGGATGTTGAATTTTGTCAAATGCTTTTTCAGCATCTATGGAGATGATCATGTGGTTTTTGTCCTTCTTTTTATTGATGTGGTGGATGATGTTGATGGATTTTCGAATGTTGTACCATCCTTGCATCCCTGGAATAAATCCTACTTGATCATGATGGATGATCTTTTTGATGTATTTTTTAATTCGGTTTGCTAATATTTTGCTGAGTATTTTTGCATCTATGTTCATCAGGGATTGGTCTGTAATTTTCTTTTTTGGTGAGGTCTTTGCCAGGTTTTGGTATTAGAGTGATGCTGGCTTCATAGAATGAGTTTGGAAGTATTCCCTCCTCTTCTCTTTTTTGGAAAACTTTAAGGAGAATGGGTGTTATCTCTTCTCTATATGTCTGGTAGAATTCAGAGGTGAATCCATCTGGCCTGGGGGTTTTGTTCTTGGGTAGTTTTTTGATTACCAATTCAATTTTGTTGCTGCTGACTGGTCTGTTTAGTTTTTCTGTTTCTTGCTTGGTCAGTCTTGGAAGGTTGTATTTTCCTAAGAAGTTGTCCATTTCTTCTAGGTTTTCCAGCTTGTTAGCATATAGATTCTCATAATATTCTCTTACAATTCTTTGTATTTCTGTGGGGTCTGTCGTGATTTTTCCTTTGTCATTTCTGATTCTGTTCATGTGTGTAGATTCTCTTTTTCTCTTATTAAGTCTGGCTAGGGGTTTATCTATTTTGTTTATGTTTTCAAAGAACCAGCTCTTGGTTTCATTGATTTTTTTCTATTTTTTTATTCTTCTCAATTTTATTTATTTCTTCTCTGATCTTTATTATTTCCCGCCTTCTGCTGACTTTGGGCCTCATTTGTTCTTCTTTTTCCAATTTCAGTAATTATGTCTTTAGACTATTCATTTGGGATTGTTCTTCCTTCTTTAAATAGGCCTGGATTGCAATATACTTTCCTCTTAGAATTGCCTTTGCTGGGTCCCACAGAAGTGTGGCTTTGTGTTGTTGTTGCCATTAGTCTCCATATATTCTTTGATCTCTGTTTTAATTTGGTCGTTGACCCATTGATCATTTAGGAGAATGTTGTTAATCTCCATGTATTTGTGGGCCTTTTTGTTTTCTTTGTACTATTTATTTCTAGTTTTATACCTTTGTGATCTGAGAAGTTGGTTGGTAGAATTTCGTCAAACATCTTTTCATGTGCTTCTTGTCCATTTTATATCTTCTTAAAAGGTATCTCTGCTCGTATGGCTCCATATGAATTTAAACATTTTTTTTCTATTTCTGTAAAAATGCCATTAGAATCTTGATAGGGATTGTGCTAAATCTGTAGATTACTTTAGGTAGTATGAACATTTTAACAATATTAATTTTTCCAGTTTATGAATATGGATACCCTTCTATTTATTTGTGTCTTCAGTTTCTTTCGTCAGTGCTTCATAGTTTCTGCTGTACAGGTCTTTCACCTCATTGGTTAAATTTATCCCCAAATATTTTATTATGTTTGATGCTATTGTAAATCGTATTGTTTTCTTTACTTCTTTTCAGATAATTCATTTTAATGTATAGAAATGAAACTAATTTTTGTATGTTGATTTTGTACCCTGCAACTTTACTGAATGCATTTATTAGTTCCAACAATTTTTTAGTGGAGTCTTTAGAATTTTCAAACAGTGACAATTTTACTTCTTCTTTTCCAATTCTGCCTTTTATTTCTTTTTCTTGCCTAATAGCTGTCTTTTATTTCTTTTTTACTATTTTACTTCTACTTTTCCAATTCTGTCTTTAATTTCTTTTTCTTGCCTGATAGCTCTGGCTAAAATGTCCAGTACCATGTTCAATAGGTATGGTGAGAGCGGACTTTGTTGTCTACAAATAAAGTTTTATTATAATGCAGCCAGGCCCATTTGGATGTATATGGCTGCTTTCACATACAATGGTAGGTTTGAATAGTTTCAATAGTGACTATATGGTCCACAAGGCCAAATATTTATTATAAGGCGTTTATAGATAAAGTTTGTTGATCTCTGCCCTAGACACTTCAACACCAAGTGACTTGGGAGCTATAGCAATCACCAGAAAAGTTTGAGCATGGAGGGAACAGATAACATTCTATGTATCCTTTCAATATAAAAACAAACAAAACAAAATGAACAAAATAGCAGTGGACTCACATTGTTACTTAGCAGTAGCAATCAGAAATGACTGGTGGTTACCATTGCAGAGGGGTTGGGGTGGGTAGGAGGGGTGGGTGAAGGGGATAAAAGGGCACAAAAATTCTCAATCATAACAGAAGTTGGTCACAGGGATGGTAGTACAGCATGGAGAATACAGCCAATGATTTTGTAACATCTTCCTATATTAACAAATAGTAACTGCACTAGTGGGGGTGAGGATTTAATAATATGGGTAACTGTTGAACCACTGTGTTGTATACTTGAAACCAATACAAGATTGTATATCAACAATAACTTCAGTTTTAAAAAAGGTATTATTTCGAGATCTAAACCATCTCTTGACATTTGAAGAAAGTTTGGAGAAAGGGTTTAGACAGTTCCAAAGATCAGAGTAGTAGAAAAGAAGCCAGACAAAAGTATTCTAAGAAACAGGACCAAGAAATACCAGTAAAAGGGAGCATGACTTAAAATACTGTAGATGACAGCTGGATGACTTCTCATGTCCCTGTAACCTTGAGATCCTATGTTTCTCCTAGCCTATGCAGATCTAGGTTAGCACCCAGCAATTCAAAGAAATATGAGTTTCATAGAATGTGAAAGTGCCAGTAAGAAAATATGTTTTGACCAGTAACAAGCACAATTGCTTTTCCTTCCTTTTTTTTCCAAATTTATTTATGGACGAGAAAAGAAATCACAGATATGAAATCATCAACAAGCCCTGTTAAGCCCCTTCAGACTTTGTCCCACGTGATGTGAAATTGGAAAGCGTTAGAAACTAAGGATGTTTTCTAGGAAGGATATAGATCTTGTCTTATCACAAGGGTGCTATTACCATATTCCCCAAGCAAAAAATTGCACATACTGTAATTGACTCTAGGGAAAATTTTTAAAGTAACAGAACATAAGAGAAGCCAACCTTAGCAGTTACCTTTCATGAGAGCACAACTGCCACCAGTTCATAAGGAAATAGGAAGTAGGCAAATAATAAGTCAAGTTTCAGTACTTTCATCCTTCATTCTGATCCAGCCAGAACTGACTGATTGAGTCTGTTGCCATGAGCTCTTCATAACTACTGCTGACTCAGTGGGATTCAAAATGATTGAACTCTCTTTAGGAACAGATTTATATCTTTCTCTCAGATTGCACAAGGATTTTCTGTGGGTACTGTAGAAACAGCACACCTCCAGGTAAAGGTGATTCTGCCCCAAGGAGCACCTACATTGTCCTATCCCATTTTCCAGAGTCAAAAGTCACCTACAAGATGTGATCACTGATGTGGGGAGGTGCTGAAAAGAGAGGAGGGTATTCCCAAATATAGATGACCACAGAGTGAGTTTCATACATAGGTAAATGTCGGGTCCAAACACTGGCCAAAGGGTTTCTCCACTCTGTCACCTTTCAATGTCTTTCCTTGTGTAATTATTCAATATATATCCCTTTCTGCTCTCACAGAAATTTGCTTTACTCTCAGCTAAGCCTATGCAGCTACCATTTGGTCATTTTATATCAGGACAACTCTATCTCCACAAGCCTTTCATTGGCTACATCTTTCACCAAAGCTACCCTTCTTCAGAGGTTCATTTATTGCCTAGATCCAACCAGAGAAGGTAAGAGCATTTTGGAGTTCTGTGGTGGTTCCTTCTTGGCTCCTGGCTGTCTGGTCCCTGCGAGTTCTCTTCTCCCACCTGTACGACATGTCCTCTGCCCAAAATTCAAAGGAGGGAATGTGAGTAAAACTGTAATCTGGTTTTTGCATTAGTGAATACTTAAAACAGACAGTTCAAACTCATTGCTAGTAAGGGTTTTCTATTTTAGTGGAAACTTTCAGTCTCCTTTCTCAGATTTAGTAAATCATATTTTTCTCATCTCATCCTGTATATACATATGTGTATATATATATATATAAAATTTAGAAAATGGCCATGTATCACATAAGTTGTCTACATATTTGTGTCCTTTCCCACACATGTCATTTCCAATAAACCTTTAATATTTGGCAAATATTAAAAGGTGCAGGCTCCAAGAAGCAAACATATTCTGTAAAGGTCCAGAGAGTAGGTATTTTAGGCTTTGCAGGCCAAATGCAGCTACTCAGCTCTGCCATTGTATCAGCAAAGCAGCCACAGATAATACATAAATAAATAAGCCTGGCTGTGTTCCAATAAAACTTTATTTACAAATCAGAAGAACCTCTGCCACAGAACATAGTTTCTTCCTGTTTGTGATTTCTCCACATGAGAAATTTCTCTGCCACGGTCCCAGGTCTTTACGATCTCTTTCTCCAGTTCCTCCTCACTTCTCTCTGACCTCCATGCCAACTCCTGTTCTGTCTGTTCTCTAGGTGAGAGCTCTCCAGAGGATGGGAAGGGCCAACAGCAGCTTGTTGACAGAGTTCATCCTGACAGGGATTCCCTACCCACTCAGGCTAAGGATGTTTTTGCTTGTGTTCTTTTTGCTAATCTACATCCTGACTCAGCTGGGGAACCTGCTTATTCTAATCACTGTCTGGGTAGACCCGCAGCTCCATGCCCGTCCCATGTACATCTTTCTTGGTGTTCTCTCCATCATCGACATGGGCATCTCCACCAGCATTGGCCCTCGCCTCATAATGAACTTCACTTTAGGCATCAAACCTATCCCCTTTGGTGGCTGTGTCACTCAACTCTATTTCTATCACTTCCTGGGCAGCACCCAGTGCTTCCTCTACACCCTGATGGCCTACGACAGGTACCTGGCCATATGCCAGCCCCTGCGCTACCCCGTGCTCATGAATGCTAAGCTGAGTACCTTGCTTGTGGCTGGAGCTTGGGCAGCAGGGTCCATCCATGGGGCTATCCAGACCATCCTAACTTTCCGTCTGCCCTACTGTGGGCCCAACCAGGTAGATTACTTCTTCTGTGACATCCCTGCAGTTCTGAGACTGGCTTGTGCAGACACAACAGTCAACCAGCTCGTGACCTTTGTGGACATTGGGGTGGTGGGTGCCAGCTGCTTCTCCCTGATCCTCCTCTCTTACGTACAGATCATTAAGGCCATTTTGAGAATCCGTACTGCTGATGGGCGGCACCGGGCCTTTTCAACCTGTGGAGCTCACGTGACTGTGGTGACCGTGTACTATGTGCCCTGTGCCTTCATCTACCTGAGGCCTGAAACCAACTGCCCCCTGGATGGGGCAGCTGCCCTCTTCCCCACAGCCATCACCCCTTTTCTCAACCCCCTCATCTACACTCTGCGGAACCAAGAGGTAAAGCTGGCCCTGAAGAGAATGGTAGGAGGCCCTGGGACGAAGAGTGAGGTTTGAAAGTGTCTGTCCCCCACTGGGAAAACCTTCACATCTACAATTTACTCTAATGTTTAGATTTCTTTTTCTTCTTGCTTTTTCTCATTCATGTTGTCGCATAATACCAATACACTAAGATCAAACACAATTTAAGGTAAAATATTACTCTATAGTAGTTCCTTAATGTCCCTTTCTGATAAACAACTCTCTGCTGCTCCGGGAGTAAACAGTGAGACTAAAGCCACTCAAGATAGCAAAAATCTGCCACACTTAGACATCCAGAGACATGACATGCCAGAAGCATCCAGTGGGCTTTTCAGCCTCTAGACTGACAGTGGCCAAGCCCTCATAAGATGGATTATAGTTCTTTTGATGGAAGAATGTTCTTCAGTTCTGCTCCAATCAGATATGTGCCTTAGGAGCTAGAACTAGAAGAGAAGCTATAGGTGCCCTGCTATATTCACCTTAACAGATCTGGCTTGGGGGACTTCTCGAGGCCACTTGGGCTATGAAGAGAAACTGAAGTGTTTTCTCTACCTTGCCTGATAAAGAAATAAACCTCTTAAAAGAGTACTTTCACAAACCAAACCAAATACTCCGAAGAAGAGAATGCAATAAAGTCTTTTCAATATTTTCAAATGTCTCAATAATAAATGCCCCTATACCAAAAAGTAAAGCTCAATATGAAATTTCCCATTAAAATAAAATAGAGCAATTTATCAGGGTGCCAGGATAATTTATCTAAATTAATATTTCATATCAATTTGGATTCTTGAGGTTTGCAAGCTTTCAGTGAGTTGGCCAGAACCTAATGATTGTGGGCAAATTTTGTGCAATATCTCTGATATCAGCTCCATGAAACTAAATTCTGCTAATGAAATATTTTATCTTTCAAAATATTTAACAAATAAAATGGTTGAATAATGAATTACAAAAATAAGCTTAAATCTATAGCTTGTGAACCAAATATACATTTGTTCCTGTTTCCTCAGATGCTTAGGATGATTACTATCATAGGTGTTGTCTTAACAATTAATAAAATTGCATTAAAATGATCTGTAGGTGTATAATAAAAACAGATCAAAATGTGAGAATTCTGAAGCAACTGTGTTTAAAAAGTAGATTGGGCACTGTTATGAATTTGTTAAATTAACCCTTACTAAGTGGAGCACAGGGTGCCAGATGATGACCCATGGTCAACAACAGACTACCAGAGGAACTGAAATCAGTAGGTTTGTTACTAACAGGTCCTGGAGGAAGCACTCAGCATGCCTTGAGGGGCCACATGTGGAGGTCAAGCCAGAGGACAGACAGAGAGAGGAAGGACCTGGAGGCACAGGTCTTTACCCAGGTCAATGGATAGAGTTTTGAGGATCCCAGGCTAAGGTTGGACTGATCAATTCAAACTACAAGAGCAGGATTTTGGTAAGTTACAGGGGCTCTTATCTAAGAGGCACACTAGGAGGCAGGGGAGACCATTGATCACAAAGGCTGTTGGGAAAGTCACATCAGGAACTCACATTTGCTTGTCACTCTGAGGGCTGCTCTCTCGGGTGTGTGCTTACATGAGGAGCTAGTGTCAGTTTAAGGTCACAGCAGGCTGCTTGGCTATTATACAAAGGAATGTACAATGATACAACCACTATGGGAAACAGTATGGAAATTCCTAAAATAATTTAAAACAGAATTACCAAATGATCCAGCAATCCATTTCTAGATATATGCTCAAAAGAATTGAAAGCAGGGTTTCAAAGAGATGTTTGTACCCCCATGTTCATAGCAACATCATTCACAATAGACAAAAAATGGAAGCAATCCAAGTATCCATTAATGGCTGAATGGATAAACAAAATCTGGTATATACATACCGTGGAAAGTTATGCAGCCTTAAAAAGGAAGGAAACTCTGATACGTATTATAACATGGAGGAAACCTGAGGACATTATGCTAAGGGAAATAAGCTGGTCACAAAAGACGATACTGTATGACTCCACCTATATGCGGTACCTAAAATAGTTAAATTCAGAGAGACAGAAAGTAGAATGGTGGTTGTCAAGGGCTGAGGGGAGAAGAGAACAGAGAATTGTGTTTAATAGGTACAGGGTTTCAGTTTTGCAATATGTAAGGAGTTCAGGAATTGACTGCACAACAGTGTGAATATGCTTAACACTACTGAACTGCATCTTTAAAAATGGCTAAGTTGGTAAATGTTACGTTACATGTATTTTATCACAATTAAAGATAAATTTTAAAATCCAAGAGGCAAAGCATGTGGGAGGGGTGGACAGAGATGAAAAAGGCTACACAATCTTTGAAGCTGATTGAACATAGGATTTCATTCTATTTTCCTTAGTCATGTCTCTTTGGAATGTCCCATAATAAAGGATTTTTTTGTAAGCCATGGCCATGAAAAATCTCAGGAAAATGTTTTCTGAATAGAAAGGCTAGCTGCAGGATCTAGGATGGAAGAGTCTGGCACATCTGAGAGGACAATGGAAATTGTTGAAGTGTAATGCATGAGGGAGAGAGTCCATGATCACAACCCAAGTGCAGACAAATGTCAGATCATGTAAAGCCCTGGAAACTACATAAGAAGTTTGGATTTAATCCACTATGTTAGTTTTCTATTGCTGCACAGCATGGCATCACAAAATTAGCAATTTAAGCAAAGCCCATTTATTAGCTCACATCTCATAGGTCAACAATCCAAGCACAGAGACTTGGTTCTCTGCTCAAGATCTAACTAGGCTAAAGTCGAGGTGTCCCTGAACACCTCATTCTCATCTGACGGTGAGGGTTTTCTTCCAAGCTCACATAGTTATGGCAGAATTCAGTTCCTTACAATTACAGGACTCAGGTCCCTGTTTCCTTGCTGGCTATCAACTACACGGCACGCAGCTACTAGAGGCTGCCTGCATTCCTTGCCACATGGCCCCCTCCATCTTCAAACCCAGTAATAAGAATCCTCCTCACCCATGAAATCTCTCTCCTGTGCTTCAAATTCACCTCTCCACAAAGAGCCAGTCCTTTTTCTCTTTTTTTAATTAAAGTATCATTTTGATATACAATCTTATGTTGGTTTCAAATATACAACACAGTGATTCAAGAGTTACTTATATTATTAAATCCTCACCCCGCTAGTGCAGTCACTATCTGTCAACATAGTAAGATGTTACAAAATCATTAACTGTATTCTCCATGTAAGCCAGTCCTTTTTAAGGCTCACCTGATTAAGTTAGGCCCACAGAGGATACTTCCTATTTTAAGGTCAACTTAATTACATTTGCAAAATCCCTTCACATCAGCACCTAGAAGGAATTTTTGTTGTATGTGATTGAATAACTGAGAATAAGTGTGTACACCAGAGAGAAAATAGAAGCCGTGTTAGGGAGATGTCTAAAAGCTTCTCAACTTTCTCAGTTTTCATACTGGATAAAAAGGTGATTTTCTAGAAATCAGCTGCAAGAGGTGCAGTTACAAGCCTCCAGCTGCAGTGTCATTGGGATGCTGCAGCCCTGGAACCAGGGTGTCCCAGCCAGTAACTGGACACAGAGGGACACAGGGGAAGGCTATTTCTGCCCAACTCCACCTTAGGCAGCCTCTGCTCTCCCAATGGGCTGCCTGAGACTTTCTTGGAACTTCACTGCAATCTAAGGCTTTTCCTACCCAGTCTTCCCTCCTTTTCCCTCTGGGTCTGCTGTTCTGATGCTGTCTTAGAGTCTGCTTCCTGGAGAACCTGAATTAAAACTACCTGTCCATACAGAAACATGCCAAAACAATACCACATGGAATCCTCAGTGTCATTCTCCCTTTCTGAAGGGCGATGGTTTCTTTTCTCCCTGAAAGGTGTATACTAGCTTATATCTTTCCTGAGGGAAGATCCAAGTGACAACCTCCAAGACTGCTCCATTCTGCAATTTTAGGATGCCCTATTGACCAGTTTACCGTCCGTCCATCGTCTACGTAAGACTATGGTTATAAGTGTTACTCTTCAGTCATTGTCTTTGTAAGTAGGCAGAAATGTGTGCATGTTTTGTTCACCATTGAAGCTCCAGCACTAAGCAGAGTGCCTGGAACTTAGCAGGTGCTCAATAAGTACTTGTTGAATTAGTGAATGAATAGTTAAACTCTTGCCCTTTCCCTTTATCAGGAGGCTGTTAGAGCCCCTGTCCTTCCCTCTTCTTTACTTTGCACCTCTCAGCTTCTGTCATCTGTACTTTTAAATTGTCAAAGCTGATAGTATTTATATTCTATTCTCTAACCATCAGTAGACCTTCATTACTTTGTTTATGATGATTCCAAATACAGAAAAACATTGAAAAGCACATACCTAGGAAAATTACATTATGACTGTGTAAATATTGTCCAGATAGCCAGTTAAGAATGCTGTGACTAC
This sequence comes from Smutsia gigantea, assembly GCA_032199065.1. Classification (NCBI taxonomy): domain Eukaryota; kingdom Metazoa; phylum Chordata; class Mammalia; order Pholidota; family Manidae; genus Smutsia; species Smutsia gigantea. Next base: position 256,338 of record JAVSCE010001858.1, on the reverse strand, counting down.
ACCTCCTAATTGGTTCCCTCTCTTGTTTCCCTCTCTTTGTTTTCTTGCCTTTATCCTTAAGTTTTTGCAAACTCTTAATCATTGTATCTATCCTAAGAAATCATCTTTTTCCCCTAGTGAATCCCCTTTGAGTCCTCTGCCTTGGGTTTCAATCTGACTGATTACTCTCATGCCTGCCTCAACTACTCTCCTGGGTCTTTCTTTTAGATTGGATCCTCTGTTACCTGAACTCTACGTCTGAACCTTTTTTTTTATTTTTATAGAATAAATCTTAGACTAGCTTCCTAAGAAACAGTATATAGATTGTAAAACTTATGAATCCAGACATCTAAAAATGTCCTTATTCTGCCCTTATACTTAATGAAATATTTGAATATAGAATTCTGAGCTAAAAATCACTTGCTCTTTGAAGACCTTGTTTTAGTTGTCCTCTAGCATCAAGGGTTGCTAACTAGAATCCTGGGGCTAGTCTAATTCTCATTACTTTGTGGGAAACCTCTCTAAAGGCTTTTACAATCTCCCTTATATCTTCAATATTTTGAAATTTTGTAATGTATCAACCTTATTTCATTCCTCCTGCTCTGACTTTAATGAACACTTTGAATGTGAAATTTTCTGTTTCCCTTCAAATCTAGAAAATTTATTTTATTGTATCTTTGATAATTTCCTCACCCCTATTTTCTATGTTCTCCCTATAGCACTATTTTTTTAAATGTTGGATTTTCAGGATTCAAATCCTCTATATCTCTTTTTTTCCTCCCTCATATTTGTCATACCTGACTTTTTATTCTATCTCCTGGGAGATTTACTTGAGTTTATCTTCCCCTTCCAATAAAATATGCATTTCATCAATCACATTTTCATTTCCAAGAACTGTTTCTTCTTCTCTGATTATTCTGTATCATATCATACTGTTCTTCTTTTATGGATGTAATATCTTCTTGACTCTCTGTAAAAGTATTAATTAAAGTTTTAAGTTTCCAATTATTTTTTAATTCTCTACTATTTATGGAATCTCTAGTTCTTTCAGGGTCAGTTTTTCTATTTGATTATTTTTTCTGCCTCATAACTTGCCATCCTTTACCTCTGCCAACTCTCCTCTGTCCCACACACATGAACATATCCACCCTAGTTCCTCCCTCTTTTTACTTTTATCAATGCCTCTCACTTTCATTCATCTTAAATTATTATAACAGTGTATGAATTTAAGGTATACACTTCTGGAAAGATGGTGATGTGAGCAGGGTAGCGGAAATCTCCTCCCAAAACCATATATATTTGTGAAAATACAACAAATACAACTATTCCTAAAAGGGAGACCAGAAGATACAGTACAACAGCCAGGCTACAGCTACACCTGCGAGAACTTAGCGCCTCACGAATCGGAGCCACAAAGGGTCCGGTAGCCACTGCTGCTGCAGAACAGCGGAGGAGCAGCCCCGCCCACAGCCACCTCACAAAATCTACTCCAAGCTGGTGCACAGCTAAGCGGGAAGAGCCCCAGAATCAGGGTTGGAAGGCACAAAGGGGAACAGAACGCACCCAATGAGACTGCAAACCCCCACAATGCTATAGGCTAAGCTGAGGTGGCCTGCACACAGGGAGCTTAGGGGATTATCCCAGAGTGCCTCCCAGTGTGCTGGAAAACAGCTCAGGCCGCTGAGAAGGGCAAGGAGAACAACAGCAGGAAGGGACTTTGTTCTCCCAGCTGACACACGTGGCGACTACCAGCAACCACTTCTGTCGCCATGAAAAGACAGGGGAATATGGTCCAGACAAAGCTTAGCCAGAAAACCCCTGAGAAGGGGCCTGATGGGATAGACTTACACAATCTTCCTGAAAGAATTCAGAATAAAAGTCATAACCATGCTGATGGATCTACAGAGAAATATGCAAGAGCTAAGGGAGGAAGTGAGGAAAGACAATGCAGAAATAAGACAAGCAATCAATGGACTTAAGAGCAGACTGGACGAGGTGCAAGAGACTGTTAATGGAATTGAAATCAGAGAACAGGAGTACAGAGAAGCTGAGGCAGAGAGAGATAAAAGGATCTCTAGGAATGAAAGAATATTAAGAGAACTTTGTGACCAATCCAAATGGAACAATATTCGCATTATAGGAGTACCAGAAGAAGAAGAGAGAGAAAAAGGGATAGAAAGTGTCTTTGAAGAAATAATTGCTGAAAACTTCCCCATGTTGGGGAAGGAAATAGTTTCTCAGACCATGGACGCCCACAGATCTCCCAACACAAAGGACCCAAGGAAGACAACACCAAGACACATAATAATTAAAATGGCAAAGATCAAAGATAAGGACAGAGTATTAATGAAGCCAGAGAGACAAAAAAGATCACCTACAAAGGAAAACCCATCAGACTATCATCAGACTTCTCAACAGAAACCTTACAGGCCAGAAGAGAATGGCATGACATATTTAACGTAATGAAACAGAAGGGCCTTGAACCAACAATATTGTATCCAGCACGACTATCATTTAAATGTGAGGGAGGGATTAAACAATTCCCAGACAAGCAAAAGCTGAGGGAGTTTGCCTCTCATAACCACCTCTACAGGATATCTTAAAGGGACTGCTCTAGATGGAAGCACTCCTAAGGCTAAAAAGATGTCATCAGAGAAAATAAAATCATAGCAAAGAAAGCAGACCATCCAAATACTAACTAAAGACAAAAAGTAAAATCAACTATCCACAAAAACAGTCAAAGGAAATGTAAAAGAGTACAGAATAAAACACCTGGTATATAAAGAATGGAGGAGGAAGAATAAGAAGGGAGAGAAATAAAGAAACATCAGACTGTGTTTATAATTGCTTAACAAGAGAGTTAAGTTAGACTTTTAGATGGTAAAGAAGCTACCCTTGAACCTTTGGTAACCACGAATCTAAAGCCAGCAATGGCAATAAGTACATATCTATTGATAATAACCCTAAATGTAAATGGACTGAATACACTAATCAAAAGACACAGAGTTACTGAATGTACAAAAAAACAAGACCCATCTATATGCTGCCTACAAGAGACTCACCTTAAACCCAAAGATATACACAGACTAAACGTGAAGGGATGGAAAAAGATATTTCATGCAAACAACAAGGAGAAAAAAGCAGGTGTTGCAGTACTTGTAGCAGACAAAATAGACTTCAAAATGGAGAAAGTAGCAAGAGATAAAGAAGGACATTACATAATGATAAAGGGGTCAGTCCAACAAGGGGATATAACCATTTAAAATATATATGCACCCAACAGAGGAGTTCCGACATATGTGAAACAAGTAGTAACAGAATTAAAGGAGGAAATAAAAAGCAATGCATTTATTTTAGGAGACTTCAACACACCACTCACTCCAAAGGATAGATCAACCAGACAGAAAATAAGTAAAGACACAGAGGCACTGAACAACACACTAGAACAGATGGACATATCAGACATCTACAGAACTCTACACCCGAAAGCAGCAGGATACACATTCTTCTCAAGTGCACATGGAACATTTTCCAGAATAGACCACATACTAGGCCACAAAAAGAACCTCAGTAAATTCAAAAATATTGAAATTCAACCAACCAACTTCTCAGATCACCAAGGTATAAAGCTAGAAATAAATTGTACAAAGAAAACAAAAAGGCTCACAAATACATGGAGACTTAACAGCATGCTCCTAAACAATCAATGGATAAATAACCAAATTAAAACAGAGATCAAACAATATATGGAGACTAATGACAACAATAACACAAAGCCAAAACTTCTGTGGGACGCAGCAAAGGCAGTTCTAAGAGGAAAGCATATTACAATCCAGGACTATTTAAAGAAGGAAGAACAATCCCAAATAAATAGTCTAAAGACACAATTATTGAAATTGGAAAAAGAAGAACAAATGAGGCCCAAAGTTACCAGAAGGAGGGACATAATGAAGATCAGAGAAGAAACAAACAAAATTGAGAAGAATAAAACAATAGAAAGAATGAATGAAACCAAGAGTTGGTTCTTTGAAAAAATAAACAAAATAGATAAACCCCTAGCCAGACTTATTAAGAGAAAAAGAGAATCTACACACATAAATAGAATCAGAAATGAGAAAGGAAAAATCACTACGGACCTCAGAGAAATACAAAGAATTATAAGAGAATACTATGAAAATCTATATACTAACAAGCTGGACAACCTAGAAGAAATGGACAACTTCTTAGAAAAATACAACCTTCCAAGACTAACCAAGAAAGAAACAGAAAAACTAAACAGACCAATCAGTAGCAACAAAATTGAATTGGTAATCAAAAAACTACCCAAGAACAAAACTCCTGGGCCAGATGGATTCACCTCTGAATTCTACCAGACATATAGAGAAGAGATAACACCGATTCTCCTTAAAGTTTTCCAAAAAATAGAAGAGGAGGGAACACTTCCAAACTCACTCTATGAAGCCAGCATCACTCTAATACCAAAACCTGGCAAAGACCTCACCAAAAAGAAAATTACAGACCAGTATCCCTGATGAACATAGATGCAAAAATACTCAACAAAATATTAGCCAACCAAATTCAAAAATACACCATGATCAAGTGGGATTCATCTCAGGGATGCAAGGATGGTACAACATTCGAAAATCCATCAATGTCATCCACCACATCAACAAAAAGAACAAAAACCACATGATCATCTCCATAGGTGCTGAGAAAGCATTTGACAAAATTCAACATCCATTCATGATAAAAACTCTCAACAAAATGGGTATAGAGGGCAAGCACCTCAACATCATAAAGGCCATATATGACAAATCCACAGCTAACATCATACTTAACAGCGAGAAGCTGAAAGCTTTTCATCTAAGATCGGGAACAAGACAGGGATGCCCACTGTACCCACTGTTATTCAACATAGTGCTGGAGGTCCTAGCCATGACAATCAGACAAAACAAAGTTTTACAAGGCATTCAGATTGGTAAAGAAGAAGTCAAATGATCACTATTTGCAGATGACATTATATTGTACATAAAAATCCCTAAAGACTCCACTCCAAAACTACTACAACTAATATCTGAATTCAGCAAAGTTGCAGGATACAAAATTAACACACAGAAATCTGTTGCTTTCCTATACACTAACGATGAGCTAACAGAAAGAGAAATCAGGAAAACAATTCCATTCACAATTGCATCAAAAAGAATAAAATACCTAGGAATAAACCTAATGAAGGAAGTGAAAGACCTATACCCTGAAAACTACAAGACACTCCTAAGAGAAATTAAAGAGGACACTCAGAAATGGAAATTCATCCCATGCTCTTGCTAAGGAAGAATAAATATTGTCAAAATGGCTATAGTACCTAAAGCAATCTACAGATTCAACGCAATCCCTATCAAAATACCAATAGCATTCTTCAGTGAACTGGAACAAATAATTCTAAAATTCATATGGAACCACAGAAGACCCCGAATAGCCAAACCAATCCTGAGAAGGAGGAATAAAACAGGGGGAATTATGCTCCCTGACTTCAAGCTCTACTACAAAGCCACAGTAATCAAGACAATTTGGTATTGGCACAAAAACAGACCCACAGACGAGTGGAACAGAATAGAAAATCCGGACATTAACCCAAACATATACAGTCAATTAATATATGATAAAGGAGCCTTGGATATACAATGGGGAGATGACAGCCTCTTCAGCAGCTGATGTTGGCAAAACTGGACAGCTACAAGTAGGAGAATGAAACTGGATACTGTCTAACCCCATACACAAAAGTAAACTCAAAATGGGTCAAAGACCTGAATGTAAATCATGAAACCATAAAACTCGTAGAAAAAAACATAGGGAAAAATCTCTTGGACATAAACATGAGCGACTTCTTCATGAACATATCTCCCCGGGCAAGGGAAACAAAAGCAAAAATGAACAAGTGGGACTATATCAAGCTGAAAAGCTTCTGTACAGCAAAGGACACCATCAGTAGAACAAAAAGAGATCCTACAGTTTGGGAGAATCTATTCATAAATGACATTTCCGATAGGGGTTGACATCCAAAATATATAAAGAACTCACACACTTCAACAAACAAAAAGTAAATAATCCAATTAAGAAATGGGCAGAGGACATGATTAGACACTTCTCCAAAGAAGAAATTCAGATGGCCAACAGGCACATGAAAAGATGCTCCACATCGCTAATCATCAGAGAAATGCAAATTAAAACCACGATGAGATATCACCTCATACCAGTAAGGATGCCCAACACCCAAAATACAAACAACAGCAAATGTTGGCAAGGATGTGGAGAAAGGGGAACCCTCCTACACTGCTGGTGGGAATGCAAATTAGTTCAACCATTGTGGAAAGCAGTATGGAGGTTCCTCAAAAAACTCAAAATAGAAATACCATTTGACCCAGGAATCCTACTCCTAGGAATTTACCCTAAGACTGCAGTAGCCCAGTTTAAAAAAGACATATGCACCCCTATGTTTATCACAGCACTATTTACAATAGCCAAGAAATGAAAGCAATCTAAGTGTCCATTAGTAGATGAATGGATAAAGAAGAGGTGGTACATATACACAATGGAATATTATTCAGCCATAAGAAGAAAACAAATCCTACCATTTGCAACAACATGGATGGAACTAGAGGGTATTATGTTCAGTGAAATAAGCCAAGCCGAAAAAGACAAATATCAGATGATCTCACTCATATGTGGAGTATAAGGACAAAGAAAAAAACTGAAGGAACAAAACAGCAGCAGTCTCACAGAACCCAAGAATGGACTAACAGTTACCAAAGGGAAAGGAACTGGGGAGGATGGGTGGGAAGGGAGGGAGAAGGGGGAAAAAGGGCTTTACGATTAGCAGATATAGTGTTGGGGGGGCACAGGGAGGGCTGTACAACTCAGAGAAGACAAGTAGTGACTCTATAGCATCTCACTATGCTGATGGATAGTGACTGTAATGGGGTTGGTGGGGGGGACCTGATGAAAGGGGTAGTTTAATAACCATAATATTGCACATGTAATTGTAGATTAATGATACCAAAATAAATTATTTAAAAAAAAAATGAACTCATGGGTCCTAAACTTTCCCCTAACAACTTCCTTGTGGAAACTCAAGTAACCAAAAGACCATGCAATGTAAAGATGATAGAATAAAATTTTTTTAATTGAATTAATGTAGAAAGGGGTTGTTTTTAAATGCTGAACGCTCTTTGGAGGAGATAAAACACAGGGCAGGGATCTTTCTTCTTATCCTACTTTTCCTGCACTTCCACATTATATAGTTGCCCCAAGGCAGGAAATGTTTCTGACATGCTGAGGATGGTCAGTAGATGTGTCAGGTACCTTTCCTGGCCCCTTTGGACCAGAGTTTAAGTATCTCAAGGTGACAGGTGGAACATAACAAGTTAGGGAATCTGTACTCTGTGAGCTTTAGGCTATTTCTATCCTCTGGATAGATTTTTCTGTTTTTTTCAGTAAACAGTTTGGCCTTTTCAACATTTCTTCATGTGTTCTGCTAAGCCAGGAAAACAAGTGTTCAAGGGAGCCAGCCAGGCTGCAGCAGCTGAAAGAATGTCAGAGAAGGGATCACGCCCCTTGGGATGAGTCCACCCCAGGTTGGCATCACTCCCATCTCCTAACAGTAAGACTCGTGCCTGCTGCTGGTGCTTGAGGGTTCTGGGATTTTTTCTGCAAAGGGTTTCTCCCCCACCCTTCTCTGTCACCCACCCGCCTCAGAGAAGAAGGGACTGGAAACTCAAACACTCAGAGACATTCATGGTCAATGCCCTTGAGTGTTTCACTATAGCCACAGGTAAGCAAATGCACTCAGCAGACCCCTGGGATGTAGCTGCCCGCACCAGGCTCACAAACCACACCCCAGCAGGCTAGGCTTTGGTTAACTAGTCTCCCCAAAAGTGGGAACTTTTTAAGAAGAGATCACTCTGGTGTATTTCAGAATTGTTCCCTTTTCCCTCCTCCAACTGGAAACAAGAGGGGTTTTTATCACTGTGAGAACGAGGTAGAGTTCCTGGATAAAACTCACAGAAGCCTGGGAGCCCCTCTGTGACTGGCTCCTCTGGAGTTTGTCTCTCTCAGACTTGTCCACACTGAGCCCCACAAAACTAGGGGGAGATGTGCCGACTGTAATTTGATTTCTTAGGCTTTCTCCCTGTGATGAACCCCAGAATTGCCTTCATGGGCCCCTAACTAGCTCATGTAGCTGTGAGCAGGGGCTGGGATTGTGCCAACAGCTCCTGAGAGGGGCCCTGAAGCCCAGTTGCTCAGTTCTCTTCTGGAGAGGGCTATCACATTCCCCTAGAATATATCTGGGAGACACTGGAGTCTTGCCTGATGGCTACAGAAGTCCAAGGACAGTATCAGGTGCCTGCCAGTCTGACTTCCACTCCCATGATGCGGAGGAAGAAGGTTGGCACTTCAACTCTTGTCCAGTCTCTCCACCTGGAAGAACTTCAGATTAATCATCACTGCCGCAGAGATTATTAATTTTCTTCTGAATACAGTGAAAGAACAACATATTCCTTTGACTGTACTCCTTGTGAAATAACTTTGGCATAATACTGCAAGGTACTTCTGTTTCCCTCCAGAACCTCCTTTCAGATTATCTGGGATTAGCTCTATGCGAGCCTCCTAGGACAGTGCTGTCAGATCGATTCTTCCTGACCCCTATGGGAGGCCAATTACAATAACCACTCTTGGAAGGAATAAAGGAGAATGGTTAGATAATCATTGTCCTGGGAGACTCCAAAAGAAAAGAAAATCTGGTTAAAGAGCACCAGACTTTGCCTCAAGGCAGCTGTTAAACAGGTAAGTGGCTGATGTCATACAAGTCTTAATATCTTGAAAGTTCATCAGAAAATTGTTTAAGCTAGTTTTTTAAATGCTAATTTCTTCCTAGAAGGAAGTGTGAATTATATCACATAAAACAGTTCCATCTCAGACCAAATTTGAGGCACTATTTTTTTTAAAATATTTTAATGGCTTATTATACAGCTCAGGATCAGGCAGTATTCTCAGCAGACTGGAGAGGCTAGATGCATTGTTGAAAGCACCCCTATCCTAGAATCAGGGTCCCTAGAAAGTGGAATTAACTTCAGAAATTCACTTGTGAGCACCAAAGTAGGAAAAGGCAACCAGCGGTCTGGACAGCTCAGGCTGCCACAACAGAATATCACAGACAAGAGGACACAAACAACAGAAATGTATTTTCTCATGGTTCTGGAAGCTGGACGTCCAAGTTCAAAATGCCAGCAGAGCTGGCTTCTCCTGAAGCCTCCTTCTTTGATTTACAGATGACCACCTTCTCTCTGTGTCCACACATGGCTTTTACTTTGTACCTTCTCCACCTGCACACGTCCCTGTTGTCTCTTCCTCTTCTCCTAAGGGCACTGGTGTTATTGATTGGGGCCTCACCTTCATGATCTCATTTAATCTCATTTATAACCTCCTTAATAGGCCCTATTTCCAAATGCAGTCACTGTGGGGGTTAGGGCTTCAACCTATGAATTTGGGTGGGACACAGTTCAGCCCATAACAAGCCTGTTTGTCTAGACCCAGGGGGAGTCTGGTGGGTAGGACTGGTGTCCTTATAAGAAGAGGAAGAGATAGGACCTCCCAGAAGAGCAAAAGGAATTACATATTTCTGGACACAAGGCAAAGATAAGAGCTTTGCTAAAGGGAAACAATGCATCTTCAGTATGGATTCATATTGTGTTCATTTAATTAAGATAACAACAAATAACCCTGAGAGATGTGCTCACTTAATAGGTCAAGCTGTATAGGAACCAGCAAGCCCACAGCTCTCACTGGTAGAAAGATTGCATTTAAAGAACTCAGAAGGTTGGATTTGAAGAACTCCAAAACTGGAGCCTAGGTCACTCTGTTGCAGGAATGGAGGAAGGACCCATGGGAACACCCCTTCCTGTGAAGACCCAAGTACTGAGGTACCTTCCCTTGCACATGAAAAGGAAGATCCGGATCCAGGCTAGCTAGAACTACAATGTTTATCTTTCCTACATTGTAATTCCCTTCTGAAATTTCCCTAAGTTTCTAGTTAAGATCATCACAGGTCCTGTTGTCAGGAAATCCAATCCAGGGAGATCTCCCTGCACCCTAGGTGAGAACTCAACCCAGGAGGAGTTCTTGACTCTGATAGAGAAAGAATTCACTACCAGGTCGAGCAGGTACAAGCAAAAAAAGTTGAATGAAGCAACAGTACATACTCAAGGAGCATGCGTGGGCATGAGAGATGAGCAGCTAGGTGGTATTCGGGTTGGGTGGCCTTAGAGCTGGAGTTCAAGCAGCGGGTGGAATATACATCAGGATAGGTGCGGTTTTCTTGGAATAGGAAGGGGATTTCCAGGAAATAGGGTGCCGCCCTCTTTTTGTGCTTGGATGGTCCTCCTGGGAACTGCCACGATGCCAAGGGGCATGATTTTCAATATGTTAATGAGCTTATGATATACTTTAAGGTGAAGTCAGGGTCAACTTCTCCATGTTGGAACCAGTTTGGGCAGGTCTGTTATGTATACCCCACATCCCACAGAACAGTTTACGAGAATGTTTAGAATATAAACAAGCATCTAGCCGAATGTAAACATCGGCCAAAGTCCCCAGCGCCCTCCTTGCTCAGTCTGGCTATCTACCTACTATAAACTCTGGTGTATTCATCTTGGGACGGCTAGGGGAATCAAGAAGCAAGAGCAAGGAGATGGATCTGCCCTTCCCTGTTCCCTCCCAGCTCTTGAAGACGACGGGTGAGGGGGGAGCAGAGACTCTCCTGCATTCGTGGCGGCAGAAAGAACCACAGCCCTGGAAGAACCCGGATGTATCAAAAAAGGCAGTGAATAAACCTTCTGGTTTCACTTTGTAAACTAGCAAAGGCTGCCCTCTACAAGGGAAGGAGGGAAGGGAAGAGCGCCATCCAGTCCTGGGATTACGCTGATCCGTGGCGAAAACAAGACCTTGAGCAAGAAAATATCTACTGTGAAGTTGAGAGATCCGAGACTAGACGCCCCGTATTTGGATTGGAGGCGGTAGAAAGGAAGGGAGGGAGGAAGAAAGAAACACCTAAGTAATCAACCTAAAGATGATATTTAAACATCTTCAAACTCTATGTGAGAAGGAGCAGGTTTTAATGCTGCACAGCTCCACACTTTCCTAGGAGTGGCTCCCGCTCGCTACGTCTTCGCATCCTCCTCCTTTTGCACCTACGTACTAGCCGGCGTTGCAGGCTCTCTCCATCAGTCCTCTTGGCGGTGATTCGGCCTGTCCGCCACCAGGTGGAGATATCCCACTGCTCTTCAATTACCGTCAAAGAGAAGAGCGTTCTTAAGAAATTTGGGGGTGGGGGAGGGGCCGGGTTCTTTGGTTGCGCCAGTTATACAAATAAGCACTTGCCTTCATGCCCAAGAGCGAAAAGAATTTGGAGAGTGAGCATAAAAGGTCAGGCAGTGGCGGCCTCATCCTTTCTTTTTGTTTTCTTAGTCCTTTGGTTTCCATGGGGATCTGTGTTTGAGCAGCAACTCTAAATCCGTTTACTGCCCCTCAGGGCTTGGGCTGAGCCCAGAGGCTGGCTGGGAAGAACAGGAGTTGGGATGGGTGGAAAGGAGGATATTTATTTGGTAAATTGGGGCAGGAAAAGTGAGGACAGGTAGAGCAGGAAGAGTGATGGGGTGTCCAGTGACTGAGGTACAGAGGAATGTGAAAGGCAGACAGTGTTTTAGTTCAAATAAAGTTGGGGGGACAGGAAAATATTTTCAAAAACTCTTCAACCAAGGGAAATTTGTGTTCTCATCATAGATCATCTTAGGGCACACTCTGGGTCCCCTCTATTACCAGGTCCTCTCCCATCCCATCCAAAAATGTCCGCAGACACGCGGCAGAACTGCCTGAGGTTCTGAGGTCTCAACTTGTTCCCAAAGCTCTCCAGAGCACTTGATGAGAACTCCAAGCAAAGGCCCTCTGCCGTGTTCCCCATGTCATCTTGGCACAGAGCAATCTCTCAGTAAAATTTTTGTTGACTGGTTGAATAAATAAATGAGCAATAAGAGTAAACGGCCCTGGCTGATCTTACTTAGTTCTAGTTTGGGAGAAGACAAACTAGGGACAAAGAAAAATGATTGTTTCTGTCATCAAAATCATGAAGACGTAAATGTCTTCATTTACAGATTGACTCATTCAAAGATTGAGTAAAGTGTTTTGTTGTTGTTCTACTTAAATCAGAGGGTTTTTTCGTATATGCATTACTAATAGCCATTTCTAAGAGTATTTGCATTTGGGCCAATATTGCTAGAACATCCACTGATAGCAGTTGATCTGCATATGAACAGTTCTACCCAAAGATGGACTGTCCCTCTTAATCCCTTACCCACAAGCCCCACCCTTCCTTCTCACTTTCTCTCCCATGGCCCTGTTTAATTACTTCTTTCTGTAATTATCTACCTTATTTGCTTGCATTTTTATTGCTTATCACCTCCTACTGGTAACAAGCTCCTTACTGCCTTCTTTACAGATATTTCTACTCTAAATTTTAGGGTCTAAAGCTCCAGTCTTGTTTTTTTATTTTTATTTTTTGAAAACTCCAGTTTAAGGGAATTCGTCATGATCTTTCTTTAATCTATTCATCTTCCTGCCCTCCAGCTGGAAGTGACCTTTTCTCTCAGCACATTCACCACTTGCTAGCTACGCAGGACAGCATAATAATATTACCCATCAAACGTAGTGAGCTTGAAAGATTGGCCAGACACTGGGCCAAATGCTTTCACTGCATTTTGTTAAGTGTCCACCACAGTCCTATGAAGAGATACTGCTAACCTTGTTTTTATTTGAGGAAACTGAGGCTCAGAGAAGTAAACTGCCCAATCATGCAGTTGATAAATGGTGAAGGCAATTTCAACCCAAAAAGTCACACCCCTGATCCATATGCCTTTGGAGCACAGACTTTCATTTGTTATCACATAAATGTGTTAGAGCCTCAGTTCAGTAATCATGGCTGCATGACCTTCAGTGAATTAAAACCTCTCTAAACCTCTATTTCCTAACTGGTAAAGTTAGGATAATAATGTCTACGTCATAAGATTACTATGAGAACTAAGACCTCCATGTAGCCTTATCACAAAGAAGCAGCCCATAACGAATGGCTATTAATACCACATGCTACCTATTTCATCGCAAGAAGATTTGCTCTTATTCTCTTTTCATTTATAACATGTAACACAGTGCTTCATATTCAGTATTAAAAAGAAAGACAGGCCCAATATGGTGTCACTTCTGCTAGGCCAAGTCAATGAACCGGGACCCAACACCTAAATCTACTAACAGTTTTATCCTCCCCCAGAAGTGTCGTCAGTCAGGAACTTTCCAGTCGGCACCGCCAGTAAGATCACCTGTCATGTGAGCCTTCTCCATCTGCCCTAAAAGAAGATGGGGTCATATGCCTTTTAAACCCCCTTGCTTTTCCCGCCAGGAGAAAGTGACCTGGACTGATACTATCCCTTTTTTTGCTAATAAATTCCCCACACATTCCTGTCTATAAAAACCTTCCATTCTGTACAGTTCCTCAGAGCATCTATACTTGCTGGAAGGGATGCTGCCCCATTCATGAATTGCTTAATAAAGCAATTAGATCATCAAATTTACTTGGATGAATTTTGTTTTTTAACAGTTGTAACTAACTATGGACATTTGTTTAACAGAAGGATGGAGGAAAAGAGAGAAGGAGGGAGCAGTGGGTGGAGGGGACAGAAGGAGAGAGGGAGGGATGATCATTTCTTGCTTGTGGATGATCTGTCCAAGTCAAGTGTCCCTTCCTCTTCCCACAGAACCTTATGCACACCTCTACAAAATTTTCTCACATTACATATTTTTAACATTGTCCCTCTTCTCAAGGAATGCAGCGTCCATGTCTTATTTACCTTTGTAACCCCAGCATCTCACTTCTCCTGTCCCTCCCTTAATATGAATGTGAGTGTGATTCTACATTGAGAAGTGTGTATTTTTTTATTCTTCTTGCCCCCTAAATGCAGGCTCAGTGAGTGAACTATGAAATGCATTTGATTCATGTTCATTGACAGTGTAACTGGAAGATATAGCTGGTCCTTATGTCCCAAAAGAAGGAAAGGATTTCTCTGGCTTGGGTTTAAATCCTGAGGTGATTCTGCCATCTGGAGACACAGAATCACAAACCCTGAAAGCTGCTTTGGTTTTTGACTTGACTTAAATTGTGGAGATCAAAGAGATCTGCAGGCCAGAGGATTGTTGATGGACTTTAATATTTTAAGTTAATTGAATTTAAATTCAGTTTAAATATGCAAATTCAATTATAATTACATTAAGGTCTGCAAAAGAAAGGGAGAAACTATGTAAAGAATGCAGTTAATACTACCTGCTCTGGCATTCCACTCAGTGAACCCAGTGAGTCTCAGTTCTTTTGTCCTTCTCTAATATAAGCATGAGTGTGATTCTATATTGATAAATGCGTGTTTTTTATTCTACCTACTCCTTAAATGCAGGCTGCATACAGCATTTGATATTCAGCCAGAAAAATGATCATCTTTTCTAATACCAGAGCAAAACCAGTGTCTAGTGCTATTCCTTCCTCAGGAATTTTCAGCTGTGATTCTAGGTGATTTTTGTCCTAAGTGATGCTTTTAGAAACTGACTCCCAGTGATTTATTACTGCAGGACTCTATATAGAATTGTGGCAATAGACACATTTTATTGACTAATGTAGGTATTCACATATAAAGAACAAAGGTTAAAGCTATGTGAGAAAATCATATGATCTAACTTCATCATTGCAGATGAGGAAACTGTCAGAGAGGTAAATACATTTTCTCAAGGTGATTTAACTGGGAAGTTGAAGACCCTGATTAGAACTCAAGTCAATGATTTCTCTACTAAAATGAAATGTGTGTCATATGAGCTCTGTCTTTGAAGTGGACTTTCAATATAAGCTTTTGGAGAGTAGAAAGGATATAAGGTTATGTTCACATATATCATGCCCAGCTAATATAGAGTAGATACTCAGTGGTTATGAAAGAATGGCCAAACTATGATTTCATATAAATGTGCTTTTAATTTTGAAAATTATATATTTTGAAATGTTCTTATTTTAAACAATCTTAAATTGAGAAGGGATTCCACAGTACTCTAATGTCATGACACTCTTTGTATGCTTTCTAAGATTTTAAATCATGTAATGTGACTTTATTAAGCTTATCTACTAAGGCTATTTTCAAGTATCTTGGGAGATGGGGGACTGTTCCTCCATTTCAAGAAAAAAAGTTAATACTGTATGTCAGTTAATATGAGCTGACTGAATAAAGATGGACAGCTTATCATGGATAGGAAGAGTTAATATTGTCAAAACAGCCATCCTGCCCAAAGCAATTTGTAGATTCATTAAAATCCCTATCAAAATACCAACAGCATTTTTCAATGAACTAGAGCAAATAATCCTAAACTTCATATGGAACCACAAAAAACCCCAAATAGCCAAAGCAATCCTGAGAAAGAAGAACAAAGCTAGGTGTATTCTATACTACAAAGCTACAGAAATCAAAACAGTATAGTATAGTACTGGCACAAAAACAGACCCGTAGAGCAATAGAATAGAATAGAAATCCCAGAAATAAACCCATGAAATATGGTCAATTAATATATAATAAAGGATCCATGAATGAATATGCAATGGGGAAAAGACAGTCTCTTCAATGACTCTGTAGGGAAAACTGGACAGCTACACACAGGAGAATGAAACTGGATTACTGTCTAATTCCATACACAAAAGTAAATTCAAAATTGTCAAAGACCTAAATGTAACACATGAAACCATAAAACTCTTAGAATAAAACATAGGCAAAAATTTCTTAAACATAAGCATGAGCTATGTTTTCCTGGACACATCTCCCTGAGCAGGGAAAAATTATCAAAAATGACCAAGTGGGACTACATCAAACAAAAAAGCTTCTGTACAGCAAAGGACACCATCAGCAAAACAAAAAGGCAACCTACAGTATGGGAGAATATATTCGTAAACTACTTATCCAATAAAGGGTTAACATCTAAAATATATAGACTCATATGCCTGAATACCAATACAAAAAATAATCCAATTAAAAAATGGGCAGAGGAACTGAACAGACATTTTTCCAAAGAAGAAAGAACAGATGGACAATAAGCACATGAAAAGATGCCCCACATTGCTAATCATTCAGGGAAATACAAATTAAAACCACAATGAGATATCACCTCACACCAGTTAGAATGGCCACTATCCAAAAGACAAGAAATAACAGTGTTAGCGAGAATATGGAGAAAAGGGGACCTTCCTACACTGTTGTTGGCAATGTCAGTTGGTGCAGCCACTGTGAAAAGCAATATGGAGGCTCCCCAAACACTAAAAATAGAAATACCATACAACCTAGTAATTCCACTTCTAGGAATTTACCCAAAGAAAACAAGATCCCTAACTCTAAAAGATATATGCACCCCTATGTTTATTGCCCCATTATTTACAATAGCCAAGATATAGAAGCAACTGAATGTCCATCAGTGGATGAATGGATAAAGAAGTAGTACAGATACATAATGGAATATTATTCAGCCATAAAAAAGAAAGAAATCTTGCCATTTGCAACAACATGGATGGACCTAGAGGGTATTATGCTCAGTGAAATAAGCCAGGTGGAGAAAGACAAATACCATATGATTGCACTTATTTGTGGAATCTAAAAACAAAACAAAACAAAATTAACAAAATAGCAGTAGTCTCAGACACTGAGAAGTGACTGGTGGTTACCATGGGGGAGGGATTGAGGTGGGTGGGGCAGGTGAGGGGGATAAAAGGGCCCAAAAATCCTCAGTCATAATATAAGTTGATTACAGGGATGGTAGTACAGCATGGGAAATATGGCCAATGATTCTGTAACATCTTCCTATGTCTACAGATAGTAACCACACTAGTGGGAGTGAGGATTTAGTAATATGGGAACTGTTGAACCACTGCATTGTATACTTGAAGCCAATATAACATTGCATATCAATGATATTTCAATGAGAAGAAAAGATGGAACAGCTTAGAAATGGTTTGTGTGGAAGGATGGCAGAGGTTTGTATTATAAAGATGGAGGTAGACCTGAAGAAAACAAGATGCCTAATTCAAAAAGACATATGCACCCCTATATTTCTTGCAGCACTATTTACAATAGCCAAGATATGGAGCAATCTAAGTGTCCATTGGTAGATGAATGGATAAAAATGTGGTACATATTCACAATGGAATATTATTCAGCCATTAAAAGAAAACAAATCCTACCATTTGCAATAACATGGATGGAGCTGGAGGGTATTATGCTCAATGTAATAAGCCAAGTGGAGAAAGACAAGCACCAAATTATTTCACTCATTTGTGGAGTATAACAACAAAAGCAAAACTGAAGGAGCAAAATAGCAGCAGACTCACAGACTCCAAGAAGGGACTAGTGGTTACCAAAGGGAAGGGGTTGAGGAGGGTGGGTGGGGAGGGAGAGAGAAGGGGATTAAGGGGCATTATAATTATCACTCACAATATAGGTAGGTCACGGGGAAGGCAGTACAGCACAGAGAAGACAAGTAATGACTCTCTATCATCTTACTACACTGATGGACAGTGATTGCAATGGGGTTGGTAGGGGGACTTGATAATATGGGTGAATGTTGAAACCACGATGTTGCTCATGTGAAACCTTCATAAGATTGTACAACAATGATACCTTAATAAAAAAAAAAAACATGGAGTCGGGCGATGAAAGAATAACTTCCCTTGAGTAATAGGCCTATTTCTCCCATCTTTACCATCTCTTCCTTTTCAGATTTCCATCCAAATCTTTGGAAATACACACATACTCTGGTAACATTTACCTCTTGACCAACAGACAGAAGCAGAGGTCATTGAAGCAGACAGGACAAAGAACAAAATCTCAACCTCATAGAGGAGAATTAGTTCATTACATTTGCTCTCTATTATACCCAACTTCTGGTCCAAATCCATCAACCCTCTTTCCTCATCTTCTTGTATACATTTTAAAAGATAGATATAATATGTCTAGATATTGACCTTTATCTGTATCTATCTATATATAATGTATTATATATATAATACATACACTACATCTGTTTTTAGATAGACCTATATACAGACACACACACACACAGCTACATATGTATCTTTCTATCTATCTATCATCAAGAAGAAAGAGAGAGCATCTACAACATGCATAGTAAATTCCTGAACCTCATATTAGATTCCATGGTTTTAAGTGGATCATGGGATCAAGAAATGTACAATTAAGATGGACAAAGAATAATGAATCAAGCAGTATATAATTATTAAATAACATAAGCACTATATTATCTTCCCTTCTCATAGAAATGCTTAAATGCAGGGAGGCACAGAGTTCTTCACAATGTACACCATGGCCCTTACCATGCATCTTTAACTTGTATTTAAGCCAGTTGCCATTCACCTCAAAACAACTAGGCCAGTTAAGTCAATATTCACAGCAATCCTTACAGTTCCTAATTCCTCTCTCTGTTAACTCATTTGCTATCCTATTTCAGCCCCATTGGACTTGATGGTTGCCTGTGGCCTCTTCAGCTCCTCCTAATTCTCCTTACTTTGAACATCTTCTCTGGTAAACTTGTTCTAATCAACTACTTGGGAACTGCGTGTCCTGGCTCATTTTGAGGCATAAATTACCCCAATTACAGAAAAAGAATCAAGTAGTGGCATAACTTGGAATGAAAATAATGTAAAAAATAACAAAGAGATATCACCAAAAGATTGAAGTCCAAACTATTACAAAATATCTGCATAATAATAAACTGGATAGTAATTGTTTTATGTTCTATTGTGTACTAGGTACTTAGGATATAGTTCTTAAAAATATATATTTGTTGAAAAAATGAATGCGAATAAATAAACTCCACCAAGGGCAGATTTAAAGGATTTGCACTTAAAATATAATTAGGAACCAGTTAGGCAACATCACGAATTTTCTCAGTACTTAAAATTAGTCACTGAAGGATCTCTTTCCTAGGAATAGTCTCCAAAGTGAGGAAGAGACTATTGTCTAAATGAAATAATTTAAGCTATGAAGCTATCAGAATGGAATCAGCTCCTAAAATTATAATGTTCCCCCCAAGAAAAAAGAAAAAAGTTTTAAAATTCCAGAAAGAATGGAGAAATTAAGATCTGTCTTTAAATTTTTTACTTTTGTTTGGCTTCCTGCTCATTCTTGACTTGTTTCTTCTCCAGGTCCAAGGTATAGGGGAAAGGCCAATTCCCTGAGATAAGACTTGGTTCTGGAGAATGTTTTCAAAAGTCATTTAACCTCCTCTCTTGGTCTTAGTTTCCTTATCTGAAATGTGAGAGATTTGGAGACAATCCTACAGCTCCTTCTAGGTCCAAAGTCCTTGGGAGGCCACTGTTTCTTTTCTTAGAAAAGTTCCCTCCGAAGGCTCTGACCATGTTTTCTATTACAAGTTGTCAGTTATTCCTATTTTTTGACATATTTCTACCCATACATGCCTATTCCTCCAAAGACTTGCTTCTGCAACTTAACTTTCTTCTCCGTCACTATGATTTGTTTTCCTTTCTCATTGCTCAGTTTATCTTTTTTTCCCCTTTCTCATCGTGCCCCCACTTTGCCTTACTGTTTCTACCTGATCCCCATCCTTCATTGATTTTCTTTCAAATGACCAACGTCAGGATCTCCAGAACCTGAGCAAATTGTTTCTATGATTTCTCCCTTGAAAATACACACACACTCTTCCCCACCCCCACCCTGCCTTCTCCCCCTGCCTAGTGTGTTCCTGGCCCTTCCCCCCAGCCCCCACAACCTCCCTTTCCTGTTCCACTACCTTGTTCTCTACACAAACTCATGTCTCCTTTATTGAACATGAGTAACATGGAGAAATGAAGGAAAGCAAAAAGAGTAAGTTCTCTCTCCTTCCTCTTATGAATGTTTAAATTCCTGCCTTCCTTTGCAGAATGAACTCTGAAAAGAAACACCAGACAAGACTCAGTCTGAATGACCTCCTTGATCTTCGCTCCCTCCCTCTGCCCCTAAAACACCATGGCAACTGCCACCTGAAAGAGGCCAGGCGGAAATCATCTAAGACCAGGGATTGTTGGCCTATGCTTTCTTACTTAGTCAAGTTTTGCAAAATCACTTTTCCTTTACTTTTATTGCCTAACTCCCTAATGCTAGCGGGACAAAGAACATGTGGTCATCATTTGTTGTAGATGTTTACTCGTAGGTCTTTACATTTTCTTTGGAAATTGAAAGTTTAAGTCATCCTCCAGGTTTGAAGTAAGAAAAAGAGGCCTGTCACCGAGGCAGAAATCTGTGGGGTGGCAATAAAATGTCACATTGTGGCAAAAAAGCACAGGCTGTTCAATCAGGCATTGCTTGGGCAAATTTCAACCTGCCATTCATCAGCTGTGAAACCTTACTCAAGAAAGCTACTTTGCCTCTCTAAGACTCAGTTTCCTCATTTGTAAAATGGGGTGTTCTACATGTCTAAGATGGTGATTATATAATGCTTCCTTTGCAAAGTTATTTTAAGGGTAAATGAGATCATGTATTCAAAGGGCATGGCACACAGAATGCTCATCTGTGATTACTGTTATCAATAAGAAACATTACATGCCTTTCTAGGTCCCTAGTTTAGTTCTCTCACAATGAAAATCCAGTTCCTCTGAGGATCCAACTCTTTGCCAGGTAGAGGAAATGCCTCCACAATGTCTACTCTTCTACAGCTAAAGAAAGGAATAATGCTGAGAGCTGAGTCTTGTCCTGAGAGAAGACACCGCCTTGAATGAAATGCCAAAAAATTTCCTGGACCGCCATATGACTAGAGATGTATTTTTAGGGCAAAAGCCACTGTGAGTTTAAAAACACTTTTAAATGACTTAGAAGTGTATTAGTCCCAACAACATCAACAAATATTTGGCCAACAGGAATATGTATATACATTTGAGAAGCATGTTATTTATTCAGGCCACAGGCCTGGGCCGCCTTCGCATGTACATGGATTCCCTGCAATGGCACTGTTTTCCCCTAGGAATCTACAGCCTAGCACAATTTTCTCAAAGTTGACTCTGCAAAAGAATCGCTTAAGAGTTTATTGAAAAAGGGGAGGGCTGTACAACTCAGAGAAGACAAGTAGTGATTCTATAGCATCTCACTACGCTGATGGACAGTGACTGCAATGGGGTTGGTGTGGGGGACCTGATGAAGGGGGTAGTTTAATAACCATAATATTGCACATGTAATTGTAGATTAATGATACCAAAATAAATTATAAAAAAAATATTGCACATCTAATTGTAGATTAATGACACCAAAGTAAATTATAAAAAAAAGAGTTTATTGAAAAACCTTAGGCCCCACCCCCAGAAACTCTGATTAAGTAGATGGAGGCAAGGACTGTGAATTCTTGATAAATTCCCCATGTGATTACAGTGAGTCCAGCCAGAGTGGATAGAGCTCTGGGAATTAGCATTCCTGACTGGCTCCTCATCTTCCTCTTCCAAGGATGTCATTCCAGTCACCTTCTTTTTGTTCCTCACAGTTCCTGGCTTCTTTAACTATGGTGACCCCACAGTGTGCAGGAAAATCTCCGAGAGTCAAACGTAACAACTGGTTTTCTCTAAAAGGCAACAGCATATCTGCTTTTCAAGGACTTAATTTTGACCTTAAATATAACTTCACATCCATTTTAACTCTTTCAGAGGCAACTGGTGCTCACCAGTGAAGGATACAGAGATTATGTTCAAGTAGTCAGGCTTGAAAATTGGCTCCCTGATGTAAACCCCTCAACAGTACTTTAAGCTATTCCTGAAGAGAGAAAAAATTGTTGGGCCAATAGCCAATAAGGAAGCCAAAATAGAAAATGTTGATAATATTAGCGATTATCATAGAAGGAACCACAAAACCAGAAGAAAGAGCTTATCTTCACCACCAGCTCCTCCATCCAGAAAATTTCTCCTAGAGCCTCTCTGGCTCCCACACATGGGAAGGAACCCGGGGTAGGGTGCCAGGAGAAGTCCCTTTTCCCTATCCTTTATTATCTTCAATGCCCTTGAGTGCCTCTTCAGTTTCTTGGGATTGTAAGCGCTTAGTTTACAAGGTCAAAAGACTAGGCAACATTTTCCAAAAATTAAATCACCAATTAAAGAAAAGTTTTGTTTTAATATTCTCTTCTGCTATTAAGTCTCTCTGTCTCTCTCCCTCCCTCTCTCTCTCATTTCTTTTTCCTTTCATTTCATCCTCTTGCTCTTTCTCTCTCTCCCTCTTCTCCCCCGCTTACCCTCCCCTCTCCACTTCACCACACACAGAAACCCCTTTTCAAAGGGGCTTTTTTCCAATTCAGTGAAGTAAAGTCTTTGCCCCTTTGTGGGAAAGGCTCATTAACATTCCCACAGCAGCATCTCTTCAAGGATTTTACTTTTGTAACTCTGTGGGGAGGTCAAGAGGCCACAGTGGAGAGGTAAAAGGAAAAAAATGGTAAATGGGGGAGGGCGGAAGAAAGCAGAGGAGGGGAAAGAGCTTTTCCTTTCACAATAAGGCCAGCAAGAAGGAGGGTGGAGAGAAATAGGAAAAGATCAGACACACAAGACCTAGGAAAGAGACAAATATTGGGCTCCCAAATTTGGCCATGGAGATTTCACAGACTCCTGAGAAAAGCAAAAAACTGGATTCCTTCTCTATTTTCTTTTCCTCAAAGTGGAAGTAAATGATGGAAACAGGGCAACATCCAGTCTATTCCACTAAGAAATTAGCAGCTTTCCTGGCCTCAGTGTTCCCATGTCCTCTGCAGTAGCCTAGTGGTAACCACACCCACCAAAGGGACGTTAATAGGATGAATTAGACAATGTCAGCAAGAGTTCCAAGGGTGGACCAAGAGGGAGACACCCAGGGGCCTGACCCCAAAGGACTGGAAAAATAATGGAGATTCAGTGAACTCCAAATCAAAGATCAGAGAGCTTCCCCAATCTCTCCAGATGTTCGGTACCTGCCTCATTTACCACAGCAACCCTTCTTGCATCCCTCTCCCTTTCTTAGTATTTCCTAGAGTTTGGGTGTGAGTAAGAGAGGAAAGGAAAAAACTTTAAGCTTGCACCCAACACTGTGAGTGAGCTTTGCTTTGCTTTTCTCTGAAGACTCAGCCATCAGAGATTTACCTCACTAAGCTCCAAAAGGCAAAATAATTCACCCTCTCGTAACTGAGGTGTTTCTGGTGTTCTCTCATCTCAGCCAGGAGAGTAATAGGTAAATAAGGTTAAAAAAAAAAAGAGGATGTAAGCATTATGGCTGAAGATAGGGCATATCTGGATATTCAATGCCCAATAGCACAGTATTATTCCAATTCAGGTAGGAATAGCATGGCCAGACGTTAAAGAACAAAAAAATGAATCACTCTTTGGCATGCAGGCTGAGGGGAGACATGATTGGTTGTCAAATTATGTATTTTAGAGATGGAGGAATTCTTAAAGGTCAAAGTTCATATCCATAAGAAAATTCTTTCCATGCAATCCTTTACAATTGTTTTCAGTCTCTGTGAGTGCATATGCTAGAGACTTCATGAACTCTGTGGAGAGTCCATTACGCTATTAGAAAGTTCCTTTATATTGAGCCGAAAGTCCCTCCTTATAACTTCCACTGTGGAGTACCACAGAACTCATTGACCTCCTCTCAGAGGTGGTGTCCCTTCAGCCCTGGGAGCTGGAAGGAGTAGGAGAAATAGAAGAGCCACAGACCCTGTTGCCATTTTAAATGAGATTCCTTAACATCAATCTTTTTTTTTTTTCATGCAAGGAGTCTGGTGGCATATGTGCCTTTAATTATATATATATATATAAAGCTAGACTGCTGTCAGATGAACCTGGCTTCCAGGCCTGTCTCTTACACCATAGCTGTGCAACCTTGGATAGGTTACTTAACCTCACTGGGTCTTTTGGTTCATCTCTAAAGGGGATGGTCTGTAAATAGTAGTAAGCCCTGCCATGCTAATCTCGGAGTTGTAATATTCAAAATATGTCATGTACATGAACATATTCCATAAATTATAAAAAGCTGTCTTTGTGTTAATTTATTATGATGACTTTCCATCTTTAGGAAGATGGCTTTTTGCCAGCTTTTCACTCCACGGTTTTAGCTCGCAGTAGCTGACTCCTTGGCCTCATAATCAGGATATACCAGAAAGTTCTTCTTTCAGTTTATGCACTAGAAGCAGTCACCTCATCAAACAAGGTGGCACAGAATCACGAAAGAACCAAAAAGCACTGTGAAGATCTCATAGGAGGCCTTAGAAAAACAAACAGGGGCATTTTTCTGGACAGATACCAAGGGGAGAGGCCCGGAGCCCTGGCAGGGAGGAGAGGGTTAAATCCTTTCCTCCGCAGTACAAAAGAAAAGAGTGTGCGGAAAGATTAGGATTTTTGCTTTTACAATGGGAGCTGCAGAAGCGTAGGGAAGAAGCTGAAGAAAAAAAAGGGGGCGTCTCCCCTTTAAAGACTTGCAGAGATTGAGAGAGAAAGAGAGAGTCAGGGACAGAGAATCAGAGAGAGAGCGCCCGCGAGTCTGTCTGTCTGTCTCTGGGAAGGGAGAACATCTCTGCTTCACAGTGATTTGCCCTGGGGCGAGGCATCAGTTGGCTTCAGACCCAAGAGGGAGAGCAGACCAAGTCACCCGGGTTAAGACTAAGTGAGCGTGGCCCCTCCCTAGCCCACCTCTCTCTACCCGGGAATGTCGCGGCGAAAGCAGCGGAAACCCCAACAGTTAATCTCGGACTGCGAAGGTCCCAGCGCGTCTGAGAACGGTGGGTGCCTGGGGAGGGGAGCGGGGGGCCCTGAGTCCCCGCCTGTGTGGGTCAGGCCAGGGCAAAGGGAGGGCGCCCGGGCCGTGGGGGAACACAGGGGGCACTTAGTCCCTGGAGGCTTGAAGGAATTGGATGCAGGGAGTAAGGAGATGACCTGTGCTGCTGAGAAGCCCTGCTCTGCTTTGCTCGGGATTGATTCTGTTTGTGTTTCCCTTGTTTTTCTCTGGATGAAATGTAGTTTTCAAACTGGCTCTGTCTCCCCACCCAAGAGTTTTCTGCCCAGGTCCCCCTTTGCTCACTGGTCTTTGTGCCGTTGCTAAGTAACCTCCTCAGACCTGAAGACTGTCTCTTAGGGGTGGAATTTTCCCCCCTTTTCTTTCTGGAGAGTTGGGTTGCAAGAGAATGAATTGGATAAACGTGAAGGTTCCCCTGAGGGAGAAGAGAAAAAAGTTTCTCATTGTTGGGCTGAGCTGAAAGCAGATCAGAGCTCCCAAAGGGAGAGAGCTAATGTCGGTCAGCTGCAGCCTGCTTTGAGGTGTGTATCCATGTTACCTGGGGTGGAGGCTGGAGGAGTGGTCTGGACAAGGGGCTTAGGTTGGTGCTTCAAGGGAGGCTAAGCTGAAAAAAACGTATGCGTTACCATGACCTGTTAATACATGCACATCATTTTATGAAGATATATCATCATCTGTTTTTTTAAGTAACATTTTCTTTATGAGGGGAAAATCTCACATATTCTTATAGCATTCCAGTAAATAAGAGGCAGACTAGAGCAACCAGGATATGGGGAAGTGACAGTGCCCAAAGCCTCAGAAGCAGGCATCATCAGGACAAACACCTAGGTTTCCTCATGCTCCACGAACTTAGGGTTTTCCAAACTTGCTTGATTGTGGGTAGATCTAGGCTAGAAAATCTATATCTTTGCAAGTCCCCAGGTGTTTTTAGGATGAAGCAAGTTTTGGACATATTGGTATGGCTACATGTATTCATACGGAAAAGTCTGGAAGTCCTGGCCCAGGGGTAAACTGTCTATTTAGCAAACAGTTGATTCACCCAACAATGTAGTATAGGATTAAGAATTGGGGTTCTGAAGGCAGACTTTCAGGATTCAAATCCTGGCTATACCACTTGGTTAGCTGTGCAACCTTGGTTGGTATACATTGCCTCTCTTTGCCTTAGTTTCCTCATCTGTAAAATGGACATGAATAGCCTTGCTACATCATTAGGTTATTGGGAGAATCGAAATTAGTGAATATGTGTAAAAGCGCTTGGAAAAATAACTAGCATAAATAGGTGTTTAATACACGTGAGTACTGGTATGATCATTTTCTGTGAGTACAGTGGCACTTCCTGCAAGTGCTAAAATCATACCAAAGCTCAGAAACCTCTAGGCCACCTTCAGCATTTCTTTATGAGATGTGTGCCATGAAAAGCTCTAGGATAATATATTTGTAGTGACTAAAACTAAACTGCATTAAACTTACCTTTCCACCTGTTGTAAGAAAGAAAAAAAAAACGATGAGATCAAATCAGTGCTCCGTGTTCTGTGGAACAGCCTAAACAGATGTATTATGTTTTGGGCAGAGCACATCCTCCTTAAGTCACTGTTTTGCTGAGATCCCACTGTGCCCATATTTAGAGGTTCCCAGTGGTAGCATCCTTCCCTCCTGGGCCACATCAACCCTCCTAAAGCCGCTGCTGCAGGATGTTTCCTCCTGCTGCTCTCCAGGAGACTTCCCCTGGAGCCTCAGAGTGGCCTCCTGGACCTGCTCTCCTGCTGGTTGGACTGTGGAACAATGCTGAGTTCCCCCCACCCGCCACACACCCAAGAGGCATCCTCTCCTCTCCTTCCCCCACATCTCCCAAGTCTGCTCACTCATTCCCCATACCACTGCAGAGGGAAACTCTGTGAAGGGAGTCAAAAGAAATCTTTTGCAACTGCCCTGAGTGGCTCCCAAGCCCCTGGAGAAATAGTTCCCACTTGAACAGTTAAAGGTATGGTGATGCCCCTATAAAGCCATCCCCACAGAAACAGTGTAGGCTTGAACCCAAAGGCGGCAAAAAATTTCAGCTGCAATTTTGCCTTTGAGCCATAAAAGCCAGATACATAAATATACAGAGCAAGGAAGCAGTAGCAGCCTCTTAAGATCTGCCTTAAAGCCTAAGGATTTTTTGATCAGAAATCTCCTGGGAGCCAAAGATTCTGGGCTGCTTACACGACCTGGCATGTCATGGGGTCTCACCTGTAAGATGGGTGGGTATATTTGATGGAATATAAAATGCCTTCCTGCTGTGGTAAAAGATGTAGATTTCCCATTCTCTCCCTTTCCACAGACTGGGTTTCTATTTGCTTATGCAATCTTTCAGGCAACCTGACTTTTCCTTCTACCCTAGAGACATTTTCTTGTTCTGCATGCCCCCAAATTAGGTAGGGAGAGCTCTTATTTGGGGGCTTTTATGTGTCCCCTCTGGTGTACCTGTGACACTCTGGGCATCATTGTGAGCATCAGCAGACATTGTTTAGTAGGCTTGGGTCTGCTGAGGTGCCCAGGAGCCTTGGCCTGCCCTGAAGCAATGTTTACCAGATGTGACAAGCAAATGCTGAGCCATTGTTGCACATTTGAAAAGACTCATCTCCACAGTGACTAAAGATGTCAATGAGAAATTGTCTGGAAAACCAGTTTTCCAGACCTGTTTTTGCTCAGCTTCCCTGACCAGAACACCAAAACCCAACAGAATAGTTATTGCATGTAAGTGATGAGAAGGAAATCGTCTATTTACTTAAAAACTCTGGAGAGAAAAAAAAAATTCTCTCTCCCCTACAGAGTCTAGAAATCTGGATTAGAGAACATAAGGGAAGTGAAGAGGGGAAATGTAAAGTAGTACATCTGGGAAATAAAGCAAACGATCAGAAACCCAGATACTTAGTGAGAAGGAGAAACCAGGACAACAGCCAAACAGATCTAAGGGGAGAAATGGAAGCTGGCAGACACTGAGAGCAGTGAAAGGGGGAAAAAGGCAAGAATAGAGTTTTGAGGGCTCTGTTCTCCTTACACGTGGAAGTAGAGAGCATCATCTCTCAGGGTATTGAGCCCTGAGCTTTCAAGCTCCAGGCATTCTTGGGTCAAAAAAAGATTTCTGAGCAGATAGAAGGTTAACTCAGGTAGGGTGTGACAGAGCACTGGATAAGGAAGCAGAAAACCTGATTTTCAATCCAGCTTGGACCTTGAAGCCATGTGACCTTGGGCAGGTCCATTCTTCTTGCAGGGCTTCAGTTTTTGGCCTTTAAATAGTAACACCCATCACCCATA
The DNA here is from genome assembly GCA_032199065.1 of Smutsia gigantea. Classification (NCBI taxonomy): domain Eukaryota; kingdom Metazoa; phylum Chordata; class Mammalia; order Pholidota; family Manidae; genus Smutsia; species Smutsia gigantea. Next base: position 228,145 of record JAVSCE010001858.1, on the reverse strand, counting down.
TTTGTAGAGCACTTATTATTTGTCAGATATATATTTTTTAATCTGGTAAAACAAACATACCAAAATTTACCATTTTTAAATGTACAGTTTGTTGGTATTAAGTACATTCACGGTGTTGTGCAACCGTCTCTACCACCCATCTCCAGAACTCTCTCATCTTGCAAAACTGAAACTCTATACCCATTGAACACTAATTCCCCATTGCCCTCTCCCTCCAGCCCCCCACAGTCACCAGTCTACCTTCTTTCTCTACAAGTATACCAATTCTAAGTGCCTCATATAATGGAATCCTACAATGTTTGTTCTTTTGTGTCTGGCTTATTTCACTTAGCATAATGTTTTCAAGGCTCATCCATGTAGTAGCCTGTATAAGAACTTGATTCCCTTTTGTGGCCATTCCCACATTAAAAAAAAAATCCAAGCCTTAGAGAAACTAAGAAACTTTCCCAAGGTCACAAAGATTAGAAAGTGTCAGGATTTGAACTCAGGTCTGTTTGATTCAGAGCTGGTACTGTCAACCATGTGCTCAATGAGAGGGTCAGATCTCTGCAGTCTCTTCTTGATTCAAAATGGTATGAATTCCCATGTTAAATGTGGAGTCCTTCCGTATCAGAAAAATGTCTATTAAAAGCACAATTTGTGTGTGTGTGAGCTAAGATATTCCTATTCTAGAAACAAACATTTTTCTCCCTTAGTACCAGATGTACAAATCTCTGTGCCTGTTTCTCTACTGGGTTGCAGAGACCAAGCTGTGGGTGGCAAAGGAGTCTGTGTATGTATTTAGGAGGAGAAGTGAGGATGAGAAGATGGGACCTTCTCCCTTAGAAGAGATCTATCACAGCAGTTACAGAATCAGTTCATAATTATGGACACTGCCACTTAGTGTTGGTCCAATGTTCACAGTAAGTTTAGGCAGCTGCTTATATAGTGTGTGCTGTTTCTTTAATGGCTGAACGATGCTTGAACTCTGTGTAGAGCAAAGCCTTTCATCTTACAGTGAGAAATAGGGCTCAAGATGCACACACCCTGGGAAAGGCAACCAGTTGCTTAAATTCCCAGCCAGGTGTAAATCTTATCCAGCTCTCTTCACGGAAGGGGGATCTAAGCAGGATGAAGTGTGGCTGTGGACAGAGTAGAGAAAAAGCCTGATGGGCAGATTTAGCATTGAGTAGCTCATTTTGCCTCTGTCTTCATTTTGGTCAGGTCCAGCGCAGGTAGGGTTTGTGCGGAGCAGAGTGGAGGGGTGATGGGAGGGGCAGTCCTCTGAAAGGCACTGTGGTTCTCATCCACGGCTGCACACTAGACCCCCTGAGGAGCTTTACACCCAAACTGATGCCTGTATTCCACCTTCAGAGATCCTGAATTAATTGGTCTGAGGTGAGGCCTGGCCAAAGGGGTTTTTGAAAGCTCTCCTGGTTAATTCTGATGGGCAGCAAATTTTGAGAACCATTATTCAACTGTACCACCCCGCTGTGCATTATCCACCTATTTTTCTCCCTGGTTCCCCCCAGCCATTCTCTTCCAAGCCTAAAGCAGCAGTTTAGAGAGCCACCTTATTTCTTTTTTCGTTGTCATTTCAGCTCTTTATAAATTTAAACAAGCATGTCCAGGTCTTAGTCCTATATCCATCCCAGATTTTGCACGTGGCCCAGGATAGCTTACCTTGCCTTATCTGCTATCTAGGGACACCATTACCAGCTTAGTTTATGACTTCATTCAGGTCTGCCTAAGAATGCTGCCCCCCTTTTCAGGATGGGCAGTGAGTGCAAAGTGCTGAGAAATAGAGGGTTCCTCTTACAGGTGGCTGTTGATCCGTCACATTTCACCAGGGACTAAATTTACCTTAAGGAAGAGTGCAGATCAAATTACACATCAGAAAGCAAGTTTCATTAAAGAGCAAAAAAGGGGACAGTATTTCCCAGGAGGAGATGAAAAGAAAAGGATTTCTTTTCTTCTCAGAAGACTTGACAAAACAGCAACTTGATATCAAATGTTCAATGCTAATTAACAAATGCACCCTAGAAAGCTTCCATTTGATTCCCTCTCCTACTGAGGCCAGAGAGCAAATGGCAGGTAGGAGCCACACAGGGCCCTTTCTCTAGCATTAGGGGAGCCACACAATGTTGATGTGTTTGCAAAAGCACAGGACAGGAGTCAAAATTCTGAATGCCGGCTTCATTGCATTACTGTGTGAACTTGCAAAATTCACTTAACCTCTCTAAGGTTCAATTTCCATATGTGTAAAAATAAACAGCATTGCACTAACCCGTGTTTCGCCATATTTGAAATTGCCCACCTCTCCCTCATTGTAAGGTCAGGCCTGGCAGAGGCGCTCATCTGGGCCAGAGCTGTCATTCACATTAGTAAGATTCTCATGATTATCGGAAGTTTCAAAACATAATTCAGTAGAATGGTTTCAATTTAAAAAGACAGCAACATTTATTTCAAATGAATTCGAAAAGTGAAGAAGATGTTACTGACATTAGGTTATTTCAGCTCCCCCTCAAAAAGATTCTTTACCCTTGACATATGCCAATGATATTATCCACAGCTTATCTTAGAAATGAATAAGATTAATAAGCAACATAAAAAGATCTAATTTTAGTATGTGTATATTTTAGGTTGTTTTGATTGCTTAGTGACTGACACTGCAAATTCTAATCCATGATATTTGGGACTCTCCCCCAAATTTAAGTCTCATATGTATATATTATTTGTCATGAGTTTTTCCAGTTTTTGTCCCCCCTAATATTTCTCTGAGGAGGATAGTACTGCTAAAATATTACCATTTCACAAAAAGGGAAATGGTGGCATAGTGTGGGTTTGACTGACCACTGTGCCTCTCAGTTTACCAGCCAGGCAAGAATAGACCTAGGATTAGAACAACATGGGTTTACTGACATCTGGCAAACCACAAACCTAAAGACTTGTGGTCACTTCCTGTAAGCAAGATACACTCTTTTAGGAAGTGGAAAACCCATTAAGTTTCATTTCCAGGTAAAAAGGGAATGCCAGGGTGCCTGGTCTAGGAAGCACCTCACCCCTCCCCTATCCTTTCTCTGAATAGGAGGCCGCCTCTGTGGCTACAGGCAGGTGTTAAGTTTTTTCTAGGCATTCAAACCAGGTTGGGCTGAAGGGGGTTTAGGCACTAAGAGGCTGCCTAGTAGCTCCGACTGCATTTTCCTTTGTCTCAGGAGCTCCCCTCCCCCCAGTTTAGAGCTAGGTGGGCCTCTGTAGACCTCTGCGAGCATCCCCCCAAACCAGGTTGTCCTTAATAGTGACAGCGTGCTCATGTTGCAAGGGAAGGGAAATGGAGGGAGAAGAAGAGGATACTAAACAGGAGATGGCGCCTTAACTAAGCATGAACTCTACGGGTGTGGGCCCGGTGCTCTGCAGAGGAACTTGGATTGGACTATTATTCTGCGGAGGAGGTGTAGGGAGTAGAGGGCCCCAGTGTTCCGTAGAGGGCTGAAATGATTTCCTCGGAGCCTCCACCCTGAGAAACCTCTTTTCTCGAGGGGAAAGGTGTAGGGTAGGAATAGAGGTGAGGAAGACAGAACAAAACTTGGGGTACTTTGGGGTGCCTGTGTGTTGATGAAGAGTGGATATTCCAGGCTCCCCCTTTGACCCTGAGACCTCTGAGGAGACCATACCACCTTCTCCTCTGGAGTCCACGTTTTCCAGGATCCTTTATCTGAAGAAAAATAAGAGAAGCCTGTCTCTTTGCTCTATTGAGCAGGGCTATGTTTCCCACTGTGCCCTCTTGAGCTTGCTGGGGGGTGGGGCCGGATAGGCCTGGGCAAAGGCATCTGGAAGTGGGGGGCCGGCTGGCAGGGGGCGAGGAAAGGTGGATCCCACCCTGCCCCACAGCACCTGTCACTGAGCCTCCGGAAACCTCCTGGGCTCCGAGCTCCCGCCTCCGCAGACCCACGTCCTGCCCCCCGCTCCCTCCTCCCACCCCGGCAGCTCCTCCCCCGTCTCCCCTCTCCCAGCTTTCTCGCTCCAGCTCCTCCCCTCCTCCGCGCCTCCGCGCTCCCCTCCCCCCTCGGCTGCTCCCTGCCCCCGCCGCGGATCTCCATCTCTGCAGCCTCGGCCGCTGGGTGCACAGGCTGCCGCACCCCCGCGGCTACCACCGCCAACCCGAGTACCGATACCCATTGTCTCCCACTCTCCCCGGCCTTCCACCTTCTCCACAACCATGGCGCACGAAGCCGGGAGAAGCTCTCGTCTCGGGGGCCCCTGCGGGGAGCCGGCGGAGCTTGGAGGTGCGGTAGGGCCGGGCCGGCCGGGGCAGTCGAGGGGGCGGAGGGGACGCACGGGAGCAAGAGGAAGGACTTTCGGTGGACGGGATAAAATGCACGATTCTCTGCGTAGGAACCCTTTCCTTGCACCCTCCGGTGGCCCGAGGTTGGGGGCAGGGGTAGGGAGGGCAGTAGCTTAAGTGTGCCCGCCACCCGCCTTTCCCCGCCCCATGCTGGGTGTCTCGTGTCCAGGCGGGTCAGGACCGAGCTCCAGCTTTCTGCCTGGCCTGTTGGTGAGCTCATCTCCCCACCCCCAACCAGCGGTTCCTGGGCCCGTTGTTAATGAGAGCCTCCGTGTACCCTTCCAAACCGCGCCACCCACGCTCTCTCCTTGTCTTCTCCCCAGGTGATGCGAGCGAGGAGGACCACCCCCAAGTCTGTGCCAAGTGCTGCGCACAGTTCACTGACCCAACCGAATTCCTCGCCCACCAGAACGCATGTTCTACTGACCCCCCTGTAATGGTAATAATTGGGGGCCAGGAGAACCCCAGCAACTCTTCGACCTCGTCTGAACCTCGGGCTGAGGGCCACGTTAGTCCCCAGGTCACGGAGGCGGGGCACAACAGCCCTCCGGATTCTGGGCCCGTCGTTCCCCCAGATCCCACCTGGGGCCCGGAGCGGAGAGCAGAGGAGTCCGCGGGGCACTTCCTGGTCGCTGCCACAGGTACTGCAGCTGGGGGAGGTGGGGGCCTGATCTTGGCCAGTCCCAAGCTGGGAGCAACCCCGTTACCTCCGGAATCCGCCCCTGTGCCCCCGCCTCCTCCACCTCCTCCCCCGCCCCCAGGCGTAGGCAGCGGACACTTGAACATTCCTCTTATCTTGGAAGAGCTGCGGGTTCTGCAGCAGCGACAGATCCATCAGATGCAGATGACAGAGCAAATCTGCCGCCAGGTGCTGCTGCTTGGCTCCCTCGGCCAGACAGTGGGCGCCCCTGCCAGTCCCTCAGAGTTACCTGGGGCAGGGACCACGTCCTCCACGAAGCCCCTGCTTCCCCTCTTCAGCCCCATCAAGCCCGTCCAAACTGGCAAGACTCTGGCACCTTCTTCTTCCTCCTCCTCCTCCTCCTCCTCCTCAGGGGCAGAAACGCCTAAGCAGGCTTTCTTCCACCTTTACCACCCGCTGGGGTCACAGCACCCGTTTTCTGCTGGTGGAGCTGGGCGAAGCCACAAACCCACGCCTGCCGCGTCCCCGGCCTTGCCGGGCAGCACAGATCAGCTGATTGCGTCGCCTCATCTGGCGTTCCCAGGCACCACAGGATTGCTGGCAGCACAGTGTCTTGGGGCAACCCGAGGCCTGGAGGCCGCTGCCTCCCCAGGGCTCCTGAAGCCAAAGAATGGAAGTGCTGAGCTGGGCTTTGGGGAAGGGATGGGCCCCTTGGAGAAGCCTGGTGGACGGCACAAATGCCGCTTCTGTGCCAAAGTATTTGGGAGTGACAGTGCCCTGCAGATCCACCTGCGTTCCCACACGGGGGAGAGGCCCTATAAGTGTAATGTCTGTGGCAACCGCTTCACCACCCGCGGTAACCTCAAAGTGCATTTCCACCGGCACCGTGAGAAGTACCCACACGTACAGATGAACCCTCACCCGGTGCCTGAGCACCTAGACTACGTCATCACCAGCAGCGGCCTCCCCTACGGTATGTCTGTGCCGCCGGAGAAGGCAGAGGAGGAGGTGGCCATGCCCGGTGCCGGTGTGGAACGCAAGCCTCTGGTGGCCTCCACCACAGCACTCAGTGCCACGGAGAGCCTGACGCTGCTCTCCACCAGCGCAGGCCCAGCCACAGCGCCTGCGCTCCCTGCTTTTAATAAGTTTGTACTCATGAAAGCGGTAGAGCCAAAGACTAAAGCTGATGAAAATACCCCTCCAGGGAGTGAGGGCTCCGCCATCGCCGGGGTGGCGGAAAGTGGCTCGGCAGCCCGCATGCAGCTAAGTAAGCTGGTGACTTCGCTGCCCAGCTGGGCACTGCTTACCAACCACTTGAAATCCACCAGTAGCTTCCCCTTCCCCTATGTGCTAGAGCCCTTGGGGGCCTCACCATCTGAGACATCAAAGCTGCAGCAACTGGTAGAAAAGATTGACCGACAAGGAGCCGTGGCTGTGGCTTCTACTGCCTCAGGAGCTCCCACCACCTCTGCCCCTGCTACTTCAGCCTCCACCTCATCTGGACCGAACCAGTGTGTCATCTGCCTCCGGGTGCTGAGCTGTCCTCGAGCACTGCGCCTGCATTATGGCCAACACGGAGGTGAGCGGCCCTTCAAATGCAAAGTGTGCGGCAGAGCTTTCTCCACCCGGGGCAATCTGCGTGCCCATTTCGTGGGCCACAAGGCCAGCCCTGCTGCCCGGGCCCAGAACTCCTGCCCCATCTGCCAGAAGAAGTTCACTAATGCTGTTACTCTGCAGCAACATGTTCGGATGCACCTAGGGGGCCAGATCCCCAACGGTGGTACCATGCTTCCTGAAGGAGGGGGAGCTGCCCAGGAGAATGGCTCTGAGCAATCTGCAGTCTCTGGGGCAGGAAATTTCCCCCAGCAGCCATCCCAGCAGCCATCCCCAGAGGAGGAGTTGTCTGAAGAAGAGGAGGAGGACGAGGAAGAAGAGGAAGATGTGACTGATGAAGATTCCCTGGCAGGAAGAGGCTCAGAGAGTGGAGGTGAGAAGGCAATATCGGTGCGTGGTGATTCAGAAGAGGCATCTGGGACAGAGGAAGAAGGGGGGACAGTGGTGGCAGCAGCCACAGCTGGGAAGGAGATGGACAGTAACGAGAGAGCGATTCAACCGCCTTCTCTGCCGCCACCAGCACCACCTGATAGCCTGGACCAGACACAGCCAATGGAGCCAGGGGGCAGTGATGTTGCAGGAAGCACGGAAGAGGGGGGCAAGCCAGAAAGGAGCTCAAGCCCAACATCAGCACACACCCTGGGAGAGGAAGGTAGCGGCACCATGGTGGAGGAGCTGAGCGTGCAGGAAGCCATGAGAAAGGAGCCAGGAGACAGCAGCAGCCGAAAAACGTGTGAGGTGTGTGGCCAGACCTGCCCCACCCAGGCAGTCCTGGAGGAGCATCAGAAGACCCACCCCAAGGAGGGGCCGCTCTTCACCTGCGTTTTCTGCAGGCAGGGCTTTCTGGAACGGGCTCCCCTCAAGAAGCACACGCTGCTAGCTCACCACCAGGTACAGCCCTTTGCCCCCCATGGCCCTCAGAATATTGCTGCTCTTTCTTTGGTGCCAGGCTGTTCACCCTCCATTACTTCCCCAGGGCTGTCCCCCTTTCCCCGAAAAGATGACCCCACGATCCCCTGAGCCTGTTTTTCTGTGCCTGCTGCCCTTTGACCCAGGAAGCAGAAACAGAGCTCTGTAGAAGGACCTGCAAGATATTTGAGCCTTTATTTGAATCTTTTTCTCCGAGTTCTTATATGCTATGTCTCTAGTGGTTTTTCTCTAGTCCCTGAGCTTGGAAATCATTGTGCTCATGGTGGTATGGCTCCCTGAGGAATTTTTCTTCCTTCTTCATTCATTGTACCTGAGGAAAATAGATTCTCTACAGCTTTTACATTCCCAAGAGACCCTCTCCAGCTACCTTGGGGGGACCCTTCTCCCTACTCCTCTTTTCCTCTCCCTCTGGCAGGTGCACCTGAGCACCCACATTTGGAATTGTAGCCCAGCCCAAAGGGGTGGGCAGCTATCTCTGGAGGGCCCAGTGCCACTCCTTTCTGGTGACCTGGTCAGCCTGCAGTACTTCCAGTCCCAGGACATTCCTGCCCAGCTGGTGAGGGTGGGTCCCCTCCTGTCTTTCTGGAACCAGTACACAGCTTTCCTGTCAAGTGATCTGCCCATCAAGCCCCGGAGTTCCAGCTGCACCACCGCTTCAGGCCTGGAACCAGCAGGGCTGTTTGGCCCAGGAACTGTGGCAGGAAGGTGCCTCCAGCAATGGGATACAGAGAGGCCAAGAGACGAGAGCTCCCTCTTCGTATTTTGGCCTCCTACATCCAAGGCAGTGTCTGAGAAGGCCATCATAGAAGAGAACTAGCAGACTGTACATTACTTCTCCTGCCCCTTGCTCCGGAAGGTGTCAGCAACAAAGATGCAACAGTGTGTGACTCTGGTGTCCCAGCTGGAGGGAGTAGGGTGAAATGAAGGGTGTAGGACACTCTTCTCTCACTCTTCCCTCATGGTCACATCAAGGCAAAGGTGTTGGCTGGTTGATATACCAGCACATGTCCAGCTTCTCATAGTCCTTCATCATGACCTCTCAAGTTTAGGAAATGAGGATTTCTTGCTAAGAGGTCTTCCAGTGGGATGTTTTGGGAAATGTGAAGTTCATATCTTTAACAAGTTATTGTTGGTGAGAGTTGTTGAAGGAGTAATGTTGGAGAGTTGAGTGTTTCTAAAGCATCAGCTTGCTGGGAACCTATGTGATTAAGAAAGGGATGGGAGCTTGAATTCTTGACTTGATGGATCTCTTGAATGTTCTTTTGGACTAATGGTGATTTAGTGTGCAATAGTGCACCATGGGTTATGGGGGATTTCCTAGCACTAGTGTGCATCTAGTTTTAGATAACTCCCTCCTTTATTCCTTGGCCCCTTGTATTTCCTCTTCTCGCTGAAGGCCCATTTCCTCCCCATTTTGCCTGTCCATGGGCTGGGGCTTATATCTCTGCCACCATCTGGTTCTTAGAATCCCAGACTTTGGGAGATGAGCTCCAGGTGGTGTCGTCCCTGCCTCTCTGTCTTGTAATGAGATGTAGTATTTACTCTTAACATAGGATCATTTGGAATAGGAGCTCTGAGGAGGAGAGAGTAAGGGTTTTGCTGTTGACTGATTTGAGTAATGGCTTCTCCTCCAAAAGTGTAGGCTCCAGAATTTCCTAACATAGTAAAATGTGAAGAGCAGACAAGGGAGACATTAGTGTTTTTCCCTTTTCATTAAAGGTGTTTTAACCAAATATTTCTGTGTTTCTCCTCATTTCATGACTAAATAACCAGCTGGGGTGTGATACAGGCCTTCCCTAACATTGAGATTCTCTTCCCACCTACATCTCCTGCCAAAGCTGAACATACGGTGTTGAAGTGTTTAATGTTTCAGCTGTGTCCTAAAACAACCTCCAGTGAATGTAATTTCCCTGCGGAAACGGAGTGTGTGTTCTCAAAAAGTAGGGGATTTGCCCTCTGTGTACAGTCACTGTCTAGGTTTTCTCTTTGCCTACAACCTTTTACCACCAGGATCTTCTGTTTTAGTTTGCTTTTTGTTTTGTTTGGAGTTGGAAGCTGTTTCTTTATAGTCTTTACTGAATCCAAGGCCAGCCAAGCTGACATCAGTTATCTGCAGAAACAAGATGAGCAATATATATATATGGTTTTTTTTTTTTACTTTGTCTCTCCACAACATAGTAAGGTTCAGATTTGACTCTAAAACCTTGGTTTCCTAAAAGAAACATTCTCCAGAATATTTTTCTCTGTGTTTGTAAGATAGTATCACTAAGCTAGTGTTAAAGGGATGGGACTGGTGGAATTATTTGCCCTAAGTTGCTCAGCCAGTTAATGGCAGTCTTGGATTAAAGACCCAAGTCAGCAGAAAGCCAGTCTTAGTGCTGCGATCAGTGATCAGGATGGCACTTGCTTCTTGCTCCATCATTAAGATTCTGGATGAGAGGCCGGCTGGAATACAGAAAGGAGGAGGTGAGTAAACCTATTCTGGGCTCAGTTCAAGGTAAAGAACTGATGTTTGCTTCTAGTTGCCCCCATCAGAGCAGTACTGGCCCCCTTTAAAAGGTACTGGTTAGTGGGAATATGTGGGAATCCTGTGAAGTCTACCGGGCAAGAAATGCCTCCTATCTCTAGCTCCTAGCAAAACTTTATAAAAAGTGTTTTTCCTTTCAGCCTATGGAAGGAGGTGGGTCACCAGTCCTTTTCCCTTTACCTCCTCTACCCCCGTTGGCCACAGATAATGCCATTTAACTAATTAAGCTAGACTTGCCTTCTCTTTAGATGCCAATTCCCATTATGGCGACAGCTGTCGGTGAGGCTTCTACTGATGGATACTTCCTTGGGCAGGTCAGCTGTGAGCCTGACTCCCTACCCCCTCCTTCATAGCTCTGTTTCCCCTTCTGTCTCCTTGTCATTCATTCTTCTTCCTCTCCTGCTTTGTCTTCTTTTATTGACCCCTCTTATCTGACAGCTTTTCTCTCTCCACCTTTAATCTATTCTGTCTCTCCTCAGAGCCTTTTAGTTCCTTCCTTCTTGCAGCCCCTACTAATCCCCACCCTCAGTCCCGCCATTTGTCGCTCAACCACTTTTCATTTGGTCATTTTTTGGATGGTGACTTAACTCTAACCTGCTGAAATGTAAATAAACTCAGCTTGGAAAGCAGTTTACATGAAATAAACATAGTGGATCCAGTTCAAACTAGATGGACAAAAGTGTCAGTAAAGCAAGAGCTTCTTCGCTCATTCATTGGGTTACTTTTTGAGGATTTATTCTGTTTCAGAGATGAAGTGTGATGTAGGTACAAAAGTAAGTAAGACATACTTCTGCCCCTAGGGGAGCTCAGTCTAAGCAGAGGAAACATGTCAACAGATATTCTTACACAGTAGTAGAAATACTATGGCAGACAAACACAATGGCCTGTGGGTTCCCAAGGAGGAAAAAACTTAAGTGCAAAGATGGAGAAGAAAGAGCGGCGTACAATTCTCTTGAATTCGACATAATAACCACTCTTAAATATACTAATTCAACCCATAAAACAACTTCAGGGCCAATGTAGTTACCATTTAAGATCCTTTATTATAAGATAACACCATGTCCTCCTGGTAGATAGAAATGTGGTGCTTCAGAGATGCTCCTTCAAAAAGGAACTGGATACCTAGCTGCAAGAAGCCTGGCTAGCTGACAGCTTCCAGCTGTCCTGCTTTTCTCCAGCCCCTGGCCAGAGACTGAGCAGGGTGGTGGTTGGTACAGGGACATAGCCATTCCTGTGGAACATGGGACTGTAATGAGCATTTTTGCTCTGGAAAATGCTCATTAATGCTCCCATGCTCCCTACCCATTGGGCTGGCAGAGACTGTCAGGTTCACGTCATAGTTTGACAGCTCCCCTTTCAATCCTGCTTTCTTGCCCTTTTCCTTTTACAAGTGTCACTCCCCAGTGAAACCTTTAGACTTCTGTCTCAGCGTTTGCCTCGGAGATTTCAACCTGTGTTACCCCTGAAAAAGGCCTAGATTCTATTGGCACATTTACACCTCTCAGACTCCTGCTCCTGGGACTCTGGTTACTGATCCTGGAACTTTGTAGTAAACCAAGGAACATCTGTCTCCTTATTCCCAAACAGACTTAGCTAGTGTTACTCTCAATTAGACCCAACTTTAACTGCTCTTTTCCTTGTTTTTTTAAATGTTTACAGGTTGACTAACCCCAGTGGACATTTGTTTCTGATCATACAATAAAAAACTTGAGTAAGGGCAAAAACCTAAAGAAAATACCATTTGGCCAAAGAACCAAGTAAGAAAAGCAGTATTTGTCAGCATTGTGGATGTTTCAGTAACCCATTGCTGATTCCATGGGTTATGATTCCATGAGTTTTCTAGGCAGGCCTCAGCTAGGATGGCTCGTCTATGTCCCATGTGGTGAGAACTTAGCTCAGTCTGGCTGCTTCTATTTATTTGGCCTGGAGGATCTAAGAAGGCCTTCCAATTTTTAGGTGATCTCTCGCTCTCTCAGTGATCTATCTGGATACCTGGATTTACATGACAACCCAGGTCTCCAAGCAGAAGCTCCAAAAGCAGAAGCTGCAAGGCCTCTTAAGGCCTAGGCTCTGAAACTCAAAGAATATCACTTCTGCCACATTGGGTTGGCCAAAGCTAGTCAGAAGGCGGGCTCGGATCCAATGAGAGGGGAAAGATTTACTTCTTAATGGGAAGAGTGGCAAAGTCATAACTGTCTAAGAAGACTGGTCATGAGGAGTCTAGAAAGAATCCCTCTATAAGCAGATCAAGCTAATAGATCAGAGCCCTCCTGTGCTCCTAAAATTTGCCTAATTCATACTGTAATAATTTCCCTAAAGTGGATGTGACAGCAAAGACTAATGGGAGCTGCTCGTGATTTGGCTGACTTTCAGGAGTACCTGTGCTACCTCTCTGGCTTTCTTTGTTGGTAAGAGGAGACAATCCAGGCCTCAGGTATCCTGAATCCTGCCAGAGACTGAATGAATCTGTCCTAGACAAAAATGCTTATACTGTTTAGGGATTGACCTGTGTAATTCCCTCTTTAAGACAAATTAATCCCCTTCATCTTCTGCAGGGCTATATCCAGTCCTTTCTCCCCCAAGACTACTTAATTTTATTGCTTATATAATTTCTACATATTTCATTTCTTTGTGTTAAGGACCTTGAAAGGACCAGTGATAACAAGTGAGGATTCAGATTTGTGAACAATTACCTCTAACAGTTCTATAATACAGCAATAATACATGTGTCTAAACATAACACCACAGAGGACATGTCCCAAATGAAAGTACAAAAGCATCCTTTGTCTACTTTCTTCAGGGCAGTTGCTAGACCCATGCTATTAAAAGAAGCAAAAATCCTCCGGTCGGGCAGTCCCCTTGAGTAATCTTCAAGGATCTCAAATCAGCCAACTATTCCAAGAGTATTTCAGCTGAGGAAGATAGCATTTTTGCTTCTAATTAAGTGTAATCCTGAGAATTAAATGTCCAGGTGCTCATATGAGCTCATATTCATTTTTGTATCCTCTCTACTTCAAGGAACATATACAAAGTTACACATCTCAAAAGATAGTGTAAATTATCTATGAAGTAAATTAAGTTCAGAAAGTGAGATGGAGATGAATATTTTGATCACTACTAAAACTCCACAGTACCTAGCTCACAGGACTCACTCAAATTTTTGCTGAATAAATGGACGAAACTGCCACATTTCTATACGTATGTGTCTTTGTTCTCAACAGCCCTCCTTCATATTCACCCCTTCCTTCCCACCACTATCCATAATCAGCTTTTCAGTTAAAGGTCTGTCATCAAACAGTTACAATACGCTACTAACCATTTTCCCTGTCTCTAATCTTACCTTTTTTCCCCATCACAAATCCAACCAAACACCAGATTAATCTCAAAACACTTACTATTCACAAACCCTAAAATGTTCCCTGTTGTATCTGGAATAGATTGCAGGCTCTTTTTAATCAGGTAACGTGTACCTTTTGCAATCTAGCCTCAAATATGGAAACATAAATATGCCCCCAAATTTCCAAATATAATTATGTTCTGGCAAATAATCTGGTTTAGCAGGACATATATCATGCTTTCCTAACTCTAGTCTAGACCTACACTTTGTCATGTTCTTGGCCTGAAATTCTCCCTAAAGCTTCACGTATTGAAGCCCCAGCTGTCACTTCAAGCCTTAACCTTGATGCCACCTTCTTTGCAATGCCTTTCCGGGTCATCTGGTCTTCAATTCCTCCTCTTCTTTGCCATCATGTTTTTTCTTAGAGTCTATGCTCACGCAGTGTTACACTGTAAAGGTAGTTCAATAGCAATAATCTGGGTCTTGGCTCCTTTACCACACCAGAAACTCCTTGATAGTAGGAGCTGTGTCTTTTCAAGCTATTTTTTCTGACACAGTGTTTAGCATTATAGACATTTGATAAATCGGTGGTTCCTAAATGATACCATTCAGAGAACCCTATTACAACAAAAAAACTTTTCTATATGGGTTTGCTACAACAGAGGTGCACGTATCAAAATGTTCAGCTTAATTTTCACAAACAACATACTCGTGCAATCAGCTCCCAGAGTCAGTAACAATGCAACCAGAACCTAAGAAGCCCCTCCCTGGAGCCCCATTATGAGGACTCTATTACACATGATTCTTGTAAATTTGGTTTAAAGAGTGAGAATATGTATTTGCAGACCCCTTATAATAATATCTCTGCTCCCTCAGTCCTCCTCCCTCAAAGAGCTCGTACAAGTACACACATCCATTGACTGGAAACCAACGCAATAGCTATATCTTTTACATACTTGTAAATGAATGCATGGAAACATAACCTGTACCTCCAGTGGAAAAGTTATGTTAGTATCAAACTCTCAAAAGAAATTACTGATCCTTCATTTAAAGATCCTCTACTTCGCGTGCAGCTCTACTAGTGTCCTCGCGCGAGTTAACTAGGGATTTCTCTCTATAGTCAACATGGCCGCATGCGCATCTATAAGCAACATGGCCGCTCTGCCAGGCACCAACATGGCAACCATAGCCTCACCGCGCCGGAACACTAAGGAGCTTCGATAAAAAGATACTTCCGCCATCCTGCCAACACCTAAGATGGCTCTCATTTCAGCTTCCAAGCGACAGCGAAACCGGAAATGGCCTTTTCTTTTCGTGCACCTCCCGTCATCTCTTTCCGGATAGCCTTGGAGTGTGCGCGGAGAACTGGGTATTTCCTGCGGTAAGGGTTGGGAGGTGCTAGTATTCCGCGCCTGATTCGAGGCGTGTCTGGGCGGAGAGAGTAGGATGTCGGACACGTGGAGCTCTATCCAGGCCCACAAAAAGCAACTGGACTCTCTGCGGGAGAGGTTGCAGCGGAGGCGGAAGCAAGACTCGGGGCACTTGGGTGAGGCGCGACGCTGTCGGGGCCGATGCTAGGCTGGGGAGGGCGGGAGGGAATCCTGGAGGAAAAGACAACTCCCAAGTCGGCGCCCTTCCCTGAGCGGCCATTTCTTTAATGCCTCGTACGTCGGTACTCTCTCCCTCTTCCTCAGCAGCACAGACGCTTCGCCCTCCTGCAAGTAGACACGGTTTCTTCCTGCCCCGGCCTTGGTTCCTCCAGTTCACTTTCCCGGGACGGACGCCCGGACCCCAGTCCCGTCCGCCCGGCCGACTCCTCTTGTCTACGAGAACGTCGTCTTTGCTAGGCCTCGCTGCTCCCTGTGTCTCGAAGCCGAGAATCCCCCCTTTTTGTTGCTCCCCTGGCGCTTTTTTCTCCCGTTTATAGCGACTGCTTTGTAGTCACTTCTTTACGACTGTGGGCACTGTGAGAACAAGGACCGAACCTTTTTATCCACAGTGCCCAGCTTAGTGGCCCGCACGGAGTTGGAACTCGGTGTTCTAAATGAATAGAGGAACTGGCATTGTCTTAACCGTTGACATATCGTGCACGAGTCTGAAAACATTTGTTTTTTGTTTTTATAAACTTTTTCTTCCCTCCCGTTGCGACCCGTTTCAGCCATAAAACTTGAAGAAAGCTCAAAAGATTGTCAACTCCTGCCCCCCCGCCCCCATCTCCAGCACAAGCCCCGAATTATTTAAGGCAAATCAATTACAAAGATCTACAAGGATGGTGTGTACCACCCTTGTGATAGCTTGTTCCAATGTTTACTAGTATACTCGACTCTTTGAATCTTATCTAGATACATGTTAGGTCCATTCTGGTCCCTGGAGCGAGAATATGCCCTGGCAGACTCAAAGACCATAATAAATATCCAGTATTTACGGTGTGTATGAGTCCAGTTAGATAAAAATAAGTAAAACACGGTCCACGCTCAAAGAGTTTAAAATTTAGCTCGGGAAAAAGGAGTGATGCTTGTAAAAAGTAAGTACAATGTAATATATGTAAAATGCCAAATGAATGAGTGTACAATGAGTATGGTGAAGGGAGAAGTAACGAGTGGGTTTAGTCAGTGAAGGCATTGTGGAGAAGTTGGCACTTGGGATTTGGTCTTGAAGGCAATTTAGGATTGAAATAATTAAAAAGAAGTTAAGCCAGAGTAAGTAGAGAAAGAGGTGCAAGTCATATGGTCATGGGTTGATTAGTAGTAAATTTTAAGTTCCACTTCAGTTTTCCATGGTATTAACCACATTTTGGAATTAACCAAACTTTTTGCCAAATGCAAACCTAACTACAAGAGCCTCCATACTGCATCCAGGTCCTTGCTAAGCATGCTTGATAATTTTGACAAGGTTGTAATTCTCCCTTGAATGTAAGTACTCTTTTTTTGGCTTGTACAGCCCTAGTTTGGTTAAGACTCCTATATAAAAGCATTTTTGAGGGTGTGATCAGGTATACAGTGCCTAATGGCCCATTTGGTACTGTGGGAATAGGTGGAGATGAAACACAAACCAGCCTATCACTGTTCTTTCTTTCGATTATTTTGGTTGTTCCAAAGAATATATATTTTGAGTGTTAGGATCAATGTTAGGAACATTGTGAAACCACTCTGTTTATTAAAGTTGCCCTATAAGGTGTAACCAACGGCTTGATACAAATTTAGATCATTCAGTTTGTTCTCACAGGAAATAAAAATTTTCCTACCATATCTTGATTTTTATATATTATTACTGAAATTTGATAACTTGTTTTCTACTGGGCCCAGTGTTAAAAGACAAGAATATTAAGCGAACTAAAGTGTCTCAATGTCATTGATGAATGCAAAGTACCGTGGACAAAAAGACCTTTGTTAGCTTGGTATTCTTAAAGTACAACTTAAAAAAAAAAGTTGTGGCAAAATACACATAATGAAATTTACCATCCTAACTACTTTTAAATGTACAGTTCAGTAGTGTGAGGTATATTCACATTGTTGTAAATCCAGTCCAGAAGTTGGTCATCTTTCAAAACTAAAACTCCAGCTATTAAACCCTAACTACCTATTCTCCCTTCATCCCATTCCCTGGCAACCACCATTCTGTTTTCTGTTTGTATAAGTTTGAGTACCTTCGATGTTTCATATAAGTGGAATCATAGAATATTTGTCTTTTGGTGACTGGCTTACTTCAGTTGGCATAATGTCCTCAAGGTTCGTCCATGTTGTCACATGTGTCAGAGTTTCCTTTTTAAGGCTGAATAAGATTCCAGTGTATGTCCACACCGCATTCTGTCAATCCATTTTAGCTGCCATTAGAGATTTGAATTGCTTCTACCTTTTAGTTATTGTGAATAATGCTGCTGTGAACATGGGTGTAGAAATATCTCTTGGAGATCCTACTTTCAAAGTTTTTGGATATATACCCAGAAGTGGAATTACTGAATCATATGGTAATTCTGTTTCAGCTTTTTAAGGAGCCACCATACAGTTTCCCATAAAGTACAGCTTTCTGAAATGAAGATTATTGCTTTAAATAAATCTTTGTTTCATTTTAATTGGAACAAAATAGACTTGGCCAGGCTTAGCACATGATAAACATGGGAACTGCTCAATGTATTTATTTCTTCAGTGGGATTGGAGGTACGCATATAGATGTTGACATATTTTAGGGGTCAGCAAATGAGTAGACTGGTCATATTTTTATGTCTTTAACTTGATATTTTTGGTTATCATCAGTGAAACTTAACCAAAAAATAAAGTCAATTTCATGTATTCCTTTGTTGAATCTAACACAGAATTGTTCATCAGAAAGAAGCAGGGTGTCAACATATTTGCCCACATAGTGGAAGCTCTCAGTAAATGTACTGAATTAATAAATAAACAAATACTTTCTGAAGGAGTTGGAACCCAGGGGTTCTTAATCATTTTCTGCCAGTAACCCATTTTAAGAATGATAAAACAATGGAGTCTTTTCCACAAATATGTATATATGTGCAGAAATTTGCATGTGACTTTAGGGAATTCACAGAGTGACTAAAGCCCATCCATAAGTAACAGTTGAATTAATGAGCTGTTAAATTTTGTCCATAAGATGTTAGACATGAACCCCCTCCTCCCAATAACCTTAAAAGAGGTATCTTTTTAGCTCCAGTGTCCAAAATGTCATGAAAAGAATAATACTCTCAGGAGGCATATTACACAAGGATTTATAAGCAGACTCACATCACCAGGTTGTTCTTTAAAAGAGCAGTATTAAAACTGTCACATTACTAAATTTAAAATGTCAGTATCCAGATTAAAAATATGTTGAAGTGGTTCTTTTCATAGACTTACTGCTTACTTTAAGAAAAATTATCCATTACTCAACATATAACTTCACTTACTGGAGAAAGTGAGAACTCTAAGAATAAATGTTTTTATGATTCCATTGTTGATAATACCAGGTTAGTTATAACCTCATTTTTAGTTCATTGGTACTCAAATTGGAGCCAAATCAATGCTTTTTCTCACAGAGATAATGTCTGATAGAGTGTTTAAAGTCTAATTGAAACAATGTGTAGCATGTTAGAAATAGCAAATAACATTTACATGAAAAGTTGGGTAATCTGTTCTGTTGATAAGAAAGCAAGCAAGCATTAACATGGAACCAAATCTACATACTGTTACTTTAAATATGATAATAGCAGATGTAACAATGTCAAGATTACTTTTTTTCTTTGGATTGTTATATTTTGGGCTTCTCTTAAACCTAATAGAGAAAATGTTCATCAAGGAAATAATGTGGTATTATTGCATAGTTAAGCCAAGTGTCCCAAAAACCATTATTGTGGCAGTAATGCAAAGTAATGGGGCAGTGAATAAGTATATCCCCAAACAGAATTTGGGTTTGATTACATTAACAAGAATGTTTTGGAACCATTAATTAAAATTTTGAAATAATGTAAAATGCTTAGTAATTTGAACATGTGTTTTAATCAGTGACAACACTATCATTTTCTCATAAGTCATATGGGCAAGAAACAAACAACCATGCAAAATTAAGATATATTAGATCTCCAAAGAACATATACAAGTGGGCAACAGGTACATGACAAGGTGTCAGCATCACCAATCATTGGAAATGCACAGCAAAACCATTGTGAGATACTAGCACATAATTGTTAGGATGTCTGTTATTAAACAATGAAAAGATACTACGTGTTGGCAAGGAGAAAACTAAACCCTGATTCACTGTTGGTGGGAATGTAAATTGGTATAGACATTATGGAAAACAGCATGGCAGTTCCTCAAAATTTTTAAAAATAGAACTACCATATGATACAGCTGTTCCCTTCTGGATATTCAAAGGAATTGAAATCAGGTGCTTGAAGAGCTCCTTGCATACCCATGTTTATTGCAACATTACTTAAGAGTGGCCAAGATAATGGAAACGTCCACTGATGGATGAATGAATAAAGAAAATGTGGAATATATATATATTTATATAGTGGGATATTATTGAGCCATAAAAAGAAGGAAATCCTTCCATTTTTGACCCAATGGGTGACCCTGGAGGACCTTATGCTAAGTCAAATAAGTTTGACACAGACAAATACTGTGTGATCTCACTTAGATCATCTTTGAGATGTGGACTTTAAAACAGTCAAAGGTCATAGAAGTAGAGAAGTAGGATGGTGATTGCCAGGGTCTGGGAAGAGGTTAAAAAATAGGGAGGTGATAATCAAAGGGTATGAAGTTTCAGTTATGCAAGGTAAATAAATACTAGAGATGTAGCATACAGCATAATCCCTTAATTGACCTAAAACTTTCAGAAGGACAGATCTTAAGTGGTCTTACCACACACACACATACACAAATAGTAATAGTAAAGGCAGTGGAAGGAAACTGGCAAGTGGTAGATAACGTCTGTGGCCTTGATGGTGGTCATGGTTTCTTCGGTGTGTGTACTTAGCTCCAAATTTATCAAATTGTATGCATCATATTATATACAGCTTTTTACACATCAGTCATACTTCTATAAAGTGGTCTTAAGATGTAGTATG
Organism: Smutsia gigantea; assembly: GCA_032199065.1. Classification (NCBI taxonomy): domain Eukaryota; kingdom Metazoa; phylum Chordata; class Mammalia; order Pholidota; family Manidae; genus Smutsia; species Smutsia gigantea. The sequence goes on along the minus strand of JAVSCE010001858.1, from coordinate 208,214 downwards.
GATTGTCTACAGGAGGCCTAGGCCTTTATTAATGAAAGAAAACTCATACTACTGGCAAAGCCTATTACAAGGTACCTGGCACAAAGTTTGAACATAAGTTGATGGGGAAAATGGGTAATTTATGGCTTACCTAAAATACTAAAAATTTCAAAACTGCATAAAGAACTAAAGGACCTGTATGCTGAGAATTGATTTAAATCTTAAATTTACATCTTACTTTATCCCATTTCTATTATCAAAATCTTTAATAGCTTACCTGATTTACTCTTTTTGGCATATTTTATGAGTTGAAAAGCTCAATATATAATGAATAAAACAATTTGTGGATGTTGTATCTGAAATCCTAATTTAAAACACCTGTGTGTTTTTCTGCTTTAGTAATTTATCATTGTCTTAAGGTTGCTTAATGAATGAAAAGAAAACTCTCAGACTTTGATCCTAGTGTAAATTGTAATTGGAGTATTTAAGCTCAAGTTTATTAGACTCATATAATCTGAATTGCAAGAAACTTCAACAGTCACCAATTCAGTCCTGTTCAATACAGAAATCTGCCTGTAGTCTTTCAGGTAAGCTAAATAATAATTGTCACTTGTGTTTCTTCATATTTTTAGCTTAGGTCAGTTGGCTCTCAAAATTCTTTCTCATCCAGACCTTCAAACTGCTTCCATGACCCTAACGTGGGTACACCACCTCTTTGTCAAAATAAAACAAGGAACTTCTAACAGTGCATCTGGCAAAAGTTCTAGTCTTCCCAAGACTGAGCAGAACATTAAAGGAATCATAAATAAGCAAGGTGAAGAAAGTAACATTTCCAGCTAGTGTGGAATTGTGGAGTCTGTTTTCCAAATAGGGTGTAACTTATTTTCATAAAATGTAACTGTTCCAGCAAGGTGTTTGGTGTGGTTCAGCTCCATTTTCCTTGGGATTTCTGAGTCAAATTTTACTAAAAATCAGTTCCATTAGAGAAATTTCTGAGGAACCAAAATAATTCTAAATGTAAACCAAAGGCTGACTTACATCTTAACAATATTTAACAGAATGCCAGTACAGGTCCTGAGAATTAATACTTCATTTGTATTTTAACTAAGTAATTAGATATTGGACTTTGGCAAAGATAATACAGCTGACCTACCCCACTCTGCAGTCAAAACTCTGTATATAACATTTAACTGCCCATAAACTTAACTCCTACTGTTGACTGGAAGCCTTTCTAATAACAGAAAGAGTCAACACATATTTGGTATGTTGTATTATATACTGTAGTCTTAAAAAAAATGAACTAGAGAAAAGAAAGTGTTTTTTCAGATTATCACAAATCTCCAAGAAATTTTTCCAATATATTTATTGAAAGAAATCCATGTATAAGTGGACTCACACAGTTCAAACCCACAGTTGAAGGGTCAACTGTATTTTGTCCTAATTTGAGTTTCTTAAATCTTACTAAGATTATGATGGCTACCCAGCCTTATGAAATAGTAGGGTAGACGATAAAAATACAGCCAGGAAAATCCATTTGGTGACTAGGACTTCAGCAAAGTTTTACAAGATTTTTGTGTTTCAGTGTTAAAAGACATCATTCTAACCCCCTACACTTGTCATTTTGTATACCCTCTTCTCCATTCCTCAAAAGATCCGATCACAGCTTAAGTTGTTGAAAATGTTTCTGGCTTTTAAACTCAGGTTAATTATATCCAGTTGTCATTTAGAGTGACTGAAGGAAGGTGGTGTGGACATTTAAGTCTATGCTGCTAATACATTTCTTTTGAAGCACAGCAAGGACATAGAATTAGGAAAACACCTCTCAATAGAGAAAAGGTAAGTCTTTCCCAGAAAATCCAGGATTATCTTGGCAAAGCAGTGAATGCTTCAGTGTGATTGAGAAAAGGTTATCTAGGACTCTTGCATGAAATGAAAGATCTGTGTGCTATGAATGCTGGAGAATTTGGCTCCTGAGGGGTGTATAGACAAACAGTGGTTGTCCTTTTTCATTTTCACTTCTCTTCACTCCTAGATCTACGGAATCCAGAGGCAGCACTGTCTCCAACCTTCCGCAGTGACAGCCCAGTGCCAACTGCACCCACTTCTGGTGGTCCTAAGCCCAGTACAGCCTCAGCAGTTCCTGAACTAGCTACAGACCCCGAATTAGAGAAGAAGTTGCTACACCACCTCTCCGATCTGGCCCTAACATTGCCCACTGATGCTGTGTCTATTCGTCTTGCTATCTCAACGGTAATGACCTAATAAGACATGAGCACCTACCACTTCTTTTCTTCAGTTCACGGTCAGTGTGTTATTGCCCTCCCCTCCCCTCTTTCCCTAGCCAGATGCCCCTGCCACTCAAGATGGAGTGGAGAGCCTCCTACAGAAGTTTGCGGCTCAGGAGTTGATCGAAGTAAAGCGAGGCCTCTTACAAGATGATGCACATCCCACCCTTGTGACCTATGCTGATCATTCCAAGCTCTCTGCCATGATGGGTGCTGTGGCAGAAAAGAAGGGCCCTGGGGAGGTAGCAGGAACTATCACAGGGCAGAAGCGGCGTGCAGAACAGGACTTGACCACAGTGGCTGCCTTTGCTAGCTCTTTGGCCTCTGGTCTGGCCTCTTCAGCATCAGAAGCAGCCAAGGAGCCAACGAAGAAATCAAGGAAACATGCTGCCTCAGATGTTGACCTGGAGATAGAGAGCCTTCTGAACCAGCAGTCTACTAAAGAACAACAAAGCAAGAAGGTAAGGGCAGATGGAAATGCTCTCATATAGAGATTCTGAATAGCAGCTTTAGTTGAGAGGGATTTACCCCTAAGGCAAGAAGCAATTCTTAAACTTGAGGGTTTAGAGCAGTGGTTCTCAACTGGGGATGATTTTGTCCCCTTCCCTTCCCTGCAGAGAACATTTGGCAATGTCTGGAGATGTTTTCGGTCGTCCCGACACGGGAGTCTTACAGGTATCTAGCGGGGAGGGGCAGCGGTGCTGCTGGGCACCCTACACTCGTGGCAGGATGACCTCCACACATCAAGGAATCACCTGGCTCAAAGTGTCAATGATGCCAGTGTTGAGAAACTGATTTAGAGGATCTTTGTCATTTGATTGGTTTGGAAGAGTCATCAGACCCCAAGAGAAGAGGAATCCAAATATAGAAACAAGGAGGAATGGAAATGAATTCTGGAAGATAGTCATGTGGACCATGAATTACGGAAATTGGTGATTAAACAACGTGAATTGGCAGTATAGTGGTTCTGAGTATAAATACTGGACCTCATGAGTTCTCGTCCACTCGCTATGTCTAGCTTTGTGAATTTGAACAAGTTAATTAACTTCTCCTGAGCCTCAGTCATCCTGTCTGTGAGGTAGCCAGAGTGCCACCCCTTATAGACTTGAGCTAAACAGTAAGGTGCTTAGAACTCTGCACTGGTTTTGTATCTACTAAATATAAGTGGTTTTGGTGGAAAGGAATGCTTTCCTTGGGAGGGGAGTTTGGCTTAATGCTTAGCAGTAGGAACCAGACTTCTGAAATTTTAATTCCATCCCAAATGCAGATTTGTAAGAAAGGACTGGACCTGTGACAAATCTCTTCTGCTGGCGCTCCAGTTTTCCCATATTAAGTTAGCTCATTTACTCCTTATAGGAGGATATTAATGTCAAGTAGGATTTTCGGAGGCGGTTTAAGGGCTGATTTTTAAGTCTGAGGCTTCTTCCATCACAGGTCAGTCAGGAGATCCTCGAGTTATTAAATACTACAACAGCTAAGGAGCAATCCATTGTTGAAAAGTTTCGCTCACGAGGTCGGGCCCAAGTGCAGGAGTTCTGTGACTATGGAACCAAGGAGGAGTGCATGAAAGCCAGTGATGCTGATCGCCCCTGTCGCAAGCTGCACTTCAGGTCTTTTGGGAGGGAGGGAGGGAGGTGGGACAGGCCTCCTAGAAGCAGTCTTTTTGAATTTTTTTTATCTTGATAACCATGATTTATTTATACCTTTTTTAAAATTAAGGTATCATTGATATACAATCTTATGAAGGTTTCACATGAGCAACATTGTGGTTACAACATTCACCCGTATTATCAAGTCCCCAACCCCCACCCCATTGCAGTCACTGTCCATCAGCGTGTAGTAAGATGCTATAAAATCACTACTTGTTTTCCCTGTGCTATACTGCCTTCCTGTGACCCACCTGTGTTAATGTTTGCTAATCATGTTGACCCTTAATCCCCTTCTCCCTCTTTCCCCACCCTCCCCAACCCCTTCTCTTTGGTAACCACTAGTCCCTTTTTGGAGTCTCTGAGTCTGCTGCTGTTTTGTTCCTTTAGTTTGAAGCAGTCAGTTTTATTCAGCACATTCCTTCTGGTCACTGGGGTTCTGTCTTTAATGCTATTGTTAAATGGTTTTAATATAGTTTGTCCAAGACCTCTAGACTCTGAAGGCATACTCACAGAAGTAGTGATCTGTGGGAGGGAATACAGGCTATACTCCCAGCTAGATGAGATTTAAAAAGCCCCCTTTTTGCAATAGCAAGGAATCTCTTGTGTCTGAGCCCTAGTGAAAGTTAAAGTTCTCTGGAAGGAGGATGATTTTACGAGAAGTCTGGTTTATTCTACTTTAATCAGCAAGCCCTTCCATCTTTCCTGTTGTAAGATGAGGAAGTTAACTATTTGCTGAGAGACATTAAAACTCTTCTTTAACGTGAATTATGGATTTCCATGTCACCTGCCTCCCTCCTTTGAAAACTCATGGAGTAAGTTCTAATGACAGAGAAAATTAGGAATGGGTAATAAAAGGACAATTTGAAACAATTGGAAATTGAACTGTGTGATCTAACTCTGGGACACCATTTTGATTCTGACACTTTATTTCCTTAGACGAATCATCAACAAACACACTGATGAGTCATTGGGTGATTGCTCTTTCCTTAATACGTGTTTCCACATGGATACCTGCAAATATGTTCACTATGAAATTGATGCTTGCATGGATTCTGAGGCTCCTGGGAGCACAGACCATACACCCAGCCAGGAGCTTGCTCTTACACAGAGTGTTGGAGGTGATTCTAATGCAGATCGACTCTTCCCACCTCAGGTACCTGTCTGGTCAGGATCCTTACATCTGGACTTTTATCTGAGTAGGGCACCCATTCGTGTAGGAAAGCAGGGCATAATGAGCAGTCTGCCTTGCTGATTGGGAATGGTGTGGGGTAGATATGCTAATTAAGGGAGTAGGAAAAGAGGGACTGGGGCCATGAACCTGAGAGTGAAGGAAGGGAAGATGACCAAATACCACCTCATGCAGTGGATCTGTTGTGATATCCGCTACCTGGACGTCAGTATCTTGGGCAAGTTTGCAGTTGTGATGGCTGACCCACCCTGGGATATTCACATGGAGCTGCCCTATGGGACCCTGACAGATGATGAGATGCGCAGGCTCAACATACCAGTACTCCAGGATGATGGCTTTCTCTTCCTCTGGGTCACAGGCAGGTAATGCAGTTCAAAGATATGTAGGTATGGGCAGATAGAATACAGAGTGAGTACTGGGTGGGGATAAAATCCTGGGTTTTCCTTGCTCTGCTACTAAATGTATAAGTCCCCCATTTTTTTCCTACTGAGACTTTATGCCTGCTTATCGTACAAATGATACCATGAATTCTTTTTGATTCATTTGTTCCTTGTGAAAGGTAAGGTCATTGAGAATAGATGTCTGTCTTCATTCTTAGATCCCTCCTGTTGCCCTAATGGTATCTTGCATGTACATGTTCACTGAATGCCTACTGAAAGGAATACTTCTCATGTGTCTTGGGGAAGAAATCTGGGTATAGAAATAGCTGTTTAACCCTTATTTCTTTCTAGGGCCATGGAGTTGGGCAGGGAGTGTCTGAACCTCTGGGGGTAAGTATGATCATTGGGTTGTTTTCTTTGGAGGGGAAATACATAATTGCTGTAGTTGTATTGCCTTCCCCCAGAGTGTTCCCTGCAATTCCTTGCCTCTGTAGATGGTACTACCCCTAAACTGTGACAGCCAGGTGAAAGCTGTAGTTCTTTCTTGTGCCCATAGTTATGAACGAGTCGATGAAATCATCTGGGTGAAGACAAATCAACTGCAGCGCATCATCCGGACAGGCCGGACAGGCCACTGGCTGAACCACGGGAAGGAGCACTGCTTGGTGAGTGGCGGTGGGCTCCGATTCAGTAGGTGGAGCAAAAGGAGGAATCATTTCAGCTTAAGGAGAAAAAGTTCAAATGCTGGGATTCATAAGGTAATATGTTCTCTGTGGCAAGCAGGTTGGTGTCAAAGGAAATCCTCAAGGCTTCAACCAGGGTCTGGATTGCGATGTGATCGTTGCTGAGGTATGTGCTTCCCCAGGCATGAAAGTCTTCCACATTTTAATTGGTATCAGTTATTCAAGTCAGGTGTATTTTTATCCCAAGTTCTCACATTTGGATCATGAACATAAATGCAAAGGGCTAGAATTGTGATCTTGGGTAACTTAAAAGTAGCTAGAGGCTTTATTTCCTAGGTTCGTTCCACCAGTCATAAACCAGATGAAATCTATGGCATGATTGAGAGACTATCCCCTGGTACTCGCAAGATTGAGTTATTTGGACGACCACACAATGTGCAACCCAACTGGTAAGATGACAGAGAACATGCCAGCTCCCAAGGGGAAACCTGCTTATGGTTAAGGATGGAAGTTAGTGGAGTTTCACTTCATAGTCCAGTAGTTTACGAACAGGCTTCAGGGGATTCATAAGCCACCTAAGCTTGTATTTGAAATTTTTATGGGACTCTGCAACATTTATTGGAAACCCAACACATTTTTAGGACTCAAACCACTGCTCTCTAGGGCCTCCATACACTCTTACTGCCTGAAGATCTGCCTCAGTTATTCTATGGGATGTACTGAATCTGCCCTCTGGTGGTTACTAAGAATTCTTTTTACTCTGTCAACAATTGTAATGTTTTTTATCCCATTAGTAGGGCTTCAAAAGACATGCTGGTAGCATTTTACTCAGCAAATTTGTTGAAGCCTATTAGTACAGATCCTGTTTTTTTTTTAATTAATTTTTTAATTAAGGTATCATTGATATACAATCTTACGAAGGTTTCACATGAGCAACATTGTGGTTACAACATTCACCCATTATTATCAAGTCCCCCCAACACACACCATTGCGGTCACTGTCCATCAGCATAGTAACATGCTATAGAGTCACTGCTTGTCTTCTCTGTGCTATACTGCCTTCCCATGACCCCCTACATTATGTGTGTTAATCATAATGCCCTCAGATCCTGCCTGTTATAACATCAGTATCTGTGCCTGATTCCTAACTAGTCATCATTCACGATTATAACTATTAAGGTCTTTTTAAAAAGAATTAGCATGAATATTTGATAGGTAGTCTTAATAAAAGGTATGCATCTTTTAACAGTATTAAGACCTTTAATTCAGGATTTTTGTTTTGCCCTTTCTTTATCCTTGCTTCAGGATCACCCTTGGAAACCAATTGGATGGGATCCACCTACTAGACCCAGATGTGGTTGCCCGGTTCAAGCAGAGGTATCCAGATGGTATCATCTCTAAACCTAAAAATCTATAGAAGCATTTCCTCACAGAGCTAAGCATCCATAGCCATGGCTCTGCAGGCTGTATCTGAAGAGTAATATTTGTACAATAGCTTCTTTCCTTATTTAAATAAAAGTTTATATTGTAGTTGGGATTTTGAAGTCAAATTCTGGCTCTGCCACTTAACAGTGTGTGATCTTATGTAACTCATCTCTCAGTATGATTTTTTATATATAAATCTGGGAATATTACCTACCTCATTGGGTTGCTGTGATGGTTCAAACTAAGTGAATGCATGGAGAGCATTAAAATGGATTGTATTGTTAGGATCAAAGTGATTAGCAACAAGTACTATGCGAACATGATAATCAAGGCGGTTCTGTGGGACAGCATTTTACGAGGTAAGATTTGAGTTTCATTTAAGGTTATCACTAGGACTATCATGCTCTAAACATTTGCTTACTTTGTGACAACACTGACTTTTCTACTGTATTGTTTTTTAGCTTATTTCCAAGAAAAATGAAATGTGCACATCTTAGATTAGGTAAGTGCCCAAAGTGGGCAGGAAATTAGCCTTTATATTATGTAAGCCTGTTAGAAGATATTTTATCAAATACAAGTGAACACAGCTTAAGCTTTGGTGAAACCTTTTATATTAATTTAAGGATACAGAGTTTGCCTTTTACACATAAACTTTGATTACTGAGATGAAGAGGGACATGTTGATATAAAGAGAAATAAATAAGAAACTTCTTGGCAGGGTTGTTTTCCCTCCAGCCCAGTGTGCCTACTGTGTTGAAAACCTTTGTTCTCAACGTAGTATACAGCTAGATGTGACAGTAACAGTTTTCTGATTGAGAGGTAACCTTTTAACGTAGGCTTTTCTCCCCTTTAAAATGGATCACACGGTGTTTTCTCCTAGGCTCAAAGCAGAGTACTCTCCCATCATTTTAATAATCTTTTGGGCAAATCCTATGACAATTCCACCAACACATTTCCTTAAACAATCCCCCCACCCCACCACCATCCATCTGTTCTGTTTGTCCATATTTCCCTCATCATTTCCTCTGCTATTATCACTGCTCTCTCTGCTTGTACTTGTGCTTGAAAGTAAAAGGCAATTCTAGAGTACAGTAAACTCAATAGCCCTGCTGCACAGCCTGGCCCCTGTTGAAGAGAGAGGAAAAGGGAGAAGCATGGAGGACTATTAAGGATTGAGATCAGGCACTACCAGAAACCCAACTTTGTGTTTTAAAATTAGACTCTTGGATTCTCAGCAGATAAGTCTTCATTGGCCTGGAGAACAGGAAGGACTATTTCACAAACACCACTGTGTTTGAATTTCTAGAGGCTACCCAGGCCAGGAAGACATCCCTAAGAGAGAAAAGAGATACACAAACTTAGAATTACAGCCCAGATAAACTCTTTTTTAAAATCTGTCTTAAATAGGTTCCCAGATAATTTCCTATAACATCAAGATGAGATGGTATCACCCAATAGAATATAAGGGCAATCTTAACTTACTGAAGAGGATTTGAGATAGAAATAGCAATGCCCTGTTTCATGGATACAGGTAAACCTCAGGGAAATCTGGTAAGATGGCAAAATCTTCAGAACTTCTCCCCACCCCACCCTTAGTACCTTATTGTGCCACTCACCACTTAGCCATTTTTTCCTCAAATTCTTAATCTCTTAAATGGCCTGATTTGCACCAAGGAGATAAGCTAATATTCACAGTCACTAACAGCTTAAATGTGTTGTCATATTTTTGAAGAGCAGACATAGAGGTAATTAATGTTGCAACTGAAAACTGTGAACTGCTAATTGTGTCGTCTTTGTGTGGCAAATGTAAGCTTTTAAGCAGACAAACTTAACCTAGTAGCCTCTACAATCATACATACACATAGCAATCTATTCTACATAAGGAACGATGATACTGATTATATGCTCAGGATTACCATGTTTTCCAATACAGTTAATTTAACAATGCCTGAATTATAAGAAGGGGAACTATAAACTTACCTGCAGTGCTTCACCACACACTCGTTGCTGCAGTACTCATTGTCCCAGTCCTTACTCACAACAGGAGGGTTCTCACAACCAGACCTCACACATCGAGGCTGGGGTGAGAGCATCACAGGAGATCCACTCACCAATTCAACATCCATTTGAGAAGGAGACTCAACCTATGTGAGAAACAGAGCACCAAAGATAGATTAGACTGCTACCTACCTAGCTTGCCAAGTCAAATAAACTCTTGGACCCAATGGAGCAACAGGTGTTAATAATCCCTCACATATGGGTTAAAGGTCCCAAAGGTGAGTTCTTGGTCTTTCCCTCTGTATCAAGCTTACAGTTTTGCCAAGCAGATGGACATGAGTTCTTCCCAGCAGGGGAATGCTGGCCATATGTGCGTACTCTCTATTTTAGTCTTACCCATCACTGACTTTTATTCCACACTTAAACAGTATTCCTCTGAAAATATCAAAAGCAGAATGTGAATAGAAGTTGGATCACCTGAACTAAGATCAGGAGGGCTAAGAGAAGACAAAATATGGTGCCATTAAAAAGAGGAAAGAATCTGGATTGTTTCCAATTGATGGGGGGGAGATACTGTTTTTTAAATGACTGCTTTATTAATTGTGGAGTGAGTCTCAGACCCATATTTTGAAATGATAACTGGTCATGTATGAGTTAAAACTAGGAAAACTGGCATCTGTTTATACCTCTTTGGGAAGACTCAACAATGTGAGCCAACTGAGTTTTCCTAGTTATACCCCTATTCATCCCCCAACTGAAACGTCAAAATGTAGGATAAATGGAAGGATTTACAGCTCCAAAGCTTAGAATCCTTGGGTAGGCACCTCTGAAAACTGTGCTCAGGCTGCATTGTCTGTAGCTGAACCATGGTATCCTGCTTAGTTAAGCAGTACCCTGGGACTGCTTAATGGCCCTCCTACTGTTTCTCACCAAGAACACTGCAGAGTATCTTGGGTGGGACAAGTCACAGCGGTAGGGAACTGTCCACAGGATGTTTTGTACTTCTGGTTGTCAGGCATTAAATGCTAGTAGTAACCCCCACTTTACTGCATCTACCAAAAATGTTCTTAAAATGTTTCCACTGGTAGAGGAAAGACTGGAAAACACTCACCTCAGGAACTACATCTGTAATCATCTCACAGATTGTCTCAGTAGAGGTTTCCTCAACTGTGTGGGTTTCAGGGCTGCTATTCACAGGCCGCTCAGGACTGCTTTCCACAGCTGGTGGGACTAAGGTAGTCTGTACTTTCAGAGTAGGTGGAGGCACAAACTTGATTTGCAGAGGAGGGGGCTGTTGCTGTAAATTGATTCGAACTTTCTGAGGTGGAGGCTGTTGCATGGCCTGGAGTGGGGGAGGCTGCTGCAGAATGGTCACTTGCTGCTGAGTTGGGGGCTGAGGCATCTGTTGCAATGGAGGGGGCTGTAGTCGGGGGGGAGGCAGTTGCATAGAAGCAGCAGCAGCTGCTGCTGCCTGCAACACTGACCGGGTGACGATTTGGGCTTGCTGACTGGGCTGGATAGTAGCTGTACTGGTTTGGCCTATTTGGAGCCCCCGGGAGGTTACCACTGTGGCTGGGATAACGGTAACCATCCCTCCTTGAGACATGGTAATAGATGAGGGCAACATCTGTTTGGTAATAATCAGCTTGGTGATATTGGGCTGACCCCCAGCCCCAGAAGATGCCTGGTTTGCTACATAGGATGAAAGAGTGGAATTAACAACAATGGAAGGGGACAGGGAAGGGGGCTCTGTTGAGGCTGGTGCTGGTGATGCTGGGTCAACAGTAGCCACGGGAGGTGGAGAAGGAGTGTGTGATGGTGGCACTGGATCCAGTTCCACCGTTTCCACAGTGGCCTAAAAGATAAGGTGGGAAAAGGTCATTGGGAGATTTATTCTCTTCCCCAGGACATACTCCAATCACTCCCAAGCAAAGATACATGACAGAGTGCAAAAAAAAAAAAAAGAGTAGCTATGAGTTCTATCCTGGCACAAGTAAACTATTAAAATAAGCTCAGACTGTTTAGCAAACTTCAGGATGGAAACATCAGGAAGCCCATTACGTACTTTTAATACAACATATGATTGATTCCACAGGTTTTCGGTGGTATTTACTTCTTGTAACTGCTAATAAACAGCTCAGGAACTATCTTTTTATAGGCATACATACCCACCTCCCCTAACCCCCTTACCTGACACTCTTGATTGTCTTTATAAGCAGCCAGAGCCTTCAGATACTCTTTCTTGGCAGCTTCAGTTTTCCTTTTATATACCTGTAGGAAAGAGAGACTACTTAAAAAGTCCCCATCCTTCTAGGAAAGACTGGTAACTCTTTATTATTTCAATGAATGACAATTCATCTCAGTCTAAATATTGACAACTGGTGAATATACTTCTGAAAGCAAGTGATCAAGGAAACTGCCACGGCATACTTTCCAGTGACCGTGCATCTGAAAGCCAGCCAGTCAACAAGAGTCTTTCCAGAATACACTTCTAAAGCTAACACCATCCCATGCCCACTTCTGTAACTGAAACAAATACTGATCCAAAAATGATGTAAGATCTGCATTCTGCTTAGCCTGGGATTGTGTCTAACCAGTATATATTCTCCCTTAAGGAACGTGGTAAATTGTTGGCAGCGATGGCCATAAGAATTCCTCCCATCCTGCACACCTCTTCTATCAAGAGCTGAAACCTATTTCCCCTTCCTTTGACTCTGGGCCAGCTCTATGAATTGCTCTGACCATCAGAACATGGCTGAAGTGACAGAGAGAGACTTTGGAGCCTCTGTTTTTTCCTCTGGGAACACTGCTCTTAAGTCTGCAGTACTGTAAATAAGCCAGTCTAGTCTTTGGGAGGATGAGGGGCCATGTGAGGGAGAACTGTGACATCTCAGTCAACAGGCAGCACTAACTGCCAGATAGGAGTAACTCTACCTTGATACCAGCTGTCATGTGACTTTGCACCACAGGAATGATTTCCTGGCAATAAACCAGGAAAGCCACCCAACCAATTTATTGAATCATGAGAAATAATAAATTTGCCACTGTTTTAAGCCATTAAATTTGTGGTGATTTGTTGAGCAGCAGTAGATAACTGATATAAATTATCTGTAATAAATAAATCCAGCTTTTTGTTTCAAATATTAAGTAGTGGACTCACTCTGACAGAAGACTAGAGGCTAGGGTAAGTAATGACAGCATTTTTCAATTTCAACTGTATCTTATACGCATTTAAAGTCCAGATGAAATTAAGATTAACTATAGTTTTCAAGTTTGTATTAGGCCAACAGGAAAACCCTAAATTTTAAATCCAAACTTCGTAGTGGATTTTAGAGTTAGCCAGAGCAATGTAATTTACCAAGGAATAGCTGAATTTTACAGCTGGAGAAAAAAATGAGGCTTAGAAAGGTTAGATTCAGTGCTTTTATAGTAATTACTAATAATTTTTAGGTGGATATTCTAAATTCAATATATGGCTGCAACTTCTAAGACAAAGGATGACCCATGAGTGTCATTGTTAACAAAGAACTGGTATTACATAAAAACATTAAAAGTTATAAGAAAACTGATTTTGCCCCTTAAAAATTTCTAGAACATTCGCTATCCACTAGTTCCTCCATTATTTGCTTACCTGTTTTTGCTCCTCTCCAAGACTGTCCCACATGGAGGCCACAATTTTTGAAACCTCCCCAAAAGTGGCATTGGGATTCTGTCCCTTGATGGCTGCCTGTGTATCACGGAAGAATAAAGCATATGCTGAAACTGGTTTCTGAGGTTCATTAGGATCTTTCTTTTTTCTCTTCTTTGGGGCCTTCTGCTTTTTTCCTGTTTCCACCACAACTGTCTTCTGGCTGGGAAGCTGCTGTAGGGGAGAAATGAGAATTACATGAAGGAAGAAAGGAAGTATCATGTCGAGAACTAAGAAAAGGACATTTATATGGGGAATCTAGGCACATGGATAGAATTTTCAGAAATGCTAAAAACAGAGGCAACAGGAATAAGACAGTAAAGTGTGTGAGGACCAACAAGATAGGGATTGGGAGGAACATTATAAACTAAATTGAGAGGTGAGACCCCATACCCAGAAGACAGCAGAGGAGATGGCAGTACAGGGGTAAAGAATACTGAGTAGCTCTGTATACGAAGAGTTTTGTCCCCAAACACGGTAGATTTGATTTTGGCAGGGAATGCCTCACCCTCCGGAAATCCTCAACACCATCCTCATGAAGTGAACTAGTAGGTGAAGGGGTGGTTGAAAGACGATCCTCTGGTGACTGGGCAGGAGGCAGGATGGTACCACCCCCTAAGCTCAAACCAAGTTGAGAACTCAGTTCTGACTGATCAATGGTGGTCAACTGGCTATGCCCCATCAAGCCAGATGTCATGTCTGTCATTGGTACATCAATTGTAACAGGTGGGTTGGCGCTATACTGAGTTCCTATAGAATGGTCCAAGTCCTGAGAGAAACAGAAGGACTAATTAAACACTAAATATAAAAAACAGCACTCCTCCCCCCAGCTGAATTCAGGACAGTTGATTAACCCCCTGCTTACCCGGATTATATCATTTAAACTCTAAACATCGAATAATTTTTCTACATATAAAACATACTAAGTTTTTTTATAAAGTATAGAAATCAGTAGTCACTTATTTGTACTCAGAAGCCTCTTCCAAAATAACCAGAAATAACTAGAGAAGTTCTAATTTTGGACAAGTCAAAGCACAAATTATGCAGTAATCTGGAGGTACTGATGATGTAGAGGGTAAAAACATCTTCCCTGTCATCTCCTAAAATAATGACTTTTAAAGTTGCCATATTAGAGTAAGTAAGGCCAATATTAGAGATGTTTGGTATCAAATAGAGCATGCAGAGATGTGCCACTGATAAGAAGTGCTGGAAGCCCAATATACTGATTTATAACAGTGATCCATAACTAATACATTGGTCCAGACTGCTTTGAATAAATCCTCCATGTGCAGCTATCACACATTTGAATACTAAGATGTAAAGAACATAGAAAAGGAAAAAAAAAACATTAAAAAAATATTTTCATTTCAGGGTTAACACTGGACATTTTACAATTTTAAACCATTTTTCATGTGAAATTCATTCAGGTGATATATCACATCTATTCCAGGGAAATGAAGTCTTTGTTGGTGAACCTTTAGCCACAAGAATAAGAAGCAAGTACTGCCCAAGTGCAGTAGGGAACAGAGTCACTTTTGTCTCCCCTAACACCAGGCTCATCAACTTGGGTAAGCCTGATAATGTCTTGCCCCTTACCATGGTCAAGCCCCCACTCAGGAGCCCCCCGCCCTGCTCCATCAAGCCATGGGTCATGCCCACAGGCATGTCCAATGTCTGGACCCCATATTGGGCTGAAAAGCTGCCATCCTGAGAGGAGGAAGGGTCTGCCAGGTCATCAAAGTGGCCAACCACATCTGAGACAGCCAGTGAGGGATCAGAATCCAAGGAGATAGGCGGGATTTCAAATTCCTCATCACCCAAGCTTGGTGTATGGAATGTCTGTAGGGGGGTAAAAAGGGAAAACAAATTAGTGAGAAGAGGAAGAACTGCATGTTGCTAAGTGAAGAACAAGGCTGGGTATTGGAGATTCTCAATGTACCTCTTTTCAGGTGGGATCCTATTTTTGTTATCAATTTCTTAGGACCTACTTAATTCTAATATCTCTTCCTCATACCCTTGGTCATGTGGCACACATAAGGCTGCCGACATCAGTTTGCAATTCTTTTATCTCTTTTCTACCTTTACCTTCTCAGTTGTCCTAAACTAATGCCTGTGGTTCTAATGAATGATTCTTCCAGCACCATTATTAAGGAGCCAGCCTTTATAACCTGTTTAGCTATGGTGCCTGCAATCTCTCTAAAAGCCTAATAGACGGCAGTTACTTCACAATTAGTATTATCTGAACTGTTAGACCACTGAAATTCACTGTCAATCAATTATACTTGGACTCAAGTTTACTATACTTAGGTTCCTTTGAAGAAGATCTTAAAAGATACTGGACTGGCAAGGGAATCTTACCCCCTGTAAAATAAATGCACTTAAGAGTTTCCTACCTCTTTTCCACTTTAGGAAATATGGCGTTAACAACAAGTAAGATTCCTTTTTGTACAGGATTTTTGAAAAAATCAGCAATGCCAAGATTAGGAGAAAAACCTTCATAAGATCTAAGCCAAAGGCAAACTGGTTCTCTTAACAGTTCCCAAACACATTGCTAGTCCTGCTCTGAATGAACCTTTCTGAAAGAAAGAAAAAGAATATCCCAGCTGGCTAAAAATCCAATCCCTTTCTCTGAGTTCAACTACAATAATATACTGTCTTTTTTCCGAATGGGGCCACCATTCATGGAGCTAATAGACCAATGCTGAATTAAGATATATTAAATGCTATGTTCCTTTTTGACACTAAAAAACTAAAATGACAGCATCTGTAGCAATATTATGAAAAATAGCAAGAGACTCTGGTGTCAGAGAAGTCTTGAGTTCAAATCCAGCTCTGCCGCTTATTATATAACCTTTAATGGTCATATACAAATTTTCCTCATCTATAAAATGGAAGTTGTAATGGTAATCTCCTTATATTGTTATTATGAGGATTAATAGGATTTAGTATACAAAAGCTTATCACACTGCCTGGCATATATACATGTGTGTGTGTGTGTGTGTGTGTGTGTGTGTGTGTGTGTGTGTGTGTGTGTGTGTGTGTGTGTGTGTGTAATTGCTAATAGTTATTAACGATAATATGAATATATTATTACTAACTTGCCACCTGCCCCAAACAATTATCATAGATGGGTGAAACTTTAAATTCTATCAGCCTGTCACATGGCATAGTAAATATCAAGTGATTAAGATCAAATTCAATAGGTACCTACATTTTTTTTGTCATGATTAAACAATGTAGTCTTAAAGAGTTTGTCAAGGTTTTCTAGACCCTGAAAGGGTCTCACTAATGTCACCATTTTTATTCTAATGAAGATACTGCTAGAAAGAGTATTTCTGTAGTTGAAACCAGGGAGAAAAAGGTATGTCTGCGAAATGCCCAATCTCTCTGGATGTATATGTGTATAACTTTCTACATTTTCCTCTTCTAATATCCTTGCTATTTCATGTAGCATAGTAAAAATTTGGTAGTTGTCTGGAATATAACATGAGAGCAGCACAAGAGCAGGCAGTTCTTAATGAGAAAAACTAAAACTCTCCCCTGGAACTAAAATTTTCTCAGTACACAACTCGTAATTTTTGTTATTGTGTGGAAGTTCTTAACTTCAGGTCGTCTATGACTTTCTGAAATTTCAGTTTAGGTTCATGTGAACACTTTTCAGGAAGAGGGTAAAAAGATTTTTACCAAATTCTCATGTAAACAAACAAGAGTTACGGGGATAGGAAAAAAGATCAGGGGAAACACTTATTGTACTAGATTAATATAGTGGTTGTATAATAGCGGTTTTCCATTTTTTTAAAGATACATATTGCTTTGACAAAGCAAAGATGCCTATCCATTTCTGCTTACCACAACAAATAGAAAAGCAACTCTACCAAGGTATGAAAATGATACTTTTTGCTAGTAAGAACTGAAAGATGAAAAATTCATATCCAAAACAAGAGACCAGTGTTCTACAAAGGACTACCCCTCATAAACATCCGCTCTCATGGACTACATTTAAAAACCAGTCATGCAGAGATTCCACTGTAGTAACAAGGCATTCTTTCTATGCACCACTCCCTGGAATGTGGAAACAGCTTTGTTATTCGGTATCTGTGGCTTTAATGTTTTTTTGTTGTGCTTTGTTTCTTCCTTTAAATAAGAAAAGTAAAACAATGGCAATGATCAAGAATACAGAAGGGTAAAGCACATGCTCGAATAAACAGATCCATTCTAAATCTCTTTTACTACCATAAATTTATTACCATGGCTAAAATCCAATAATGAATATCTAAAGTTACATTGTTCCTGTGGATCTACTACATAACTAGGTCATACTCCAGACTCATATAAAACAAAGATAAAACTGTAGCAATTTTTAGGTAAAAATAAATGATCTGGGCACAGGAGAAAATAGAAACCTGATGTTGCTATCTTCTCATGCAGCTTTCTTTTCCTTTCCTTCTCTGTTAAATTCCTGGGCTTTTCTGAGGGAGTAAGTAGTTTGGAAACTACAGTTTATAAACAAGAATGCTTAGATATTGAGAAAACCAAAAAACAAAAAATACCATTTCTCATTTCCCGATACCAAAACATACAATCCAGAATTTCTTTAGTTTCTTGTGTAGATTATTCATATTAAAAAAATGTATTTTAATCCAACACCTATTTATTCAACAGTACACCGGTACTATGGGTTTTAAAATAAGTTATTCATCCTTAAAAACTGATATAGTAGTGATATTTTAAACTATTCAGCCTGAAACCATTAACTGGTCCTAATTTTAAAAGTACTTTTCCTCACTAAGGATAGGTATCTTCATGACATTATTTCCTCAAAGTTCTCTAAGTACAATATCATGTATTACATGAGAGCTAACTTGGATGAGAGAAACACAAAGATTAAACTCCCTCCAGATTACAGAGCTTTCCTGTCTCAAGCAAGGTTGTAATAAATGCTAAGCCTTCCTCTCTGCATACCCACTCTTTAAGAATTATGTTACTTATTTTGAGGTATAACTATGTAAGGTACACACTTTTAAGTGTATAGCTCAATGAATTTTTACATATATAAGCATCCAAATAACTACCACCCATATCAAAGATACCAAACATTTCTATCACACCAAAAGATTTTCATATGCTCCTTCCCAATCAATCGTTTCATAACAGGTACCACTATTCTGATTTGTCACCATAGCGTTGTTTAGTCTTAATACTCATTAAAAAATGAATCCTTACAATATCTACTCGTTTATGTCTGGCTTGCTTTCCTCAACAATATATTTTGGAGATTATCTAAGTTGCATTTTTTAGTAGTTTGCTTTTTTTTTTTAATTGTGTAGTATTCCTTTTCACAAATGTACCACTTTATAGATATTGGGGATGTTTTCAGTTAGCTATTATGAGTAAAGCTGCTTTGAACATACATGTTTTTGGTGAATATATGTACTCACTTCTCTCATGTATATATCAAGGAGTAGAATTACCATGTCTCAGGATAGGTGTATGTTTATCCTTAGTAGATACTGCCAGTTTTTCAAAGTGGTTAAATCAGTTGACACTCTCATCAGCAATGATTAAGAGTTATTTACATTGGAATTGTCAGTCTTTTGAACTTTAACCATGCTAGTGTGTGCAATGGGATCTCCTTATGATTTTAATTGGCATTTCCCTGAAGAATGTTGATGACACTTTTTCTATATGCCTAATGGCAATCTGGACACCCTCTTTGTGAAATGTGTTCAAATCTTTTGCCTATTTTTAAATTGGATTCTTTCACTCTCCAGAAGTATTTGGTATTTGATACATTCTGCATACTAGTCAGATATATGTATTAAAATATCTCTTCCCTGTCTGTGAAGTGCCTATTTAGTTTCTTAATGACATCTTTTGATGAAAAGAAGTTTCTAATTTTAATGAACCCAATTTTTCAATATTCTTATCGTTAATACTTTTGTGGTCATCTTTTTCTTGCAAGAAAACTAATTTTCTAAAAGAAAATTTAAAGATTACCTAGTTCTAAGTTATATTTGGGGTGGCTCGTAGTAAGACCAGATACAAAAAACAAAAACAAAAACCACAGACCAATTAAATTAGAGAACTTGCAAGGAAGAGGAGAACTATTAACACTGACAGACTGGCTAAAGGAAATCATTGAAAAACCACTGAAATTTAGTTATGAGCTTCTTGGCAAAATAGTTTTGTTTTTTTGATTTCTCAAAGTCGTAAAAACAAAGGATAGACTCAAACCTGGAAAGCTTCATGAGGCCAATGTGAAATTTACCACACTTTAAATACATTTAAAATATGGAGACGTGATTCAGAAGTAAATGGCAATGATGCACTTTCATGTGGATGAGGCCAACGTGAGATTTACAACACTCCAAATAATTTAATTAAACCATGAGGATAAGAAACTGGCAGTGGACTGCAGAATATCAAACATTTTAGTTTTATATCATTTCTAAATATGCTGCTCATTTGATGCACACTTTCCTCTGTTTAGAATAATAAATAATAGCAATAAAGAAGTTAAAAAACTAGTAACTGCCCCTTGTCGATCTAACTCTTATCCATGAGAATGTTAAGATTTACTATAGAATGTGCCCATTCAACAGCAATGGAGAATTCCTGGTACAAAAATCTGATGCAAATTGTTGATTCCACTTTTGAAGAAAAGTTTTAGTACTCAGAGAAGGTAGAAAGCTCAAGACTTCAAAGTTTTTCAGTGGGAAATTAATTTTTGTCCCATCTTTCTCTTTTGCCTTGCTTAAACAAGTGATACATACCTATATTATAACAGTATTTCAACCAAAACTTTTCCATCACTACTAAAGGGCAATTACTTCTACTTCACAACTTCCTAAGAAACTATTATTACAGCCATTTGACAGCTGGGGAAACTGACATACAAGGTGAAGTAACCTGCCCCGACTTCGAGTCACTGCTAACAGAAACAAATGTTCTACTCAATTCCCTTCATGTTTTCTGGCAACTATTTCCTTTCATCCTGTAACTAGCAAAGCAAGCCAACACCACGTAAGTAAACATAACTATTAACTTAAAAAAATACACTGAGTAGGAAATTTAAATGAAACAAAAACCCCGTCAACAGAGTTCAAGAACGAACAGAAGTCCACAGTTAACCTCTGCTAGGTAAAGTCCTCCCCTTACCCCAATTTCCTTAGCTGAAACATTCTCTTCCCGCTGCGATTCCCCAAGACTGTTGCAGTCATTACCCCCCAATGAAAGGAGATAATTCCACTGTGTCTTCCAATCCACAATCACTCTGAAATAGGTTGGCTTTTCCCAACATCCTGCTTTTCTGATGACAGCAGCTTCCGGGCCTTCCCCTTAGTCTTCACGGGCTCCGGGAGCAGCTGCCACTGTTCTTTAAGCACCCATCGCGTCCCGGTTCCTAGCCCCCGGACCCTGGCGTCCGCGATCTCCTCCCCCCACCCTACCCCGCCGCTGCCTCACGCCCTCCCCCCGCAGCGTCGGCAGCTCGTGCTCACCTCGGCCCCTGACAGGAAGGGGTGCGAGGGCCCTGTGATCGTCAGGTAATTGTCATTTCCTCCGGGAAACTGGAAACCAAAAGAAAGCCGCGGGGGTAAGTTAAGGGGAGCAGTGAGTTAAGCTTGGAGCGACGGACTCTGACCCCGACATTCTGACAATGCTCCCCAAACCCTGTTCTCGCTCCCCGCCCGTCAGCCGCCTCTCCGCCGGGCTTCCCGCCTCTGTTTCAGCCCCGTCGGCCGCGCTCTCTCGCAGCCTTCTTAGTGCTCAGATTCCTACCTCCATCTTCACACAACGGCTACCACCGTCTCCCTCCCCTCATCGCTCCAACCTCCCCCAAAGGACTCGAACTGCCGTCACTTCCGCAAGGACGTGCGTCGCTCTTAGCTGATCGGAAGGAGAGTAGAGGGGCTGTGGCAACTCGGGCCGGGGAACGCTGAGCGAACGGAAGGGCTCCCTATCGCCCCCTGGAGCTTGGTGGGATAATGGCATGCAGAAGTGTTAGAGGCATCCCTGGAGGCGGGGTCTGGGTGTTACCGTCGCTCCGACCGAGGAAGGATTTCTGGGGAGAGCAATAGAGACGTCATCTGGGCTAGAGGGGCCTGAGATCGGTAGATTGAGTGGCTAGAGAGGCTGGAGGTTAGTGGCTGAAGAAGTCGGGCCGACCCGGAATCCAGAGGAAACGGGACCATGACTTATGCTTATCTCTTCAAGTACATCATCATCGGGGACACAGGTAACCCGCGGGCGACGGCCCTCATGCCTAAGGCGGGAATCCGACGGTCCCAAGTCGGGCCGTGGGGGCGGGGCTCATTTCGTGGGCTGGGCGAGTCAGAGAAGAGCGGGCGGGGGCGGGGCAGCAGGGGCGGGGCTCGGGGCTCCCATTCCCCTGCAGCTGACGCCCGGATTCTAGACTCTTGCAACGCGCGGCCGTCTGTTTCAGGTGTGGGGAAGTCATGTCTCCTCCTGCAGTTTACAGACAAGCGCTTCCAGCCTGTCCACGACCTCACAATAGGTAAGCGCATCTACCTGCTCCAGAACAGAAAATGACACCTGATTTAAATGGGAAGTACTTCGGTGTTGGAAGTAAAAAGTCAGCACTTCCTATTTTAAACTAGTACAAAGTTACGTTAAACGAAAAGTGGCTAATCAAATGCTGGCAATTGAGGAGTAAATAATTGAAAGGTAACTTTAAAAATGAACGTGAGGTATGGATTAGTTGCCGTAGGATTTTTTTTTCCTCCTCGGATGCAATTTGTATGTTTACGGAAAACCCTTAGGAAAGCATAACTACTTATTCCAAACCTTACCTTGCTTTGCGGTAAATTAGTGCTAACCACTTAAAACGGTTTTAAAAATAATCACCAATACTCAGACTATTTTGTGGGTTGGAGAGGAAGAAGCAAATAGAAGAGCCATCCCAGATTTAGAAGTAGAAGGCAGGTGAAACTAATAATTTTTCTTTTAAAGAAAAAGATATGATAGAGTTCTAAAAACACACTGGTGGTCAGGAAAGTATATTGTGATAAGGCATGGTCGGCTGGGCCTTTAGAACTTCTTTCCCATAATCTCCTTAAGTCCAGCCCAAATAAAGAATATACATAAAATTAGCCTTCTTGCCATGCAGACTCAGTTCTTGAATAAAATCCTCTATGTCCGGTTCTTACCATACTGCCATTTCTGAGTCCCACCTATGGAAATCTGAAGCTACTGCTTCCCAAAGGACTTAAGAGCCAATTAACCTATGGTGTTAGAAAAGGATTTAGAGGATTGCATGAAGAGGAAAATATTTTTGTAAATGAGTATTAAGTGAACACCTACACTGCAGTAGGTGCTAATGATACCGTGGTCAACAAGGCAAACGTGTCTGTCCTTGAGTAGCTTACAGTCTTCCAATGTAGGAAGTGGGCCTGGAGATAGTGACAAGTAAATTCCTATGGCAGAAGGGGAGGAGCGGCTACCACCTCTATCAGGAAAGGCTGAAAATTGAATGAGGTGTTAGTCAAGCAAAGGGGTTGTAGAGATGAGGGAAAAGTGGTAAGGGCAAGAGGGAATGATGTGCAAAAAAGAACTGTTGTTTCATATAGAGGACTAGAGAGTGACTTTGAAAAAATGTTAGAAAATACTTTAAAATTTAGAAAATTTGTAAAAAATTACAAGATTAAGCATTACCTAATCAAATCTAAATTTGATTAGCATTAACTAACATTGTTAAAAATTTATTCATCTTTTCTATTTGACTTCTTAATGAGTTAAATCCCCATATCTGCTTTTTGGTTATGTTCCTGAGGTCTTTATTACCTAGAACACAGCTTTAATTCTAGAAGGGAAATGAAACTTCAAGGAGCACAAAATTAATTGGAGCAAACAGACAGCCATAATGAGTGCAGACAGAGGATAAGTAATTAGCACATTGAGGTAAAGCATGAACCTCTCACATGGCTGTTGTTCTAAGAATCATGTCCTTTTTTTTTGATCTTTGCTGACAGGTGTGGAGTTTGGGGCCCGTATGGTCAACATTGATGGAAAACAAATCAAACTGCAAATCTGGGATACGGTGAGAGAGGACAAAATAATTTGGTCCCTGACCAGGATCCAAATATAACAGTAAAAGATGAGGCAGGGGAGGGTGTGGCTAATGGTGGAGAGGAGAGCAGGGGAAGAGTGAAGTCCTAGAGATGGGGAGGCTTTCACTTCCATCTAATAGGATTACAAATTCTGAATGCTATAACTTTGGGTTTTTCTTTTCAATTACCCAAGGAATATATGACTTTATTCTAGTAAAAATAGAAGTGTATAGAGTAAAAGTGAATGTTCCCTTTATGCACATAAACCTCTTCTCCCTCCCAATCTTAGTTCCTACTTTACCAGAGTAAACCACTACTATGATTCAGTGTTCATTCTTTCAGACTTTTTCTCTGCATTTAGACACATAAATGTAAACATATACAAATATATGGCAGTGATTTTGTTTCTGTCAGTTTTTACATGAATAGAATTATGACAATGTAGACCTAGCTCTGTGACTTAGGTTTTTTGTTTAACAGTTGCTATGTTTGGGAGACTTTTCATGCCCCCTACATATAGATCTCTACCACATTCCTTTTAGCCACTGCATGGAATCATAGAATGTCCCATAATTTATTTAACCCTCCATTCCATTGATGGGAATTTAGGTTTTTTCCAATTTTTTCATCATGGAACAGTTTCATTGAACATTCTTATTTACTACATATTTATGCAGATGTTTGAGAATTTCTGTGGAAAGCCTGTCCAGAAGTGGAAGTTCTAGGTCAAAGGTTATACATATTTTAAAATTTGACAAATGTAGTACTGCCCAAATTTAGCTTAGTATAATTTTGCTTCATCCACATAAATTGCTTTCATGTGCATTACCTCTTTTGGATTGTACCTTTCTTTTCCCTTAAGTAAATAATATCCTAGTCTCTATTTTAAATTAAAGGGACGTAGCACATAGTACTTAATATTCAGCTAAAATCTCTTCCAGTTTTTATTTACTTTTTTTACTTAAGTATTGTTAAGACACTTTTTATTTACTTCTTATTATTTGATTGTTTCTTTAGAACTGAGAGCTGAAGCCCTTATATCTACAAGCAGTGATGAATGATTTCTCCTCCTTTTTTCTCCTTGCCCTTCCTGCACACTGCCCACCTCCCTCACCCACCCAAACACATGCAGGTGTGTCTTAAAAGCAGTTACTTGCTCCTATAGGCTCTTTTTTTTTTCTTTTGGTATCATCTGTAGGCTCTTCTTGGCACAACTTTTCCTGGTGGTCTCCAAAGTTACCACTTTTGGATGCACTGATTTATCAGGTGCTTTTAAGTAGGATAATATGCTCCTGTACATTTGTTGGTTGTATTTGCAAGCATTTTAATAACCTTTTGGCCATCTGATCAGATTTTTTATCTCACCATACTGCCTTGTCCTCATTTTAGGAACATGAATCACTCTACATCTCTAATAGTTGCAGCACTAGCTAGATACTTGTAAAACTTCCAGACTTGCTTCTTTTGGGCAGTTTTATCTCTCACCTTTTCCTCCCAATAAAGCCTAAGAGGTATTACTCTATATCTCTTGCCAAGGTAAAGTTCATATATTTCTTAAACAGTTGCCACTTTTCCCTTTTTTCATTGTTGGGGCCCAGGAGTTTTATTACTATCAACCCAAGTCTGTATTGCAACTCTTCTCTTATTATCCCCTGGGTTTTATATTTCCCACAGAGGTAGATTTGGCCCCTTAAGAGGCTACAGGACAAGTTCTGAGGACGTAACAAAGAGTGAAGCCTGTAGCTGTCAAGACTGGTATTAGCTAGATTCTGCCTTTTTAATTTAAACCTCCACCATTTCCAGAAATGGATGTTTTGATACCAGGAGCTGCTGTGGTCATGGTCATGAGAGTGTCTAAGTGTTGGCTTGCTGGATTTTTCTTTTTTTCTTACATGGTAATATGAGACATGGTGGATCATAAAATAAGTTAAGAACCACTGCTGTGTTGCCAGTATCCTTAACCACATGACCTGATAGTCATTTGTGATGAAACTGGCCTAGTTCTCTGCTGTCTTTTAATAATTTTTTGAGATTAAATTAATCTTTCCTGAATCATAAAAAGATAAAAGGTTTGAGAACATTTGGTTTTCTATTTATTTTGAAATTTTTAAGAGATTCCTACCTATAATGTAGTGTCTTGTCTGTCTTGTCTGCTACACTTGGGGTAAACCTAATCATTTCTTCCCTGTCAACACTGATCTCCTTCCCATTGCTTAACCATCACTGCTTCAAACTTTGTTGACCCCACTTCTCCACTTACTCCCGAAATCATCCTGCAAGAGAATGTTTAGGGATTACCATGAAGGATATATATATTTTTTATTTTGGTATTGTTAATCTACAATTACATGTGCAACATTACGGTTACTAACCTCCCCACTTCATCAAGTCCCCCCCACAAACCCCCTTACAGTCACTGTCCATCAGCATAGTGAGATGCTATAGAGTCACTACTTGTCTTCTCTGGATTGTACAACCCTCTCTGTGCCCCACCCCCTACATTATGTCTGCTAATCGTAATGTCACTTTTTCCCGCTTGTCCCTCCCTTGGCACCCATCCTCCCCAGTCCCTTTCCTTTTGGTTACTGTTAGTTCATTCTTGGGTTCTGTGAGTCTGCAGCTGTTTTGTTCCTTCAGTTTTTTTCTTTGTTCTTATACTCCACATATGAGTCAAATCATTTGATACTTGTCTTTTTCTGCCTGGCTTATTTCACTGAGCATAATACCCTCTAGTTCCATCCATGTTGTTGCAAATGTCTGGATTTGTTTTCTTCTTATGGCTGAATAATATCCCACTGTGTGTATGTACCACATCTTCTTTATCCATTCATCTACTGATGGACACTTAGGTTGCTTCCATTCCTTGCCTATTGTAAATAGTGCTGCAATAAACATAGGGGTGCATCTGTCTTTTTCAAACTGGGCTGCTGCATTCTTAGGGTAACTTCCTAGGAGTGGGATTCCTGGGTCAAATGGTATTTCTATTTTGAGTTTTTTGAGGAACCTCCATACTGCTTTCCACAATGGTTGAACTGATTTGCATTCCCACCAGCAGTGTAGGGAGGGTTCCCTTTTCTCCACATCTTCACCAACATTTCTTGTTGTTTGTGTTTTGGATGGCAGCCATCCTAACTGGTGTGAGGTGATATCTCATTGTGGTTTTAATTTGCATTTCTCTGATAATTAGCGATGTGGAGCATCTTTTCATGTGCCTGTTGGCCATCTGAATTTCTTCTTTGTAGAAGTGTCTTTTCAGATCCTTTGCCTGTTTTTTAATTGGATTATTTGCTTTTTGTTTGTTGAGGTGCATGAGTTCTTTATATATTTTGGATGTCAACTCTTATCAGATATGTCATTTATGAATATATTCTCCCATATTGTAGGATGTCTTTTTGTTCTGATGGTGTCCTTTGCTGTACAGAAGTTTTCAGCTTGATATAGTCCCACTTGTTAATTTTTGCTTTTGTTTCTGTTGCCTGGGGAGATATGTTCATGAAGAAGTTGCTCATGTTTATATCCAAGAGATTTTTGCCTATGGTTTTTTCTAAGAGTTTTATGGTTTCTTGACTTACATTCAGGTCTTTGATCCATTTTGAGTTTACTTTTGTGTATGGGGTTAGACAGTATCCAGTTTCATTCTCTTACATGTAGCTGTCCAGTTTTGCCAATACCAGCTGCTGAAGAGGCTGTCATTTCCCCATTGTATATCCAAGGCTCCTTTATCATATATTAATTGACTGTATATGTTTGGGTTAATGTCTGGACTCTATATACTGTTCCACTGGTCTGTGGGTCTGTTCTTGCGCCAGTACCAGATTGTCTTGATTACTGTGGCTTTGTAGTAGAGGTTGAAATCTGGGAGTGTAATTCCCCCTGTTTTATTGTTCCTTCTCAGGATTGCTTTGGCTATTCGGGGTCTTTTGTGGTTCCATATGAATTTTAGAACTATTTGTTCCAGTTCATTGAAGAATGCTGTTGGTATTTTGATAGGGATTGCATTGAATCTGTAGATTGCTTTAGGTAGTATACCCATTTTGACAATATTTATTCTTCCTAGCCAAGAGCATGGAATGAATTTCAATTTGTTAGTGTCCTCTTTAATTTCTCTTAGGAGTGTCTTGTAGTTTTCAGGGTATAGGTCTTTCACTTCCTCCGTTAGGTTTATTCCTAGGTATTTTATTCTTTTTGATGCAATTGTGAATGGAATTGTTTTCGTGATTTCTCTTTCTGCTAGTTCATCGTTAGTGTATAGGAATGCAACAGATTTCTGTGTATTAATTTTGTATCCTGCAAGTTTGCTGAATTCAGATATTAGTTCTAGTAGTTTTGGAGTGGAGTCTTTAGGGTTTTTTATGTACAATATCATGTCATCTCCAAATAGTGACAATTTGACTTCTTTACCAATCTAGATGCCTTGTATTTCTTTGTTTTGTCTGATTGCCGTGGCTAGGACCTCCAGTACTATGTTGAATAACAGTGGAGAGAGTGGGCATCCCTGTCTTGTTCCCGATCTTAGATGAAAAGCTTTCAGCTTCTCGCTGTTAATTATGATGTTAGCTGTGTGTTTGTCATATATGGCCTTTATTATGTTGAGGCACTTGCCCTCTATACCCATTTGTTGAGAGTTTTTATCATGAATGGATGTTCAATTTTGTCAAATGCTTTTTCAGCATCTATGGAGATGATCATGTGGTTTTTGTTCTTCTTTTTGTTGATGTGGTGGATGATGTTGATGGATTTTCGAATGTTGTACCATCTTGCATCCCTGAGATGAATCCCACTTGATCATGGTGTATGATCCTCTTGATGTATTTCTGAATTGGGTTTGCTAATATTTTGTTGAGTATTTTTGCATCTATGTTCATCAGGGATATTGGTCTGTAATTTTCTTTTTTGGTGAGGTCTTTGCCTGGTTTTGGTATTAGAGTGATGCTGGCTTCATAGACTGAGTTTGGAAGTATTTCCTCCTCTTCTATTTTTTGGAAAACTTTAAGCAAAATGGGTATTATTTCTTCTCTATATGTCTGATAAAATTCAGCGGTGAATCCCTCTGGTCCGGGAGTTTTGTTCTTGGGTAGTTTTCTGATTACTGATTCAATTTCGTTTCTGGTAATTGGTCTGTTTAGGTTTTCTATTTCTTCCTTCGTCTCTCTTGGGAGGTTATATTTTTCTAAGAAGTTGTCCATTTCTTCTAGGTTTTCCAGCTTGTTAGCATTTAGATTTTCATAGTATTCTCTAATAATTCTTTGTATTTCTGTGGGGTCTGTCATGATTTTTCCTTTCTCATTTCTCATTCTGTTTATGTGTGTAGATTCTCTTTTTCTCTTAATAAGTCTCGCTAGGGTTTATCTATTTTGTTTATTTTTTCAAAGAACCAGCTTTTGGTTTCATTGATTTTTTTTCTATTGTTTTATTCTAGTCAATTTTATTTATTTCTTCTCTAATCTTTATTATGTCCCTCCTTCTGGTGACTTTGGGCCTCATTTGTTCTTCTTTTTCCAATTTCAATAATTGTGACTTTAGACTATTCATTTGGGATTGTTCTTCCTTCTTTAAATAGGCCTGGGTTGCAATATACTTTCCTCTTAGACCTGCCTTTGCTGCGTCCCACAGAAGTTGGGGCTTTGTGCTGTTGTTCTCATTTGTCTTCATATATTGTTTGAGCTCTGTTTTAATTTGGTCGTTGATCCATTGATTATTTAGGAGCATGTTGTTACATGAAAGATATTTTCAAAGAAATCTGGTTATCATAAGTTTTTTGTTGTCACTGTTCTGGTTATTGCTAAGGATTTAGAGAGCCATTTACTTTTTAATTTTTCTTCATTCTGTACATATAGTTGCCAAGATAACCATAATGAGTGAAGAGACATTGTACTATAGCTAATATAAAATATTAAATTATCCCAAATTCGTCTGTGTTTTATTTTGGAATGCATTTTGATTCTTAGGAAATGAGCTTATCTAACTTTGTAGGAGTTGATACTTCAAACTATGTATCTTGAAATTATGTGATACTCGCACTTGGGAGAAATTAGAAAGCTGCTAATTATCAAACCTCCATCTTCATTCTTTGCTGCTTCAGAGATTTTTTTTACTGATGATGGACAAAGATACCTTGGACTTGAATCACTCACTCTTTCTAGCTTATTGGCTGACAAAGTTTGGTTTTCATGAACTGGACTGAAATAAAGACGTAAAATTGTTTGATTTAAAAAGGCATTTTCTGATGACTCAATGGCAGTATTTTAAGCTGCTGAAATTAAATGCTGCTGTGTGATTCAACCATTATGTGGATATCCCTCAAACTTTCCTTTTTAGTTCCTAGAAGGCCATGGGGAAGGAGGGTGCTTTCAATAATAGCAGGAGAGGAGAAAAAGTGAGATAAAAGCAAAAACAGGAGTCAAATATTAAGACATAGTTTAAATTAAAAAATCATAATAAAATGAAGTGAGCTGTTGGAGGGAAAAAGTATGTTTTAAACGTGAATGTATTGTTAATATTAACAACAGTTCTTTACACTTCTTTTTGCCCTCTGAGGTTCTAACAGGAGTACAACTCACTAAAATATTTGTATGATGCTTTTAGAAAAGATTCTTGTATTGTTTGGAAACTGACATTAGAAATTCTCTTCTCACCTTCAAACCTGGGTTTAGATTGTGTTATGTAATGGTCAAGAACAAACTTTTGTCCTAGGAAGTGCTAAGATCGTAAGTTTAAATTATGGATTTGACATTTACAGACTTTGTAACTTTGGGTCAGTTACTGAACTCAACCCTTTGAGCCTCATTTTTCCTACTGGTATTTTTGGTATAATCACTGTTATGATATTCTGAGAAAGCCATTTATTATCCCATGTCTACATCTTACTATTTCCATCTTTAGAATATGAACAGTACTATTCCTTCTTTTTTCATTAGTTTTTTTATTTTAGTATCATCAGTATACAATTACATGAACAACATTGTGATCACCAGATTCCCCCCTTCATCAGGTCCCCCCCACCAACCCCACCACAGTCACTGTCCATCAGCATAGCAAGATGCTATATAATCACCACCTGTCCACTCTGTGCTACAATACCCTCCCCGTTCCCCCCCACTACATATGTGTGCTAATCATAATGCCTCCTTTCCCCCTTATCCCTCCCTTCCCACCCATCCTCCCCAGTCCCTTTCCCTTTGGTAACTGTTAGTCCATTCTTGCATTCTGTGACTCTGCTGCTGTTTTGTTCCTTCAGTTTTTCCTTTGTTCTTATACTCCACAGATGAGTGAAATCATTTGATACTTGTCTTTCTCCGCCTGGCTTATTTCACTGAGCATAATACCCTCTAGTTCCATCCATGTTGTTGCAAATGTCTGGATTTGTTTTCTTCTTATGGCTGAATAATATCCCACTGTGTGTATGTACCACATCTTCTTTATCCATTCATCTACTGATGGACACTTAGGTTGCTTCCATTTCTTGGCTATTGTAAATAGTGCTGCGATAAACATAGGGGTGCATATGTCTTTTTCAAACTGGGCTGCTGCATTTTTAGGGTAAATTCCTAGGAGTGGAATTCCTGGGTCAAATGGTATTTCTATTTTCAGTTTTTTGAGGAACCTCTATACTGCTTTCCACAATGGTTGAACTAATTTACATTCCCACCAGCAGTATAGGAGGGTTCCCCTCTCCACATCTTTGCCAACATTTGTGGTTTTTTGTCTTTTGAATGGTGGCCATCCTAACTGATGTGAGGTGATATCTCACTGTGGTTTTAATTTACATTTCTCTAATGATTAGTGATGTGGAGCATCTTTTCATGTGCCTTTTGGCCATCAAAATTTCTTCTTTGGAGAAGTGTCTGTTCAGATCCTCTGCCCATTTTTTAATTGGGTTATTTGCTTTTTGGTGTTTGGCATGTGAGTTCTTTATATATTTTGGATGTCAACCCCTTATCGGATATGTCATTTATGAATATATTCTCCCATACTGTAGGATATCTTTTTGTTCTACTAAGGGTGTCCTTTGCTGTACAGAAGCTTTTTCGTTTGATATAGTCCCACTTGTTCATTTTTGCTCTTGTTTCCCTTGTCCAGGGAGATATGTTCATGAAGAAGTTGCTCATGTTTATGTCCTAGAGATTTTTGCCTATATTTTTTCTAAGAGTTTTATGGTTTCATGACTTATATTCAAGTCTTTGATCCATTTTGAGTTTACTTTTGTGTATGGGGTTAGATAATAATCCAGTTTCATTCTCTTACATGTAGCTGTTGAAGAGGCTGTCATTTCCCCATTGTATATCCATGGCTCCTTTATCATATATTAATTGACCGTATATACTTGGGTTTATGTCTGGGCTTTCTAGTCTGTTCCTTTCGTCTACAGATCTATTCTTGTGCCCGTACCAAATTGTCTTGATTACTGTGGCTTTGTAGTAGAGCTTGAAGTCAGGGAGCGTAATTCCCCTCGCTTTATTCTTCCTTCTCAGGATTGCTTTGGCTATTCAGGGTCTTTTGTGGTTCCATATGAATTTTACACCTATTTTCTCTTGTTTATTGAAGAATGCTGTTGGTATTTTGATAGGGATTGCATTGAATCTGTAGATTGCTTTAGGCAGAATGGCCATTTTGACAATATTCATTCTTTTAATCCATGAGCACAGGCTGTGTTTCCATTTATTGGTATCTTCTTTAATTTCTCTCATGAGTGTCTTGTAGTTTTCAGAGTATAGGTCTTTCACTTCCTTGGTTAGGTTTATTCCTAGGTATTTTATTCTTTTTGATGCAGTTGTGAACGGAATTGTTTTCCTGATTTCTCTTTCTGCTAGTTCATCATTAGTGTATAGGAATGCCACAGATTTCAGTGTATTAATTTTGTATCCTGCAACCTTACTGAATTGAGATATTAGATCTAGTAGTTTTGGAGTGGATTCTTTAGGGTTTTTTATGTACAGTATCATATTGTCTGCAAATAGGGAGAGATTGACTTCTTTCTTACCAATCTGGATTCCTTTTATTTCTTTGTGTTGTCTGATTGCCATGGCTAACACCTCCAGAACTATGTTGAATAAAAGTGGGTAGAGTGGGCATCCCTGTCTTGTTCCCGATCTTAGATGAAAAGCTTTCAGCTTCTTACTGTTAAGTGTAATGTTGGCTGTGGGTTTGTCGTATATGGCCTTTATTATGTTGAGGTACTTGCCCTCTATACCCATTTTGTTGAGAGTTTTTATCAGGAATGGATGTTGAATTTTGTTGAATGCTTTTTCAGCATCTATGGAGATGATCGTGTGATTTTTGTCCTTCTTTTTGTTGATGTAGTGGGTGATGTTGACAGATTTTCGAATGTTGTACCATCCTTGCATCCCTGGTATGAATCCCACTTGATCATGATGGATGAGTTTTTTGATGTATTTTTGAGTTTGGTTTGCTAATAATTTGTTGAGTATTTTTGCATGTATGTTCATCAGGGATACTGGTCTGTAATTTTCTTTTTTTGTGGTGTTTTTGCCTGGTTTTGGTATTAGAGTGATGCTGGCCTCATAGAATGAGTTTGGAAGTATTCCCTCCTCTTCTACCTTTTGGAAAACTTTAAGGAGGATGAGTATTAGGTCTTCACTAAATGTTTGATAAAATTCAGCAGGGAAACCATCTGTTCCGGGATGTTTTGTTCTTTGGTAGTTTTTTGATTACCAATTCCATTTCTTTGTTGGTAATTGGTCTATTCTGATTTTCTGTTTCTTCTTCAGTCAGCCTTGAAAGGGTGTATTTTTCTAGAAAGTTGTCCATTTCTTTTAGGTTATCCAGTTTGTTAGCATATTATTTTTCATAGTATTGTCTCATAATTCTTTGTATTTCTGTCGTATCCGTAGTGATTTTTCCTTTCTCATTTCTGTTTCTGTTTGTGTGTGTAGGCTCTCTTTTTTTTTTTTGATAAGTCTGGCTAGGGGTTTATCTATTTTATTTTCTTGAAGCAGCAGCTCCTGCTTTTATTGATTCTTTCTATTGTTTTATTCTCCTCAGTTTTATTTATTTATGCTTTAGTCTTTATTATGTCCCTCCTTCTACTGACTTTGGGCCTCATTTGTTCTTCCTTTTCTAGTTTCATTAATTGTGAGTTTAGACTGTTCATTTGTGATTGATCATCTTTCCTGAGTTAGGCCTGTATTGCAATATATTTCCCTCTTAGCACGGCCTTTGCTGCGTCCCACAGATTTTGCAGTGTTGAATTATTGTTTTCATTTGTCTCCATATATTGCTTGATCTCTGTTTTCATTTGGTCATTGATCCATTGATTATTTCGGATCATGTTATTAAGTCTCCATATGTTTGTGGGCTTTTTCATTTTCTTTGTGTAATTTATTTCTAGTTTCATAGTTTTGTGATCTGAGAAGCTGGTTGGTACATTTTCAATCTTTTTGTATTTACTGAGGTTTTTTTTGTGGCCTAGTATATGATCTATTCTTGAAAATGGTACATGTGCCCTTGAGAAGAATATGTATGCTGTTGCTTTTGGATGGAGTGTTCTGTAGATGTCCGTTAGGTCCATCTGTTCTAATACGTTGTTCAGTGCCTTTATCTATTTATTTTCTGTGTGGTTGATCTGTCCTTTGGAGTGAGCGGTGTGTTGAAGTCTCCTAGAATGAGTGCATTGCATTCTATTTCCCTCTTTAATTCTGTTAGAATTTGTTTCACATATGTAGGTGATCCTGTGTTAGGTGCCTAGATATTTATAATAGTTATATCCTCTTGTTGGACTGACCCCTTTATCATTATGTAATGTCCTTCTTTGTCTCTTGTGACTTTCTTTGTTTTGAAGTCGTTACAAGTACTGCAACTCTTGCTTTTTTCTCCCTATTAATTGCAATAAATATCTTTTTCCATCACTTTACTTTCAGTCTGTGTATTTCTTTGGGTTTGAAGTGAGTCTCTTGTCGGCAGCATATAGATGGGTCTTGTTTTTTATCCATTCAGTGACTCTATGTTTTTTGATTGGTGCATTCAGACCATTTACATGTAGGGTGATTATCCACAGGTATGTATTTATTGCCATTGCAGGCTTTAGATTCGTGGTTACCAAAGGTTCAAGGGTAATTCCCTTACTATCTAAGACTTTATTTTAATTCACTTCGTATGCTATTACAAACACAACTGAAAGATTCTTTTTTTTTTCCTCCTCCATTCTTTGTATGTTATGAATCATATTCTGTACTCTTTGTCTATCCCTTGGGTGACATCTGTTTAGCCTTTGGAATACTTCCATCTGTAGGAGTCCCTCCAAAATTCACTGTAGAGGTGGTGTGTGGGAGGTATTCTCTCAGGTTTTGCTTATCTGAAAATTGTTTATTCCCTCCTTCAAATTTAAATGATAACCTTGCTGGGTAGAGTATTCTCAGTTCGAGGCCCTTCTGCCACATTGCATTAAATATATCATGCCCCTCCCTTGTAGCCTGTAAGGTTTCTGTTGAGAAATCTGATGATAGCTTGATGGGTTTTCCTTTGTATGTGATCTTTTTTCTCTAGCTGCTTTTAAAAGTTTGTCTTTGTCCTTTATCTTTGCCATTTTAATTATTATATGTCTTGATGTTGTCTTCCTTGGATCTCTTGTGTTGGGAGATCTGTGCATCTCTATGGCTTGAGAGACTCTCTCCCAGATTGGGAAAGTTTTCAGCAATTATTTCCTCAGTGACACTTTCTATCCCTTTTTCTCTCTTCTTCTTCTTCTGGTACCCCTATAATGCAAATATTGTTCTGTTTGGATTGGTCACACAGTTCTTTCAGTATTCTTTCATTCTTAGAGATTCTTTTTTCTCTGTATGTGTCAGCTTCTTTGTAGTCCTCTTCTCTAATTTCTATTCCATTTACTGTCTCTTCTACTACATCTAATCTGCTTTTAAATCCCTCCATTGTATGTTTCATTTCAGATATGGAATTTCTTAATGATTGAATCTCCATCTTAAATTCGTTCCTGAGTTGTTGAATATTTTTCTGTACCTCTGTAAGCATGTTTATGATTTTTATTTTGAACTCTCTTTCAGGAAGATTGGTGAGTTCAGTTTCATTTGGCCTTTTTTCTGGGGTTTGTGAGATTTTGGTCTGAACCATGTTCTTTTGATGTTTCATACTTCTGTGTGGTGTCGTCTAGTGCCCAGAAGCTCCAGTCTCTGGAGTTGCTCAGCCCCTAGAGTGAGGTTGGGGGTCCTAGGGGAGTGGAGCTGGTGTTGGGGGGAGGAAAGAGCTGTTTCCTGAATCCTACCTGCAGTGCCTGTCTCCCGTATGAGAGCCAGTGGGCCAAGTGCACATGTGTATGCCTCTGTGCTCTGTGTCTCTCTAGCTGTTGTAAGTGTGGCCTCCCTCTGACTGGCCTGACGCCAGCACAGTTACTGCCGTTTTGTGCGCAGGTGCCTGCAGGCCAGGAGGAAGGCTCTGCAGGCTGTGTGTCACAGTGGGGGGCCTCAGAGCTGAGTAGCCAGCCGGGGGGGTTGGAGCCCCTGAAGCTCCTCAAAGTTACCAGTCTGCTGGGCAGAGCACGCCCAGACAACCTTGTCCCCCTATCCCTTCTCCTGCGCAGAAAGCTCCATCTAAACCCCACCCCTTCAGCAACCCTCTTGCTGCTGGGAAGCCTGTCAGATCACCTGCCTTTCCTTAGTCCCAGAGTGGCCGGGTGTGGATCCAGTCCTCCAAAAAAGGCCGGAGTCTGTCTCTCAAGCACTCTTGCCTGTTCCAGCTCCCCGTCCTCCATATCACCACCCAGTGTAGGTTTCTGCTGACAAAGGAGACCTCCAGGGCTGGGTGTTCAGCAGTTCTAGGCTTGTACCCCCTCCCCACCCCATTTCTCTTCCTCCCGTCAGTAAGCTGGGGTGGGGGACGGGCTCGGGCCCTGCCGGATCAAGGCTTTCGTGTGTTACCCTGTTTCGTGAGGTCTGCTCTGTTCATGAGGTCTGTATGAAGTCTGGTGCAGTCTTCTTTCCTGTTGCTATTTTAGGGTTAGTTGTATTAACTATATTTTCTCACTATCTGTGGTTTTGGGAGGAGTTCTCTGTGTCACCTATCATGCCGCCATCTTGAACCCTCAAGTAGAAGTCTGGTATTTTGATAGGGATTGCATTGAATCTGTAGATTGCTTTAGGCAGATGGCCATTTTGAGAATATTAATT
This sequence comes from Smutsia gigantea, assembly GCA_032199065.1. Classification (NCBI taxonomy): domain Eukaryota; kingdom Metazoa; phylum Chordata; class Mammalia; order Pholidota; family Manidae; genus Smutsia; species Smutsia gigantea. Next base: position 171,735 of record JAVSCE010001858.1, on the reverse strand, counting down.
CTTCCTACCTAAGAGCATGGGATGAATTTGCATTTATTAGTGTCCTCTTTAATTTCTCTTAAGAGTGTCTTGTAGTTTTCAGGGTATAGGTCTTTAACTTCCTTTTTTAAGTTTATTCCAAGATATTTTATACTTCTTGATGCAATTATGAATGGAATTATTTTCCTGAATTCTCTTTCTGTTCGTTCATCATTAGTGTATAGAAATGCAACAGATTTCTGTGTGTTGATTTTGTATCCTGCAACTTGGCTGAATTCAGATATTAGTTCTAATAGTTTTGGAGTGCATTCTTTAGGGTTTTCTACATACAGTATCATGTCATCTGCAAACAGTGACAGTTTGGCTTCTTCCTTACCAATCTGGATGCGTTTTATTTCTTTGTTTTGTCTGATTGCCATGGCTAGGACCTCCAGTACTGTGTTGAATAAAAGTGGGGAGAGTGGGCATCCTTGTCTTGTTCCTTATCTTAGGGGAAAAGCTTTCAGCTTCTCGCTGTTAAGTATAATGTTGGCTGTGGGTTTGTCGTATATGGCTTTTATTACATTGAGGTACGTACTCTCTGTACCCATTTTGTTGAGAGTTTTTATCATGAATGGATGTTGGATTTTGTCAAATGCTTTTTCAGCATCTATGGAGATGTTTATGTGGTTTTTGTCCTTCTTTTTGTTGATGTGGTGGATGATGTTGATGGATTTTCCAATGTTGTATCCCACTTGATCATGGTGTATGATCCTCTTGATGTATTTTTTAATTCAGTTTGCTAATATTTTGTTGAGTATTTTTGCATCTATGTTCATCAGCGATATTGGTCTGTAGTTTCCTTTTTTTGTGGTGTCTTTGCCTGGTTTTGGTATTAGAGTGATGCTAGCTTCATAGAATGAGTTTGGAAGTATTCCCTCCTCTTCTATTTTTTGGAAAACTTTAAGGAGAATGGGTATTATGTCTTCCGTAAATGTCTGATAAAATTCAGTGGTGCATCCATCTGGTCCGGGAGTTTTGTTCTTGGGTAGTTTTTTGATTACTGATTCAATTTCATTTCTGTTAATTGGTCTGTTTAGATTTTCTGTTTCTTCCTGGGTCAGTCTTGGAAGGTTGTATTTTTCTAGAATGTTGTCATTTCTTCCAGATTATCCAGTCTGTTAGCATATAGATTTTCATAGTATTCTCTAATAATTCTTTGTATTTCTGTTGTGTCCGTCGTGATTTTTCCTCTCTCATTTCTCATTCTGTTTATGTGTGTAGATTCTCTTTTTTTTCTTAATAAGTCTGGCTAGGGGTTTATCTACTTTGTTTATTTTCTCAAAGAACCAGCTCTTGGTTTCATCAATTTTTTGTATTGTTTTTTTCTTCTCAATTTTATTTATTTCTTCTCTGATTTTTATTATGTCCCTCCTTCTGCTGACTTTGGACCTCATTTGTTCTTCTTTTTCCAGTTTCAATAATTGTGAATTTAGACTATTCATTTGGGATTGTTTTTCCTTCTTTAAATAGGCCTGGATTGCTATATACTTTCCTCTTAGAACTGCCTTCACTGTGTCCCACAGAAATTGGGCCTTGTGCTGTTGTCATTTGTCTCCATATATTGCTTGATCTCTGTTTTAATTTGGTCATTGATCCATTGATTATTTAGAAGCATGTTGTTAAGCCTCCATATGTTTGTGCGTGTTTTTGTTTTCTCTATGCAATTAATTTCTAGTTTTATACCTTTGTAATCTGAGTAGTTGGTTGGTAGAATTTAAATGTTTTAAAATTTACTGAGGCTCTTTTTGTGGCCTAGTATGTGGTCTACTCTGGAAAATGTTCCATGTGCACTTGAGAAGAATGTGTATCCTATTGCTTTTGGGTGTAGAGTTCTGTAGATGTCTGTTAGATGCATCTGTTCTAATGTGTTTTTCAGTGCCTTTGTGTCCTTACTTATTTTCTGTCTGGTTGATCTGTCCTTTGGAGTGAGTGGTGTGTTGAAGTCTCCTAAAATGAATGCATTGCATTCTATTTCCTCCTTTAATTCTGTTAGCATTTGTTTCATATATGTAGGTGCTCCTGTGTTGGGTGCATAGATATTTATAATGGTTATATCTTCTTGTTGGACTGACCCCTTTATCATTATGTAATATCCTTCTTTGTCTCTTGTGACTTTCTTTGTTTTGAAGTCTATTTTGTCTGATACAAGTACTGCCACGCCTGCTTTTTTCTCCTTGTTGTTTGCAAGAAATATATTTTTCCATTCCTTCACTTTTAGTCTGTGTATGTCTTTGGGTTTGAAGTGAGTCTCTTGTAGGCAGCATATAGATGGGTCTTGCTTTTTTTATCCATTCTGTTACTCTGTGTCTTTTGATTGGTACATTCAGTCCATTTACATTTAAGGTGATTATTGATAGATACGTACTTATTGCCATTGCTGGCTTTAGATTCGTGGTTACCAAAGGTTCAAGGGCAGCTTCTTTACTGTCTAATCGTCTAGCTTTACTCACTTATTATAAACACAGTCTGATGATTCTTTATTTCTCTCCCTTCTTTTTCTTCCTCCTCCACTCTTTGTAGGTTAGTTGTTTTATTCTGTAATCTTTGCGTTTCCCTTGACTGATTTTCTGGATAGCTGATTTTATTTTGCATTTAGTTAGTATTTGGTTGGTCTGCTTTCTTTGCTGTGATTTTATTTTCTCTGGTGACAGCTATTTAGCCTTAGGCATAGTTCCATCTAGAGCAGTCCCTTTAAAATACAGTGTAGAGATAGTTTTAGGAGGTAAATTCCCTTAGCTTTTGCTAATCTGGGAATTGTTTAATCCCTCGTTCAAATTTAAATGATTATCTTGCTGGATACAACATTCTTGGTTTGAGGCCCTTCTGTTTCATTGCATTGAATATATGTTGCCATTCTCTTCTGGTGTGTAAGGTTTCTGCTGAGAAGTCTGATGATAGCTTAATGGGTTTTCCTTTGTAGGTGGTCTTTTTTCTCTCTCTGGCTGCTTTAAAAGTCTGTCCTTGTCTTTGATCTTTGCCATTTTAATTATTATATGTCTTGGTGTTTTCCTCCTTGGGTCTGTTGCGTTGGGCAATCTGTGGGCTTCCATGGTCTACGAGACCGTTTCCTTCTTGAGCTTGGGGAAGCTTACAGCAGTAATTTCTTCCAAGACACTTTCTATCCCTTTTTCTCTCTCTTCTTCTTCTGGTACCCCTATAATGCGAATATTGTTCCGTTTGGATTGGTCACCCAGTTCTCTTAATATTCTTTCACTCCTAGAGATCCTTTTATTTCACTCTGCCTCAGCTTCTCTGTATTTCTGTTCTCTGATTTCTTTTCCATTAACCGTCTCTTCCACCTCATCCAGTCTGCTCTTAAATCCTTCCATTTGTTTCATTTCTGTTATCTCTCTCCAGAATTTATCCCTTAGCTCTTGCATATTTTTCTGTCTCTCCATCAGCATGCTTATGACTTTTATTTTGAATTCTTTTTCAGGAAGATTGGTGATTTTGGTCTCACCAGGCCCTCTCTCTGTTGTTTGAGGGATTTTGGACTGAACAAGGTTCTTCTTCCTTTTCATGGTGATGGAAGTGATTGCCGGCCAGTGGTGCATGTGTCAGCTGGGAAAACAAAGTCCCTTCCTGCTTGCTGGTAGCCTTGCCCATCTCTGCTGCCTGTGACAGTCAACCGCACACAGGGAGCAGCCTTAGGTTAATCCCCTGAGCTGTTGTGGGCAGAGCAGCCCTTGGGATGGCATAGGGCATTGGCGGGGGTTGCAGGCGAGAGACGTGTGTTCTGCCGTGAGAACAGAGCCCCTTTGTGCTTCCCGGACTCTGCGCCCATCTCTACTGTCTGTGCTGGTCAACCATGCGCTGGGAGCAGCCTCTGGCTTAATCCTCATAGCTGCCATGGGTGGGGCAGCCCTTGGAATGGCCTGGGGTAGTGGTGAGGGTCGCAGGCAAGCAGTGTATGTTCTGCCATGAGAACAAAGCCCCTTTGTGCTTCCCGGACTCTGCGCTGGTCTCCACTGTCATTGCCAGTCAACTGCATGCAGGGAGCAGTCTCTGGGTTGGAGCCGCTTAACCACATGTAGAGAGAAGCCTCTATGTTAAACTGTGTGGTTGCTGTTTGGGGGCCTGCTCCTCGGCTGTTCCGCAGCAATGGCGGGTCAGCCATTTGCTTGCAGTGCCGGCAGGGGGAAAGGAACAGAGGGCTGCTTATCACCGTGAGGGGGTTCAGAACTGCGCTGCCACCCAGGGCGTTAGGGCGCCTGAAGTTCCTTAAAGTTCCCAGCCTGCTGGGCTGAGTGTGCCAGGACGATTTAAACTCTTGTCCCTTTAAGACTTTTAAAGCACCTGCTTTTCTTTTTCCCAGGGCTGCCAGCTGTGGGAACCTGTTCACAGTCTTAATCTCGGATTTTGCTTTTCTGCTCCTCTGTTATCCAGTGCACCATGTAATGTGTGTCTGTGCTCCCAGGGCAGATTACTAGGGTTGGTTATTTAGCAGTCCTGTTCTTCCACTCCCTCCCCACTCTGATTCTTTGACTCCTGCCAGTGAGCCGGAGTGGGGGGAGTGCTCGGGTCCCATTGGATCACAGCTTTGTATCTTACCCTTTTCTGTAAGATGTTGGGTTCTTGCAGATGTAGCCTGGCTCGTGTACTGTATCTTCTGGTCACTCTTTTAGGAATAGTTGTACTTGCTGTATTTTCAAAATGTATATGGTTTTGGGAGGAGATTTCCGCCACCCTACTCATGCTGCCATCTTGTAATTCTGTAATATTCCTTCTTAACATTTCTGTAGGGATATGAGCATAAACAATTTCAAGAATGTGCAAGCTTTCCTAATAGGATAGACTCAGTGCCCAGGGGATTCATTAAAATATGCTTTTCTTCTTCTAAGGACAAAACAAAGCAAAACAAAAAACACAAAAAAGCTGTTCCATCAAGAAACCAAAAGTACCCAGTATGTGTGGCCATTAATAAACTGTTCAGTTATAAATAAAACTTAATACCGTGGTCCCAGTTGGAAATGAAATTAGAGTCTTAAAAGTTGGATTTTTTTTAGGGAAACTCTGCCTTGGTCCTGTTTCCATATTCCTTGACAAGATCCCAGGAAGGGATATCTTCGTAGTCCTGCCTTTATTAGTGGAACGCTAAAGGTCAATTAGCATATGCCCAATTTAAGTGCTTTTTATCTAATTTTTCATTTTGCCCCATTGGGATAAAACTTCCGTTAGACAACATACTGGCGTTCTTTTATCTGTAAAAAGATTATTTTTCTTTTTACAGTTAAAGGAGTAGAAACAGAACAGTTAATGTTAGGATTGAAAATACTGTTGAGTTTTTAGTCCTATTTCTAGTTCTCTCCTAGGGGATACTGGGAAATGTATGGGCATGTCTTTGACTGTCACACTGACTGGGAGGTGCTACTGGTATTTAGTGACTGGGAGCCAGGGATGCTAACCCTTCAGCAATTTGATGGATAGTCTCACAGGAAGAGTTGACCCACCCAAAACACCACTTGCAGTCCCACTGAAAAGGATTAATTTCCCACCTGGACTTCTCCCTGGGCAGTCAGATTTCCTTTTCCTAATTCTATTCTCCTAATAGAAGTTCTTTTTTACAATTAAGTCCTTTGTTTTAGACTGGCATGTGATCAAGTCATTTCTTTGGAAGTAACCTGGTTTTGTTGTAAATTTTTTGTTGCCATGTTGGTGGGAAAGGCTGGGCAAGAATCCTTCCGTTCTATCACCCGTTCCTACTACAGGGGCGCAGCTGGAGCACTGCTGGTGTATGACATCACAAGGTGAGTCAGAGCTGGTGGCTGGGAGGGAGACTTCCCTATGTCCTTGAAATCTTTTTCTTTCTATCTGCTGATTCTGGTAAGAATACTGAAGAGGAATGGCCCCACTAGTATTTTTGTTTGCACATGTAGCTTTACTCCTTTACCCATATATTTGAAAATGAGCCTCTGACTCACTTTCTTAATTTTTCTGCTGTAGGCGTGAAACCTTCAACCACCTGACCTCATGGTTAGAGGATGCCCGCCAGCACTCTAGCTCCAACATGGTTATCATGCTGATTGGGAATAAGAGGTAAAATTTTATTTGTATACGAAGTACCAAGAGTCATCTAGGTATTCTGTGGACATTGAATCACTTGGTCCTCACACTTGTTTAGTTTATGGTATTCTTATCATCTCAATAAAACACTTTTTAATTGTAAGATATACATAAAATTGACCATTTTAGCCATTTTTAAGTGTACACTTCTATGGCATTAGTATAGTATTAATTTTTTCATCTTCTCAAATTGGAACTCTATTCCCATTAAACACCAATTACACATTCCCTGCCCCGCCCAGTCCAACCACCAGCCATCAGAAACCAACATTTTCTGTCTCAATGATTTGACTATTCTAGCTACTTCATACAAGTAGAATATAAAATATTTGTTCTTTTGTGACTGTCTTATTTCATTTGGCATGATGTCCTCTAGGTTTACCCATATTGTAGCATGTGCTAGAATTCCCTTCCTTTTAATGGCTGAATAGTATTCTGTTGTATGTATGTACCATGTTTTATTTATTCATGCATTTATGGATACTTGAGTTGCTCCTGCTGCATAGCTATTGTGAATAATGTTTCTGTCAACATAGATATACAATATCTGTTTGAGTCTCTGCTTTCAGTTCTTTTGGGTATGTACTCAGAAGTGGAATTGCTCGATTTTACAGTAATTCTGTGTTTAATTTTTTGAGCTACTGCTATACTGTTTTCCATAGTGGTTGCACCATTTTACATTCTTACCAGCAATGCACAAGGGTTCCAGTTTCTCCACATCCTCACCAACACTTGTTATTCTTAGTCAATTTTCTATGACTTCTTTAGGCCAAAAGAAATACCTGACAGTTTCACCGTCACTATTTGCAGATGACATGATACTATATATAGAAAACCCTAAAGACTCAACCAAAAGACCATTAGAACTAACAACTGGATTCAGCAAAGTTGCAGTATACAAAGTTAATACACAGAAATCTGTTGTGTTCCTAAAAACGAACAATGAACTAGCAGAAAGAGAAATCAGGAAAATAGTCCCATCTACAGTTGCATCAAAAAGAATAAAATACCTAGGAATAAACCTAACCAAGATGGTGAAAGACCTGTACTCTGAAAACTAAGACACTGGTGAGAGAAATTAAAGAAGACACAAATAAAAGGAATCTATCTAATGCTCATGGATAGGAAGACTTAATATTGTCCAAAAGACCATTCTGTTCAAAGCAATTTAGATTCAGTGCAATCCCTATCAAAATACTGATGGCATTTTTCAATGAACTAGAGCAAATAATCCCTAAAATTCATATGGAACCGCAAAAGACCCTGAATAGCCAAAGCAGTCCTGAGAAAGAACAAAGCTGGAGGGATTATGCTCTCTGACTTCAAGCTATACTACAAAGCTGCAGTAGTCAAAACAGTATGGTACTGGCACAAGAAAAGACCCATAGATCAATGGAACAGAATAGAGAGCCTAGATATAAATCCATGCATATATGATCACTTAATGTATGATAAAGGAGCCATGACTATACAGTGGGGAAAAGACAGCTTCTTCAATAACTGGTGTTGGGAAAACTGGAGAGCTACATGCAAGAGAATGAAACTGGGTTACTGTCTAACTCCATCCACAAAAGTAAACTCAAAATGAATTAAAGACCTAATGTAGGACATGAAACCATAAAACTCTTAAAAGAAAACATAGGCAAAAATCTCTTGGACATAAGCATGAACAATTTTTTTCTGGACACATCTTCCCAGGCAAGGGAAACAAAATAAAAAATGAACAAGTGGGTCTACATCAAACAAATAAGCTTCTGTACAGCAAAGGACACTATCAACAGAACAAAAAGGCAGCCTACAATATGGGAGAATATATTTGTAAACAATTTATCTGATAAAGGTTAACATCCAAAATATATAAAGAACTCATATGACTCAACACCCAGAAAACAAACCATTAAAAAAAATGGGCTGAGGACCTGAATAGACATTTCTCCAGAGAAGAAATTCAGATGGCCAACAGGCACATGAGAAGATGCTCCCCATCGCTGACCATCAGGGAAATGCACATCAAACCACAATGAGATATCACCTCACCAGTCAGGATGGACACCATCCAAAAGACAAATAACAGTGTTGGTGAAGATGTGGAGAAAAGGGACCCCTCCTACACTGTTGGTGGGAATGTAAATTGGTGCAGCCATTGTGGAAAGCAGTATGGAGGTTCCTCAAAAAAAAAAAAATAGAAATACCATTTGACCCAGTAATTCCACTTCTAGGAATTTACCCAAAGAAAACAAAATCCCTGATTGGAAAAGATACGTGCACCCTCTGTTTATTGTCACATTATTTACAATAGCCAGGTTATGGAAACAAATGTCCATCAGTAGATGAATGGATAAAGAAGAGGTGGTATATATACACAATGGAATATTTATTTATTCAGCTATAAAAAGGAAAGAAATCCTGTCATTTGCAACAACATGGATGGACGTAGTGGGTATTATGCTAAGTGAAATAAGCCAGGTGGAGAAAGACAAATACCATATGATTTCACTTATTTGTGGAATATAAAAACAAAACAAAACAAAATGAACAAAATAGCAGTAGACTCACAGACACTGAGAAGTGACTTGTGGTACCATGGGAGAAGGGTTGGGGTAGGTGGGTAGGGAGGGTGAGGGGGATAAAGGGGCACAAAAATTCTCAATCATAGTATCAGTTCATCATAGGAATGGTAGTACAGCATGGAGAATATAGCCAATTATTCTGTAACATCTGTGTATGTTGACAGCAACTGCACTGGTTGGGTGAGGATTTAATAATGTGGGTAATTGGTGAACCACTTTGATGGACACTTAAAACTAATATAAGATTGCATATCAACTACACTTTAATAAAAAAATGCAAAGTGATAAAATAAAAAAGGAAGAAATACCTGACAGTTTCATTATTAGTTAGATTTCAGCAACATAACATGTGTTTTTGTCATAATATCTTAGTAACTTTGAAAAGTGAAAAACATTAAAAAAATTTTTTTATTTCATTCTTAAATAGCCATAATTACTTCCTGATGACCCGTGGGCAGTGCACGGCTTCTGAAACCTTGGAATCAAGATTGGACACTGTCACTCCCATTTCCTGTTCTAAATTGGTTTATCACAGGAACTGCCAAAATCTCAGCTTCACAAAGATAGACAGATATTGAATGGCATCTATGGAGATCTAATGTTGACATTGCAAGCTGTCTTAAGCTTATAACTGGTGTGGTGTTCTGATGTTGAGTGCTGGTGTTTTCCTCAAAAGTTTAAAGTGTCCCGTGGCACTCTTGGGAGCTTGTCGCAGTGTGTAGGGTGTACCATTTGAGAACTGTGGCCACAGACTAATTGTACTGATTCATTGGTTCAACCAGTTTATGGAACTTCTGTGTCCTAGACACTGCCAGATCCTGAGGGTGCCAAGTAAAAAAGAACCATGCCCCTGTTCCCATGGAATATACAGTTTAGTGGGGACATAGAATTTAAATATAAAATGGCTTGTATCTAATTACAAATTGTGAGAAATGCAGTGATGGGAAAAGGGGGTGTATAAAAGAAAGTAATGATACCTATTTTTGATTAAGAGTGATATTTAAGATGGAATCTGAAGGCTGGACAAAGATTTAAAAAAAAAAAAAGATACCATACGGGGGAACAAAGCGTGAAAGCCTTGAGCTGGGAAGAAACTTGGCAAGTTTACGGTAGTGAAAGAAACCTGGTATGGTGGGACTGAATCAAGGCAAAATGGTGCAAGATGAGGTTGGAAAAGGAGGCAGGGGCCAGGTCTCATAGCACCTAATGGCCTTGGGAAAGAGTTGGATCTGATTCTAAACACAGTAGGAAGCATTTAAGAATTTTAAGCAGAGAAGTGGCTTGATCAGATTTAAAAAAATAACCCTGGAGGGGAGCAGGTTTGAAGTGGGATCACAGTTTCAGTACCCAAGTAGAAAGAATGGCTCCTTGGACTTGGGAAATGACACTGGAGAGAGAAAAGGATCATTTTACGTTACAGTTTAGAAGTACCTTGCTTTGGGATGGATTGGGTATTTGGAGTGAAGGAGGAAAAAGTGTTAATAATAATGTCTTGGTTTTTGGATTATGCCATTAATAGAGATTTAGAAGCCTGGGGCAGAAGCAGGTTGGGGGGAAAAATCAAGTTCCATTTTGATGTACATTTGAGGCGCCTTTTATGTATCAGAGTGGAAATGAAGAATGGAGAAATGGACAGACAGGTCTAGAGCTTTGGAGGAGCATTTGGGCTAGAGATACAGATTTGGGAGTGTTGGCAGTTAGCCGGGTAGTTCTTCCCTGGTTGTCACACAGCTCATGAATAAAATACATATATTTTGTAGATGTGTTGGTCTTTAATAGATTTCTTGATTTTTTTGTGGTTGAAAAACTAGAAACATCCCACATGAAAAGTTCTAATTTGAAAAATGAAAATCAAATAGTCCACCCTTAACTTAATCTACAGCCTTTGATCCTGTCTTTCATAAAGTTTTTCCATTCCCCTTTATTCTCTTCCAAAGTACTTGGCTGTCTTTTGCCCTTGTAACATCTAATTTTATCTGTATCACTTTTTCTGAATTTCCCCGGTGGCAAGCTGCTATTATACACATTAATAATGAGACTAATGAGAGGTAAGGCCACTGTGTTCCTTATTCCTGGCATTCGACTTGTGGATTGATTCCAGTAAAAGAGGGACAGTTATCATGACAGGATGGGACAGCTCTAACTTTTCTACTTGCTAACAGCTGGGACTTCCCTTTCATCTTTCCTTTGCTCTCACTGGATCTCATTTGAAAAGAAGTATAGAGCATAAACCTTGAGTAACTGTGGGGCTTGCCTAACTCTTTGTAAACCTTTTTCTTTGTAATAAGTAAGGTATTAGCCTCAACCATGCAGCAGCTGTCATGAATCTGAAAAATATTTTCCAAGAGGCTACAGGAATCCATACTCCTGTACAAGAGAAACATTCAGGATCTACATTCTTTATGGATTAACTGGCAGTTGAAACGGCTATGGGATTCTTTTAAAACAAGAGTTTCTTCTTTCACTTGGATCCTTGGATCTTTTTTTAGTTTTCTTCCTGATTAATCTTTTGCAGTGACTTAGAGTCCCGTAGGGATGTGAAGAGAGAAGAAGGAGAGGCCTTTGCTCGGGAGCATGGACTTATATTCATGGAAACTTCAGCTAAAACAGCCTGCAACGTTGAAGAGGTACTCTTTGGGAAAAAGTAGGGAAAGCTTTTCAGAGATTACACCGTTATCTTTGTCCTTTCCTCAGGATTCTATTTTTCTGTGAGAGTTGGGCAAGTTAAGGCTATCTTGTGGTCACAGTGACTACATGTTCCCCTTTAAGGGAATTGTACCATTTCTTTTACCTTGATACCTAAGGTTTTAGTTTTGCTGTGAGTAACATTAGTTTTAAGTGTGGGTTAGACAACAGTGTTGCTTGTAAATCATTTTAGTTGGAGGATCTAATGGGTTCTGCTGTGGTCATTTCTAAGCCTGGTGTTGACTGTGTCTTCAGCAACTAATTGAGAATAGAGCATGTTTGTTTTATTTGCAGAAGAACCCTAAGAACATCTGGGGTCAGTACCAAAATACTATATAACCCTTTTTTTCTTTTTCAAACTACTTTTAATGGTTTTTATAGGAATCTAGGGGATCTTACTTCTTTTACTCTATCCCTTAATGGTTCCTAATTCAAATACTATTTGTATTCTCTTTTCCTAATTTTGCTACCTAGACATGAGCTTAATGATATGGTTTATGTCTCCTTTAGGCCTTCATTAACACAGCCAAAGAAATATATAGGAAGATCCAGCAGGGTTTATTTGATGTCCACAATGAGGTGAGAAAGGGTGGGTGAGTGGGTGGGGCTGATAAAAAACTTCGCTTTAGATGGAACAGGGAGCTTCTTAGAATGTAAGCATTTCCTGTCTATTTGAAACCATGCCAGTTGTACTTGGTTTTTTTTCATGTAAGTACACAGAACTCTGTCATCATTTTCTGTTTTTTTCTCAAGTCTGAGACCCAGAATGCTTTAAGGGATTATCAGTTGGCGATCTAAAAGGCTTATACAGTATAGGATGCTTTCTTCTCAACCTCGGGTTTTCACTATTTTAGAGCGTAGGGGAAGTGTCATTCCTAATTGTTCAGCAGGGCTATTTCTGGGAAGCAAATTCTGCAGTAACACAAGAACGAATCATATGCTAATATGCTACTTGTACTCCTTTGCCACTGCCGCCTCTTAGTAAATCAAATCCTGATTCTGCACATAACTATGAAACTTAAGTGTAACAGTCACCTTAAAATGGGCACAAAAGCCATTTCTGGTCATCTGTAACCACTGCTGGACATCATCTCCTTACTGTCACAGATTATATTCTTTGTAAATATGCTTTGTAGTTGTTCCACAGCAGTCTGGCTAGGCACACGGTTACCTGCCAAGGCATATCTACTTCTAAGAAATGTAATTAATGATTTCTCCTTTTATTCTCCTCCTTTCTCCCATTTCTCTTAGTATGGAGGTAGGAACTATTGTCTCTTTTCTTTTTTTTTATAATTTATTTTGGTATCATTAATCTACAATTACATGTGCAATATTATGGTGATTACACTACCCCCTTCATCAGGTCCCCCCCACCAACCCCATTACAGTCACTGTCCATCAGCGTAGTGAGATGCTATAGAATCGCTACTTGTCTTCTCTGAGTTGTACAGCCCTCCCCGTGCCCCCCCATCATTACGTCTGTTAATGCCTCTTTTCTTTTACAGGCAAATGGCATCAAGATAGGTCCCCAGCAGTGTATTTCAACACCAGTGGGATCCAGCGCCTCCCCGCGGAACTCTCGTGATGTAGGGTCCGGTTCTGGCTGCTGCTGAACATCTGGCCTGGATTCTTCTTTCCTTCCTGGAACAGCTTCAGATCAATAGGCTTAAAGAAAGAAATCTTGTTTTGGCTGAGAAAAGCCTCTTTCCAAGTTGTGATATTCTGCCTTTCCACTTCAAGACTAGGGGAGAATTTGGGCCCTTACTGACCTGTCCTTCTTCAGGGACATGAGCATTCCTTATAGATTAGGGCTCTTCTCATCCTGTTTTAATTTCTAAAATGTTAGGATCAAACTTGATTGTCATGATAGTTCAAAAATAAATTATTTTATGGGCATACACAATCTGCTCCCCACCAAAAATTAGTGACAAGTGTCTAGGGCATCCTGCTGGAGCACTTGAGATTACTGGGATCGGGCTGGCCTTTGGATTGATAGACCCTCTGCCCAGGAATTTCATTTTTCACTTCCCTCTTGGTAAGAGTTCTTGGAGAAGTCAGTTCCTTCTACTTGAACTGCTCAAGGATGCTGAATACTTCTCTACCATCTCATTGCTAATTTCTGTCTTAGACAAACTACAACACTTGTGAGAGCTTGTGAACCTGTGGCCACTTACTATCATTACCTAAAAAAACATTTTTCCCATTTTGTTTTGTTTTAGGGACCAGACCTAACATTGCAGTGTCTTTCACTAAACAGACCCCTACTGTTCAATTGCACTCACTTAACAGGCCACGTTAGACCTTCTGTTCCAATCAAGCTGATCTTCTTATTGGACGTGACTTACTTCCACTTCCCTGCCTTTGCACATGCCCTACTCTCTGCTAACATATTCCGAAAAGTCCAAACATTTTTCCTTCAGAAAGCATTCTTTGGCTGACCTAGAGATTTCTAAACAATTATTGACATAGTACTCCTTAGCTTTCCTATGTTTTTTATTCATATGTATATTTATTTGTATTTATGTTGCTTGTAAATATGCTTTGTAGTTGTTTTATGTGTGGAATCTGTCTCCCCATCTAGGTTGTAAGCTCTTTAAGAGCAGGAACCATGTTCTCTCTTTAGTTTCGTAAACCATTCCCTTCACCATTCCTTCACGGTGCCCAGTGCTACTCATTATGTGATCATTGAATTTGACTGACATACTTAAAGATTTTGGAACAGGTTTATTTTAGGCTGCCGAGGAAACCAAAGGCCTTAGAGTCATCTCTTAACTCTCTCTCAGTCTCTTCCTCCTGCTTACCCTGGGTTCTCTATTGCTCTTTTCCCTTTCCTCTTTCCTTTCCCTAGCTCTTTGCCTTCATTCCATGCAGCATACCGTAAGGCTACCTGCTTCCAAACAGTCAAATAAGCAGGTACTTCTCCAGCCATTCTCCTTTTCAAGAGCATATAAAACTATCCTAGACAAATTTGCCTTTGTTTCACTCACTGTGCGGCCTTCTGGGTCATTTGCTATAGTTTTTTGCCTTGATGTCCTATTCTCTTCCACAGCACTGAGGTCTCATGAATTTTTCTAATTTTGTTGTTGAAGAACTGTTTCATTATTAAATATATGCATGTATCCAAACTGTGTATATTTCATGTGTTATTTCTGATTGTATCCCAGACATAAGTAGATACTCTCCTAGGGAATTGTATCAAAGGTAATGGAAGCCATCTCCTTGAGATACATTGATTTTATACCAGATCCTACCCCCAGTAGTTGTTATGTAACAACACTCACCACAGGAAGTTGGAAGACATTCGGGAATTGCTTTGATTCTGCTTTTGTTTTTTAAAACCCTTCCTCATTCAAAAAAGGATTTGAGGCTGTTGAATTTAGGGTTAGCCTGCCCTGTCACATCAGGGACAAAACTGAAAATAAATGTAACTTTATAGTTTCTTTACAGGAGTTTTTCTTTACCAACCAAAAAAATCTTTAGTGACTGGGAAGCATCAGAGCACTGGCCAAAGATAGTATCCTGCCAGGATCATTGAAGGATACCAATATGGTGTTTTGGAGCATATCTTTTTAATCAGAAATTTCACATCCAGTTGTATTATCCAAACCACTCATAACCGTCTATTCTGGGGTATTTCACTAATTATAAAGGAGGCATGAGAAACAAAAGCATCCGGGCAAATTCATGACCTGTTCTGATCATTGCTGATGTTCTGAGTGAAATGGGCATGAAGATTTTTCGTAAAAAGTGGATCTCCCATCCACATCTGAAGAATGGCAGTTATGATACAATATGGGTATTGACTAGTTTTTGAAGGCCAGGGCCATTGGAAATTTCACTATTCATAGCAGTCTAAATCATATTACTTATATAAGCATACCTCAGTGTTATTAAGGGTTTGGTTCCAGACCACTGCAATACAGTGAATATTACAATAAAGCAAGTCAAGAGAATTTTGGTGTTTCCCAGTGCATATAAAAGGTTTATACAAGTACATTAGCAAATTTCTAAAAAGATATATATACTTTAATTTAAAAATACTTTATTGCTAAAAATGTTAATCTGAGCTTTTAGGAAGTCATAATCACTGATCACAGATCACCCTAACATATAATAATGAAAAAGTTTGATATATTGCAAGAATTAACCAAAATGTGACACAGACACAAAGTGGGCAAATGGCGTTCAAAAAAGCGCTGATAAACTTGCTCAATGCAGGGTTGCTACGAACCGTCAGCTTCTAAAAAATGTAATATCTGTAAAGCAAAATGCAATAAAATGAGGTTTGTCTATAGATCATTGCAGATAGCAGAAATTATTAGATGGCCATACTCATTCCCCTTTCTATAATGCCTGCAACTAGTTTCTTTGATAGGTATATTTTGCACTAAATAAGCAGAAAGATAATAGACTTATTCTAGGAACTTCATAATTAAGATACCTGTATATGCAGTTACATTATACATTGTTGTGGGTAATCCTAATAACTTTCAAATTCGATAGAATGATAGTTGCCTGGGGAGAATTTAGCCAACAGATTTTGTTCAGTATACAGGGAAATTATTTGTCTGAGTCTCACCACTTCCGTGATAAAGTTTTGGCCCTCATGACTCCTTAAGGTCTCTGAGCTCCTACCCTATGTGACCATACAAATGTGTTATTCCTTGAAAAATTCCTTTAATGATCTGAAGGACTCCTGTCAGTTCAAAAAACAAACTTCTCTTGTAGCAATAACTGTAGAGATTTAGAGTAGTAAACAGGAAAATCTCACTGAGCACAAAAGAACTTCACCTACAAGATTATTTCCTTTTCAATTTAAATGCTGTCAGAAAATCTGCTGTCAGTGTTTCCAAAGTTGTCCCCTAATACCCCTCCTAACATAATTTCTCCTCTAAGGTTTCTATTGTTTGCTCTATCTGTATTCACAGGTAGTTTGGGTCTATTGATGAATTTAGTCCTTTTTAAAAAAAGTTGAAATTCTTCCCCAAATACTGTTTATTTATAACAGACTTGCAGTCTTGTACTGGCAAAGTCAAAACACTGGAAAACTTTTTAGTATAAGGATTAGAAGCATCTAAAATAGACACATAACCTGTGTTAGCCTTACTGTGACACCCTGAGGAATGAGTCTATAAAGGATTATCCCAGGAACTGTGAAAACCCACTCACATTCCAATAATTCACTTTTGCTTTTTTGGTTTTGTAAGATCGCCTCATTCTTACGAGAGAGGTAATTGCCTCTAACTACATTCAGCATTATTCCAAAGTTCCTCCCTACCGTAACTGAGGACATTCTGGGTATGTAAACGAGACTATGTTGGGGCTGGCCTTAAGTAGCTCGACTGAAAGCCGAAGAACTTTCAGATTCCTTAAGCACTCCTTCCTCCTCCTCCCGCCTCCAAGGCACCAACCGCGATCCAAGATGGCTTCCCAGAAACAGGTAACTGAAATGTTGTTTTAGTTTAGAGCGCCCCCAGTGGCGGGGGCCAAAAAAGGATGCTGAGAGGCCTGAATGCCTGTGGACTGAACCGTCAGAAGCCAGCTACCGCCAGATTTTATTTTCAATCAGGCACATCTGCGGTTGCCTACGTACCCTTCTCAGCCTTTTAGGACCTCCCACTCTCAGGAGACTTCCTGGATGGCGCTCACACTACCCTGTTGTAAGAGGCCAAGTATGGGCCTTGCCATTGGTGGGTGGGAGCGCAGTTGGGCGGAGTCGAGGGAGAATGGACTACTAGCAAGCTAGATTGAGGCGAGAGCTGGCCATGCTCTGCCGGAAGGCGCCTTGTTCTCCGCAAGGGTGAGTTGAGACGCTGGCTGGAAAGGAGCCACAAGGACTTGCACAGGTAGGCTCCCTGCTTCCTCCTGCTCCACAGTGCTGGTTCAAGAGTCTTTGCAAAGACTGCCGCTCTTGGAATTGGTTTCAATAACGGATCCTTCTCCTGGCTGCCTGGCTCCCCGTCTGCCCCCCAGTTGTGCGGGATCAGGTGCTGGGTGATGCCCTGGACTGATCCATTCTCCTTTGTGAGAAGCCGGGGGAGAGGGCGGCTGCCGGGCTGTGGGGCTCGAGTCGGGCCAAACCGCGAACGGGGTTACCCCGGACGCTGTGGAGTTTTGAGGGTTTGTCATTGCATTACTGGGCATGATGTAGATTTGAGGCAGCCCCTTGTTCTCCTCTCCCCTTCATTGGAGGGGAAAACTCCCCAGTTCTGTTTGGTTATACCATACTTTGGACTCAGAAGTGAGAGGTTAGGGTTTTTTAATTTTCTCTGTCTTTTTTTTTTTTTTGGTGTTTTAATAATAATGGTGGGTAGGAAAGCAAGGGATGAGCATGTGCAGGCTGTTATACAGTATTAGATGTAATTTCTGTGGGTCTTTGGGAGAGAAGAGCAGGCTTATGAAGAGTTTAGAGATGGTGCGAAAAGGGGCACAGCCTTGCGTCGCCATTGACAGGTCTGCAGAGCTCACTGGTTTTCTGTTGTATTATATAAACTCTTCACTGGCAGAAGACCCCTCCCCCTGCCTCGGAGCGAATGCAGTTTCTTTATTTACCTGTCTCTAGTGTCGCAGGAAATTTCCCTGCTGTTACCCCAGCTGTGCAAATGCAGCAGTTCTTACCTTTTAAAGAGCACTCCTGAAGTGATTAAGGTCTTCAAAGAAGTGTATAGTAGAGGTGTATAGATGTTTAGTGATTCATTCTCTTTTCAATGACGGAGCCTAGTGAGGCAGAAGGCAAAGACTTAGAAGTCGTTGTCTTTTTCTTTTAAAGAATAGACATAGTGGAACGCCCCCAATACCAGCCAGAGGAGCTGGGTTACTAGCGTCCACTGCATCCTGCCATCACACCAGCATCCACAGATCACTTATTCTTCATGTTGTTCTGAGACCATCAATTCAGTTAGGGATTCTCTGGGTTATCCTTATCATCAGCTGAGGTTTTATCTGGTGTGGAGCACTTTAGATACTAGAAGGTGAGTTTCTGATTTGAGTAATGTCCTCTGTTAGTTAATTAGTGTCATTTGCTTAGGGATTATTTTTTCTGTTGGTCACCAAGTAGGTTTCAGGACAAATTGTGGTCAACCTCTTCCTGGCAGAACTTAAAAGAAGAGTTAGGGAAAGCAACACGTTTTGTTTAAGAAGACTTGGGTTGCAAGAGTGGCATGCCAGTGGATCTGCAAGGCAAGATGAAGGACATTGGCCAAAGAGAGGGTAGGCTTGTGTGTGAAGAGAGGCTTTGTGGAAGGTTATAACTGAAGTAGCGAAGGAGTAATGCTTGAGATAAGGGATCTGTTGGAGCAATGTTTAGGTACCTACACAGTTAACAACTTCCCCGGGTTTGATCTATCCTGTGCACCTGGCTTTTTGATTTTGTCAGTTCCCAAATGCACAAAATCCACTTAGACATGGGTAGAAAATAATAGAAACAGATAGAAGTACTCTGTGCTGGTTGTGAGTCATTGGGAAACACGGATCTTGTACTTCCTGAGATGGCATTCTCAGCAGCATTCACTGGATGATGGGATGGAAGAGCCTTGGCCTTGTGCTAATCACCACTGTGGAGTTTTGATTCTAACAGGAAAAATTTGACATTTTTTATGAAGGATCTGATAGTGAGATAGAGTTTCTGATAGGTAAGGTAGGGTGGTGAGGGGGATCTGTCTTTAAAGGAAACCAATATACACATCTCCTTTGAAAAGAGTGAGATTTTTCCAAGCAAAACTACCACTTAAAATTAATTTGTGGGTGCCAAGAATTGTACTTGCTTCATGAGATTTCATGTTTTCATCAGTGTAAAGACTGTAATATTTTCAGAGCATTCAGGTGAACACTAAATGCTTTGAAGATACTGTTTGTCCACAGCCCTGCAAAAGTTAAGCTATCCTCTGACCTTACACTGAGCCTGATACCTGCGGGTAAAGAAGACAAATATTTTTCTGGACCCTTCACTCTCACCCCTAGAAGTCATTCCACTTCTGGACTCACATTTGAGCAAGTCCCTGATCTGCAGGTCTTTGCATGACCCACCTTTGTGCTTCAGTGAACAACCTAGTATTTAGTGTTTTACCTTTAGCAGCTGATTCATTGATAGACTGTCATTTCATGTTTTACTCAGTTTAACTTTTTCTGTCTCCTCTTTAACTTTTTGTTCTTTTCCGTACAAAGTTGGTGGTTTTTGTTTCGCCCTTCTGTTACGATTTTGTCCAATTTGCTTTTTGTTTAATTGACTGACATTGCATCCTTTTGCTTCTATTTTGTTGAGGGCTTTTAAGGAATGGAAAGAGACCCTAGTTTTCCAGATGTGGTTCTTTTCGTACCAAATAACCCAAGTTGTATTTCTATATAATAAACTGTTTACTGTTATTGCCTAAATGATTATTTAACCATTTTATTACATTCTAAGCTATCCTCGATAACCTTTCCCCCTTCATCTGGTTTTGTGTGTGCAAGTGTATGAAGTCGTGATTTAGCGCTTTCTCTGTGTTTTGTAACTATTTCATATTGCCTTTAAGGTTTTCATTGTGTTTGTATTGCAAAAGAAGCCAAATCTTTGTAGTTACTGGGTGTTTTAAATTTAAACCACATAGTGTGCTAGTCTCTGAGATTTTTTTTTTTGGTATCGTTAATGTACAATCACTTGAACATTATGGTTACTAGACCCCTATTATCAAGTCCCCCCACATACCCCACTACAGTCACTGTCCATCAGCGTAGTAAGATGCTATAGAATCATTACTTGTCTTCTCTGTAAATACTGCCTTTCCCATGTCCTCCGCTGCTGCATTACATGTGCTAATCGTAATGCCCCTTTTCCCTCCCTTCCCACGCATCCTCCCCAGTCCCTTTCCCTTTGGTAACTGTTAGTCCATTCTTGGACTCTGTGAGTCTGCTGCTGTTTTGTTCCTTCAGTTTTTTCTTTGTTCTTATACTCCACAGATGAGTGAAATCATTTGATACTTGTCTTTCTCTGCCTGGCTTATTTCACTGAGCATAATACCTTCTAGCTCCACCCATGTTGTTGCAAATGGTAGGATTTGTTTTCTTCTTATGGCTGAATAATACTCCATTGTGTATATATACCACATCTTCTTTATCCATTCATCTACTGAAGGACACTTAGGTTGCTTCCATTTCTTGGCTATTGTAAATAGTGCTGTGATAAACATAGGGGTGCATATGTCTTTTTCAAACTGGGCTGCTGCATTCTTAGGGTAAATTCCTAGGAGTGGAATTCCTGGGTCAAATGGTATTTCTATTTTGAGTTTTTTGGGGGATCTCCATACTGCTTTCCACAATGGTTGAACTAGCTTAAATTCCCACTAGCAGTGTAGGAGGGTTCCCCGTTCTCCACATCCTTGCCAACATTTGTTGTTGTTTGTGTTTTGGATGTTGGCCATCCTAACTGGTGTGAGGGGATATCTCATTGTGGTTTTAATTTGCATTTCTCTGATGATTAGTGATGTGGAGCATCTTTTCATGTGCCTGTTGGTCATCTGAATTTCTTCTTTGGAGAAGTGTCTGTTCAGATCCTCTGCCCATTTTTTAATTGGCTTATTTGCTTTTTGTTTGTTGAGGTGCGTGAGCTCTTTATATAATTTGGATGTCAACCCCTTATCGGATATGTCACTTATGAATATATTCTCCCATACTGTAGGATGTCTTTTTGTTCTACTGATGGTGTCCTTTGCTCTACAGAAGCTTTTTAGTTTGATATAGTCCCACTTTTTCATTTTTGCTTTTGTTTCCCTTGTCCAGGGAGATATGTTCATGAAGAAGTTGCTCATGTTTATGTCCAAGAGATTTTTGCCTATAATTTTTTCTAAGAGTTTTATCGTTTCATGTCTCTGAGATTTGTCATTAAGCTGTTCTGTAAATAACATTTCTTTCAAACTTATTTTCCGTTACTTTCTTTCCTTCACTGGGCTCTTGGTTGTTTAATGTCACACGAAGCAAATGATTAGCTTTAGGGTATCAATTCTTGCCTTCGGAGACTTGCAGCAAGAGACTTAAAAATAAAATACTTAATTTCTACCCACCAACATACGTGACATGGTAGTGAGAAATCCAGCAGGCATAAGCAGAAATAGAGTAGCATAGGTAAGCGCTTTACATTCATCATTAGCGGGGATGGAACCAGGAATATATTCCAAGCAGTAGAGTAGTGTAGGGAAGCTAGACAACATTCTAGTCTCTTCAAATTCAGACTGTTTGAGTCTGTTCTTAATTGTTTGTTTGCAGAGTTCCCAGAACATCAGACTTACCCATATTCAACTAGAAGTACAACAAAATTCAAAGACAAAACCAAGGATTTTATAACTTACTTAGTCTTCTGCATAATTACTAAGAAAAGATTGGCTCTGTCACTGAAAGAGTGAGACATCCCCAATTTTATTCCCTCTGTACATTTCCAGAGAAATTTGTTGTGTATGGCTTCATTTTATTCAGTATTTTCAGACTTTATTTCATTCAAATAAGACAATTACCTGACATACGAGTGAAATTACTAGGTAATAAATAATAGGACTGTGTTTCTTTTCTCCCTTGTATGTCAGCACCTTAAATATGATAGTTCTAATCCTTTTGGTAATGTCCCAATACTCTAGTAATTAGTAGCTCTATAATAACACCTCTTTGAGAGTCTGTAAAACATTTTTCTAAAACTATGTCAATAAGTTTCTGAGAAAGGATATATATTAACTGAATTCCTGATTTCATCTGAGAAAAAGGGTATTCAAACGCCGTACATTCTCTCAGGTTCCTCAAATTGTCTCTCCTGGTCATTATAGAAACCTTTGCAATATCCTGCTTTCATTTTTTTCTTCCTCCACATACAAGGGAATACACTATATCTTTGAGAATTATTCCTTTGGGACTTGGGTGTTCAGAGGTACATTGTTCCATTCAGTGATATGGGAGTTCCTTCTCAGTTAGTTCTAGAAGAAACCAGTGATTTTGGTAGTTTGGCTACCTATTTAGAGCCCAGATCTTAACAGGATTTTTGTAACAGAACATGATTGTCATGGTCTAGTACAGATAATCAGATACACATCTACCTAAGTGAACTGAGTGATTTTTCTGGGTTTTTAATAGGGGCTACCAAAGCTGCACAAACAGATTTGTCACTTTGTATTTTATTCTCCATTGCTTCTACCTAGTACTGTCATCTTCCACCAGCCTTTTTTTTGAGGAGTAGAGCACATTAGTTACCTCTTTGCTTCTTTACCCATCAATTCTGCTATAAAATGTAGTCCTTTTGCCTGTTGGGGCGCCCTTTTTCACGAGGCCTTAAATGTAAATAGGTGACTTGCATTCACTTCTCTACTGAAAGTATGGCAGGCAAAAGTTGAGGCAGCCGGGTCTGGGCATGGGAACTCCTGAGGGACAGCTAGTCGTCAGTTGGAGAACTCTAAGCTCCCGCAAGCAGGCTTTGTCAAGCAAATGGAATACTGCGAGGTGGACACTGCATCATTGCCACAAACACAAAAAATGATTAATTGAATTACTGGGATGTTGCCTGCCCTGGACCACAGTGCTGGTTGAAGGCTGCTCCATAGTGTTGAGGTTAAAGGGTTGTACTGCTTTCTCAAAGTCCTTTCATCCTGCCCAGCAGTCTTGCTATTCTAGTTGCGAGACTTGTCCATCTATTTCAGTATCCCACCATTCTGTGTAGCAGATCAGCTCAGCCCAAGTCTCTAAGGAGTAATTTTGCTTTGAGAGAAACCTTTAGTGGTACTCTTTTAAATTATTGGACTGGGTATAATAAACTCCTTTTTATTGGGCTGCTCTGTGCCAAACATTATCTTTTAATCTTCAGAATAACTCTGACATGTATTTGATGTTAGTTTCATTTTGCAGAAGAAGAGGAGAAATAAGACTTAGTGAGGTTAGGTGACTTAACCAGGAGTAGGTCTCTGGTCTGTCAGATTTCAAAGCCCCCCATTCATTATCCATCTACCCCTGTTTAAAAGTTCTCTGCTAACCCCTGTGGGAGAACTTCTTTGACCACAATATTAGGTAAGTCGCCATTTAGTAGCCTGTTAAAGCTGTAGCTGTTACAGAACCTTGAGAATGTAATTTTTTCTCTTTGTATCTCTGTTTCTTAAAAGGAAAAAAGAACAATAGTTTGTTTCTTTTATTTAACTTAGTTATTTTGAAGATAAGATTATGGGAAATACTTTTAAGTTCTGTGGAGGAAATTCACTTGGTTGGTCTTGCAAATAACTCCCATTTTTTAGTCCACCACATTTTCATCAGTCCCATGTCACTCGCGTCATTTTTTGTGCCTGGAGGCACAAGTGTGGTATAACTACAATGTTTTGTATGTGTTCTGTCCCCTCCAACCCTCTGCCATCCCCCACTACACACACTTTTTTAACATAGATGTTGCAATGAAACAAACCCTTGTTAATAATTAAGTTAATTTATATTTTTCTGTTAGGCCTACCAAATGTATGTAAACTTGGCCCAGTTAAAGTAGGCCATGCAGGAATGGTGTGGGGGGCCATGAGAGCACCAGGGCTCTATAACCTAAATTATATATATATTGTTGCTTATGCTGGGTACACCAAAATAACATCATGCAAAGAGGATGTATCGATCCAGTTAGATACTTCTCATCTGGAACCCAGAATATTGCTTTCACCTTGGTGACCTTGTGCCAGTGCAGAAGAACTTCTCCAGATGAAGTCTAACTTGACTTCAGGGCAGTGATCTTTAAAGAATGGGCTCTTATTTTTTTGTTCAGACTTGAGGCCAAAAGTCCAGGGTTTTACTGGAAAAAAAATCTGCAGTGAGGCTCACTTAAAAATGAATCCATGCCCTGTTTTTGAGTCATGTGGGCATAGTGTCATCCATTTGCTTCTTGCCTCAGCCTTAAATTGGCCACTGCTGAGGCTTTATGGTCCTAAGCCTAAAGGCAATAACTAAAATTTCATTACTTTTAACAGTGATAATCATACTGTAGAAAAAAATCTTTTATGTGTATTGCATGCAGCCCCTTTTGCTGCATGTAAAAGCTGCAGGTTCTCAAAAGTGAAAATGCTTATGTCTTTATAATGTCTTTTCTGAATGTTTCTGATAGGAAACATGCCACTGCAACTGTTACCATCTCTGCAGTCAGAGGGAAGGCCTTGATTTTGCTCAGAAACCCTCCCATTACCCCTCCATAGCCTCACTCTCACACACCTTTGCTGGAATTTGAAAATGCATTAATTCCCTCAACCACAGTACACTGAATGCCCATTTCCACCTGCTAAGCACAGGAATATTTTAAGGAACAAGTCACCCACAGTCCTTGCTCTTGTGGAGCTTGCATTCTAATATGGGGTGGTGGTGATGGACATCAAACAATTTTATAATCAGTCATTCAATCTCTACTACAAAAAAGAAGTTAACAGACATTACAAGAGAATTTATAATCGGGGCATGTAAGCTAGAGCATAGTTAGTATATGGTAGGGTGACTAAGAATGTGACTTCTGAAGCCACACTGCCTTAATTTGAATCTGGCACCACCTTTCACTAGTTGGGTAATGTTGGGCAAATTACCTCGCTATGTCCTCATTTCCATTCTCTTGGAAAAGTGCCTGGTATGTAATGTACACTCAATAAATTTGGCTGTTTTTTGTCTCAGAGGTCAGGGGAGGCTTTTCTTTGAAATGATGCTGAAATGAGTTTTGAAGGACAGTAAGAATTAAATGGGCAGAATGGAGTAGGACCATTTGGAAGCAATTGCAGTAATCCAGGGAAATGAGGATGGTACATTAATCCAGAATGGTAATAAAGACAGAACTAGATGGATTTGAGGGATATTTAGGAGGTAAAGGTAGGATTTAAAAATACTGGATATGGGTGCTAAGGAAGAAAGGTCTCTCAGCCATGACTGAATAGGAGACACTGGAGGGTGAGTACCCTCTGTGTATGTGTGCACGTGTGGTGGTGGGAATGCAGGACACTAGACAGACTACAAAGGAATCAGTCTCCTTGAGGTAATGAGCTTCTTGTAGGGTGATTTGGACAAGTGGACCAGACAAGGAGAGTGGAGAGACTATGAAGAAGAGCTATAGAGTAACCAAGTGACTGTAGAAGCCTGGAGTTAAGAGTTGATGTTTTGCCCAGAGATATAAATGAGAGACATAAGTATACAGATAATTCGTTGAAGAAAATAATGAATAATAATTAAAGCATGTATGTGAATTAGACATTCTTGAAAAGAAAGTATGGAATGAGAAGAAAAGAGGGCTTGGGACTAAAGCTTGGTGAACTTCAACAATTAAAATTCTGATAGAGGAGAAGAGTAGCAAAGGAGAAGTGGCGAGACAGGCAGGTAAGAGGAAAACCAGAGTGGTGGGATGTCCCGGAAGCCATCTGAAGTAAGTGCTTGGGGTGGGTGTGATTTTCTGAAGTCTTTATGGCCCTTCCTTGGATCCCGAGAGTCTTAACTTAGGTTTCTGGGTACTAGTTGAGTTAGAACATCTAATGTCTTAGGCTGACTAAGCCAGTTAGTTGAATGATCTTCGGACTCTAGAATCTAAATTGTAGCTGTTACTGTTTGCCTAAATTAAATTTAATATAGAGAAAGAGAGAGCTGGACTGCACATTTAAGCTAGTAGATATTAGTCTGCTGAAATTAATTATTTTGGAGGCCATTAATCTGGGTGATGACCCCCTCTAAGGCTGATTAGCATACTTACCTAGTAGGTAGAGATGCTGGCAAAAACAAAATTTTTTCCCATCTAATCTATCCAGCAACATTTGTTGAGAACCTCCTAGGACACACTGGTGATATGCCAGCTGCTGTGGCTCTGTAACTTGATCCCAGTTTGTACAAAGAAATGAACTTAACTCAGAAAGGCTAATTTACTTGGTGGGACAGAAATTTGAGCCCAGGTGCTTGTGACTTCAAAACTCACCATACCTTCATTTACAAATATAACTAAAATACAAAGTAGAGGATAATGATCCTTAAAGAGTACTTAACAAAAATGCTATGCATGCTCATATAGGACCGATTACTTTTGTCTTAATAATGAAAAAAGCAGAGATCAAGAAGGCGTTCAATTATTAAATCCAGTGGACATTTTAAAGGTCTTATATTATTGGAAATTTTTGCCTTGTTCCGTGTAACTGATCACTCTTCCCCCTGCAATGCTCTCCTCTCTCTGCTTCTGTGGCACTGCTCTGTCTGCGTCTCTAGCTTTTCCTTCTCTACCTGCTTAGTAGGTGTGGCTTATTTTGACTTTTAAGTCCTAATGTTCTCCTCCCTTCCTCCTTAGCATTTCTTGACACCAGAAGTATCAACAATTGGGTTTCCACAAAGTGTTTTGTTTAGTTTGCATAGTGTTTAAAACATTAAAAAGAAAAAGTTATCTACATTTAAAACCTAGAAGATTTACATAAAACTCTGAATTTTTGGCTTTTGAAAAATCTGAAGTTCTTTATCGACCTTGGATATTTATTTCCCTATGACAGCACTTAATTGGAGCTGCCTAGCAGGTACTCTCTATAATGTACATGATTCTCCAGTTCGTCTCAGACCCCAACATGCTCTTTTATCACGCTATTGGTGCAGTTTTTTGTATACTTGCTCTGCCCTCATACTCCAGGGTAATCTGCACTATTAAAACTACCACTTAGATACTTACAACTCCAAATCTGTCACCAAACCAACTTTGAGGTTTTAGATGTCTGGCTTCCTGTTGAATATCTCTGCTTGACCTGCTATAAGGCAACTCAAATTCAACATGGCTGAATTCATCTTTCCCTCTAAATTCCAGGTTATACCGATTTTTATCTCCTAAGTATTACCTGGCTCAGTCCCTTGCTTCCCATCATTACCTTTTGAACCACATTGCTATGTATGATTCAGGCCCTAATCATCTTAGTATTCTTTTTTGCAAGCAACAGAAATCATCTCTTGGCTAATAATCAGAAAGGGAATATATCAATGTTGTATCGCTCACAAAATCAATGGGATTGATAAAAAACCTGGTTCAGAAAATGATCTGAAACCAAGGGAGGTTAGAGACATGGAGAACACGGCCAAGAGAACATAATAAGGTCACAGCACTTAACAGTCTGTTTAGTATTCTGCAGTAGAACACTGGTTTCTGCCATTGCTGAATATTGTCTAACTGGTTGGTTCTGGTCTTTGCATTACCTCTGCAAAGTCAAAGTTCCCACAGAGATGTCTATGTAAACTATCCTAGGTCATGTGCATACTACATCTCTGCCAGGAGGAAGAGGTGGGCACCCCCTCCAATCCTCTCTACCCCCACTCTGGTTCTATAGTGGAAGGTAAGATCTGGCCTCCCATTGAAGACTGTTATTCCGAGCTGTTCCCCCAACATAGGAAGGGTTGTTGAGCAGAAAAAAAAATCAGCAAATATCCACTATACAACTCTTTTATGGACTACCATGGCAGCCTCCTAACTGCTTCTGTGTCCTCTGTCCCCTCATCCCCCAAATCTGTTCTCTATCCAACAGCCAGTTAGCTAACCCAAATGCAGTTCTGATACTGTCATTCCGTGTTTCAGTGGCTCCTCATGCTCCTATAAGAAAACGCTTTAACGTGGCACTCAAGGCCCTCTTTGAAGAGTCTGGCTGTTATCAATCCCTTCAGTTTCATCTCTCCCTAATTTCTTTGTGGCTTATACTTTGGCAAGCCTGAACTACAGAGCTTCTTAGAGCCTCCTTTATGTGTCTTGTGCTGATTCTTATTGCTGTACTTTATTATGCCTTTCCTGCTGCCTGAATACCTCTTTCTTATGGCCCACCTTCCCTTCCCCAGTAAACTCATCCTCACCCTTTAAGAAACTACTTCCTTGGTACCTTTTCCTCCTCTAAGTTATGAAGTCCCTTTCATCTGTGTTCCTATAATAGCCCCCTGCTTATTTCATTGCACATATCACCTTGTAGTATAATTGTTTACAGCTGTCACTTTTGATACAGTCCCTGCTCTTCTCCCTCTCCCCACATACATACACAGATATACTCCTACCTATTGTGAGTCTTTCGAAGGTAGAGATTAGGTCTTACTCGTCTTTGGTTCTCTAATACTCCCACACCACTTGGTATGCCAAATGCTCAATAAATGTTGAGTTAACAAAGAGGCATTTGATGTAGATCTTGGAGGACAAGTAAGATATAATATGAGGCAAAGAAATAATATGAGGATGGCATGTAATTTCAAGGCAACAGCATTAACTCGGGCCAGTTGATGACAATATGACAATAGTAAGTTGTCTTTTTTGACTAGACTAGCATGTAAGCATATATATAGAAGAATTGTGGGAAATAAGACTGGAAAGGTAAAATGTGGTCTTAAGATTTATGTCTTAACAGAAATTTGAAAAAAAATTTTTTTTACTTTTTAAACAAAATTTTATCAAATGTACATCATAGTGGTTCAGCAGTCTCCCTCCTTCTCCCCGCTGCCACCCACTCCCCTCCCCCTTAAACATTTGAAAACTTTTAAGCAGGAGACTGATTTGACCATACTGTGTTTTAGGAAATTAATGTAGCAGCAGAATGGATGAGGTAGGGAGAGAGATCAGTTATGGGGCTTCTTTCTCTTATACAAACAACTGCATGAAGAGGTAGCAGCAAAAATAAAAGTTTCATAGTTGAATCACTCGACTCTCTAAGCCTCAATTTTCTCATCTGTACAAGAGGGCTGACTTGATGTGATTGCTAAAGTCGTTGCCAGGTCCAAAATCTGTCTGTAATACATTGCAAGAGAGTCAGTGGGACTTGGCAAATGATTGGATGGTGTTGGATACAGGAGGAGGTTTCAGAGACACCTTTGAGATTTTGAGCCTCAGTGAGTGGGAAAACTGTATTGCTGTTTACAGAAGTGGTAATTAGGTGCTAGGATACCACTATTGCTAGGATCTTCAGAAATAGGAGATCTAAGGCCAAGTCCGTTATCTTCCTTGTTTGTGTCATTGAGTACTGAAAATAGGATTTCAATGTTGAAGGTGGTTACATTTCAGGGGAAATTAGTGGTCAGGAGGGAAGCAGCTGTTTTTGGTAAGTTTACTTTGGGGGATTTAAGCCTGCATACCATCATTCTGGGATTGACTAATTTCATTGCAAATTAGAGTGGTCTCAAGTGACATTGCAAAGTGGACATTGGCGAATATGTCAAAAGGGCTGATTTTCAAGAGAAGTGAGGTGGGGGCTGGAGACAGATGTGGGTGAGGAGTGGGTATATGTTCTGGAGGGAAGGGCTGGGAATTGTTGGAAGGCACTTGGGATTACTTGCAGGAAAGCGATGCCTCTGCCCAAGCTTGGCTGTCAGGACTGCAAATCAGCACTATGTTTGTGGCAGAAAGAGTGTTTTGTCTTTTAAGAGTGAAAAGCTCCATGTTCCAGCAGCTGGCCTGACTCTCTCATGGTGGAGGGAATGTCTGGTCCCTTTTACTAAGTAGTGGGATAAGGTACAGTGACCACAGCATAGGGGTTGACAGGGCTGCTGGAAGGCAGGGGATTCAGGGGCAGTCAGGGTTGGCCCAGTGTGGAACCCTCCCTCCCGAGTTTATGCTCTCCGGTGTGCAGAATACAGTGTAGCTGGTAGGGAATTTAATCCCAGAACTAGTTTCCTTTAGCTTGAGACCGCTTCTCTGCTCGGGCTCCTTTTTTTTTCAAGCAAGCTGCAGGCTTCGCTTGGGCCCTAGAAACCGGATAGGCCTCTCCGTGCGCTCTCAACCTAACCTGCGGGGGAGGGGGAAGCTCTTTCTAGTCCCACCCTTTGCGCTGTTTTGCGTCTGTGCGCCTCTGGTGAGTGGCAGTGAGGATGCGGGGCGGGCAGGAGCATCAAGTTAGGTTGCGCAGGAGGAGGGGGAACTGGTGCTGGAGAGACAGCGAGAGGGGCGACCCGGCCCCCCACGGCCGCTGCAGGTAAAGGCATCTCTCTTACCCTACTGGGGTGAGGCATACTTCCTTTTCTTCTTCAGGCCTTGTCTGGCCTTCCAGCCTGTAGCTTCCGCCCTAACATTGCTCCCACCCGGGCATCCACACCCCCCCACCCCCCCCCGCATCTTACCGTCTTGGCCATCCCCACCCTAGAGGGCACCCCGCTAGCTCCCTCTGTCAAGTGCATGTACCCCATTTACATTTTTGGGGTGTCAGTTGCCAGAAATCTCCCGCCTCTGCTGTATGGGCCTTTCTGGCACCAACCCCGGCAGTATGAGCAGGTAATGTACCCGGCTCCCCGCCACCCCCACCCCCAGGCGCGTTTCCCTCTCCATCAACCCCTCACTTTCTTATCTTGTCCTTTCCCTTCTCGCATATGAGTACATAATTTCTATAGTTTCTCCTTTACTCCCTTACATGCATTCAGTTTTTATAGCTGCTTATTTTGCTTTCTCTGTTTATTCAGAAGGGCTCACTTTACCAGACATGTTTGCCCCCAAATGTCCATAACCCTGATTGAGGTGTGAGTGCTTTTTCCTTCAGTAACTAGGAAAACAAAAACAGAACAGCCGCACATTCGGCAGTGAGAATGGAGAAGATAGAGAAAATGGCCTAGGACCTAGAGCTTCTTGAGGAAATCTCCTGAGTGGCTCCAAGTAAATAGCTGTTTCTTTTGATCTGTGTCCCAACATCCTGATCCCTTGCTAACCCTAAATTGTGATTATATTCACCTTGGATTTTTCCCCCCATTTCTTTGTAAGATTTGAGACACTGTGGGTCTCACAGATGTCTCCGTGGTACAGTTTTTAAATCATTCTCTCTTAAAATTATGTTGGTGATTTTCATTTTAGACCTTTTTACTATTTTATTTTAAAGGTATTTCTCATTTAAATTGAGCTGCTGCTACCCATCTTGTGTTTCAGTAACGTATTTATGTCTGTCTGGAGCTGATCTTGAAAGGATACAGTTTCTGATAACAAGATACATACTTTGAAGTAAAATAGTTCTTTTCTGAGTCTTTGAGCAATTAAAGGTTAAGTGGGCATGGGTGGTACTTTTTAAAAGTGTATGTTACAAGAAAAATCAGTATTTGTCAATATGGCATTCATTTATTCTAAGGGGATAGTTAGTACAGAGAAATTTGCAAATGTTGAGTCAATGTCTGTAGTTCAGTTTATATAATTTTATCTGTTAGACAGCTGATCTAATCTGTGTTACAGTGTTTCTCATCCGTCATAAACAGTTAACTATGATAAACTCCTTTTTGAGAAACCGTAAGAAGCCAAATCCCAACACGGAGATGTTGATAACCCTTCCACACCCGGCATGCTACTTCTTTCTCTGCCCCCACCATACTGTCCTTCATAGATCCTCACTGGCCAAGAAGATTTTGTCCAGTTTTGAATACAAATAACCTAAATCATGAGTTGTATTTTTCTTTTCCATTTGACAAATATAAAACTATGACATTGAATGTGCATTTTGGGACTACACATATCTTCCATCCCCCAGTTGCAAATCACTACTCTGTTGAAATGTATGAGGAGATTGAGATGGAACAATATAGAGTATGAGTAAAACTAAGTCCTTTATTATTGGGATGACAAGTTGTTCATTGAAATGGACAAGGGTGAGGAGACACATAAAATAAGAATAGGGGAGTTGGGACTGTAGATCCCCAAACCAAGAACTATTTTAAACGTGGTAAAGCTGAAGAGGAACATCAGTTTATACTTATCTAGAGGAGAAGGAACAGTTCCCCTTTAAGAGGGAGGTGAGATGAAAGGCTATTAAATAAAGTATTTCCTTAGTGTTGTTTGGAGATTATAGGTGGGTGGCCTTGGATTTTAACCTTAACTGACTAATTCGTTCTACTTCTCCCCAACTTCCACCTCCCAAGATTTCTGTTATTAATCTGGTCATTAGTTTGGAATTATGGAAAGTGATTAGTGGAACCATTAAACTCTGTCTTTCCTTTTGAACATATACACATGTTTTTCTTTGGGGCAATGGTAGGCCAAGATTAGCCTTTCATTCTCAATATGATAAAAATTTGGTATGACTTTATCCAGGCAGTTGGTTTACTTGGGGGTATCTAAATACTTCATATAGTTGAATGTTTAACATCTGTTTATTGTTCCTCCCAGGGTTTGAACCATGGAAAGAAAATTCACGGGATAGGTGAACTTAGTAGAATAGGCCAGATGTGGATACAGCCAGGGATAACCCACAAGAATAAAAGTAGGGGTGAAGAAAGTTGGAGGTATGTTGGGAGAAGGTTTAATCTTTTGAGAGTGAGGGACAACTTAAAGATGGGAGTTAAAGAAGAATCAGGAGACTAGGATTAAAAATATATGTGCAAGGTGGATTAGGTCAGTAGAGGTGAGTTGATGGGATGGGACAGAGAAGCAGTGAAACTTGGGGGTGGCATTAAGTCAGTGGTGAGGTTTTTAAATTATGGGCTCAAACTGAACCAGAAGAAGTAGAAATTTGGCCCGAAAATTGGGAAGGGAGATAAGTGATAAATGCATTGACCTTTAAAAACTTATACTTGAGTCATGTGGGGGTAAACGAATATGTCAGAAATTGTTAGCCTTATTTTTCTCATTAAAAGATGAGATCTCTTGTCTGTCTGCGGTTGGGCTGCTGTCGAGGGGAGGAAGAGTATTTTAATGATTAAATAGCAAGGAATCATGGAAAGGACAAAATACTCCCATAGAAGAAAAGACAGGTTACAAACTATTATCAGCACAAACTTACAGTAAGTGGAAACTTTCACTGTTGTTTTTATATAATACCTGCTTAGATACTTAGTGTGACCTCTCTGACAGTGGATAGGAGGTGATAGATAGTAGGTAGAAAAGTAGGACATGACTAGAAAAAAGCTGATGATAGTGTTGAGGAAATTTATAAAATTATTGAGTCGATTTTCTTTAAATCAAGAGATATATCTAACTTTTCTGATGGCCATTTTGAGTTACTTTGGGGCAGAATTTAGGTAGGAGAGTCTGGAATGAGCTGTGGGAATACGTTAGCCAGGAGAGGGAAGTGGTATGGATCCTGGGTGAGATGTGTAGTACGTACAGTTACTGAAGTGAGGAAGACGTTGTTGACATTAATGGAGATGCATGTGTACTTGTAATTTTGACTGATACACCAACTCCTGCTGAGTCTGTAATCTTTATCTTTGTTCCTGGGATATTTACAAACATAATACTGTTTTAGGATAACTGGCATGGGTTAAAGAAGGGGGAAAAAAGGGGCTTGTGTGGAAGAGTCTTTTTCAGTCAAGTCTATTGTGTCACTGAAAAATTTCTGCTGTGGTGTCTTCTAAAAGTTAAGAGGAATGGTCTTATCAAGCAAGGCTTTCCAGAATTGTCACATTTTGACCTCTTTTACAAGAAGCAGATACTGCTCTTTCATGTTATGTGGTGTGTGGTGATGTACTTACAATTCTTTGTCTTAATTTTTCCTTTCTCCAGCATTTAAGTCCCAGAGGTGGTTTTAGTAAACTTACTAAATACTGTTAGTTATTTGTAGGACAGTTTCTCAAGATGGGAAACTTACCACTGTCTCATCTTAGAATCAGAGAATACCATATATAGTTTCTGGAAGGACTGAATGGTTCATTCCAGATACTATAAGCAAATATATTAATTCACTAAATATTTTTTGAGTAGCTACTGTGTATGCCATATCCTGCTGACTCTTTAGGGATCCACAGATAAGATACGGTCGCCACCATCCAGGAACTTTTTGTCTCTTGGGAAAAGAGGACCTGGGCCACCATGCAGGATTATGCAGGGTGTACATTGGACATACTTATTATCATAATTGATAATATGTTTAGTACGACAATTTTCCAGCAGATGGCACACAAGCATCTTGAGGAGCTGGCAGCTTTTTATAATTTGTACAGAGAACTGTTTGGGCCTTCAGAGAATATGTACAAGACACTCATCATTTTAGTAAAATATTAAATATACGTGCTTTAAATAAGGTGTGGACAATGCTGTGGGTGTTTAAAGAGGTGAAAGCACCAAGCCATCACAAATTGCTCTATTGTTAAAGGGGAGGAGGTCCAGGGCTCACCTTTACAGAGTCAGAAGACGTTTGAGGGAGGGGAAGAATGCAGCTGGGAGGTGTGTCTGGCAAGTGGTAGGGGTGTTCCAGGCAGAAGTTGAATAGGCAAAGTCATGCAGATAGGAATAACATTAAGGCGACTATGTAGTCTAGATGGAGTGAAATGTAGGATATATATATAGGAAGTGATGAGAGAGAAAGTTGGAAATATGAACTAGAACTAAAATGTAGAATTGTTTGAGTCCCTTGCAGAGAAAGTTTTTGATCTTAAATAGGAGGGGGAGGGGGCTGCAGAACAGAAGTATGTATGTATAGATTAATTGATATGTTAACCAGAATAAAGTTTGCAAAACGTCCTGGTAAAATTATACTGTAAACTTAGCAAGATTGTTAATATGAACTTGGTTAAAGGTGATTTATTTTTGCCAATAGTAAGTAAAAGTATTTAAAATACAAGGGAAATTTATAAAATACAGTGTATTTGGAAACCTTTATATATATATATTCACTGAAACACTGCTAGTATAGTGTTAAGTTTAATTAAGTACCTGAAGTAGAAGCTGGTCTCTATCTAAAAATGATAATTGTAAAAAGAAATGAACAGAGTATGATCTTGACAGACAGAAACTTCGAAGTGTGTAGGTGCAAGAGCCCAAAAAGGGGTTGGTTTATTTCTTTTTCTCTGTTTTAGTTTTGAAGCAAAAATGTGGGTGTTCTTCCTGCTGTGTGTGTCTCTGTCCTCAGATGACCTCACATTTCCCTCTTCATGTACTATTTTGATGCTATGTGATATTAAGGGTAGTACCTAAGGAGAAATTTTCCCTGAGGTCACCTGTTTTGCTTACTTTTCATTTGTCTTCCCACAACAGGAGTTCCATCATCTTCCTCTGAAGACCTAGCCATCTTGCTCCATGAAGGTCAGGACAATCTGACATGCACTTGTTTCTTGCCTCTTTACCTGAAGAGTAGTCCTCTTCCATTGTGTACATTTTTTTCTTAATAGGGGAGGGGAGGGGAGAACCAGTACCCCCCCTCCCCTTCCCTCCCTAGACCTTGGGGAAGTACCCTCCATTGCTTTCCCAAGATGGCAGACCCCATCATGGATCTATTTGATGACCCAAATTTATTTGGCCTGGACTCTCTGACTGATGACAGCTTCAACCAGGTCACACAAGACCCCATTGAGGAAGCCCTTGGACTGCCAAGCTCTCTGGACTCCTTGGATCAGATGAACCAGGATGGTGGAGGTGGTGGTGATATTGGGAATTCATCAGCAAGTGACCTGGTCCCCCCACCAGAGGAAACAGCCCCCACAGAACTTCCCAAAGAATCAACAGCTCCAGCTCCAGAATCCTTAACCTTGCATGATTATACCACTCAGCCTGTCAGCCAGGAGCAGCCAGCCCAACCTGTCTTACAGATATCGGCGCCAACGTCAGGACTTTTGCAGGTCTCCAAGAGCCAGGAGATCCTGAGCCAAGGGAATCCTTTCATGGGTGTCTCTGCCACAGCTGTCTCTTCCAGTAGTGCTGGAGGGCAGCCACCTCAGTCAGCCCCTAAGATTGTTATCCTTAAGGCCCCACCAAGCTCCTCAGTCACTGGTGCCCATGTGGCACAGATTCAGGCCCAAGGTATCACCAGCACAGCTCAACCCCTGGTGGCTGGCACAGCCAATGGTGGAAAAGTCACTTTTACCAAAGTGCTAACCGGCACTCCCCTTCGACCAGGTGTTTCCATTGTCTCTGGTAATACAGTGTTGGCCGCCAAGGTCCCTGGGAACCAGGCTGCTGTTCAGCGCATTGTCCAGCCCAGCCGACCAGTAAAGCAGCTGGTCCTACAGCCAGTTAAGGGTTCAGCTCCTGCTGGAAACCCTGGGGCCACAGGGCCCCCACTGAAGCCTGCAGTTACACTGACCTCTACACCTACCCAGGTGACTTGAGTGAAAGGGGGAGGTGAATTTTGGTTTAGCAGAGGGCTCAGCAACAGTGTGAGAGCACATGAGAGCTATCTCTAGGAAATCCTGTTTAAATTCCATCTTTGCTCTGTGTCAGTTAGCGTGGACAGCCACACACTAAGTACTTGCCAGGTGGAAGCAGTCAGCTTTAACCTACCTTTGGAGCTCTTACTGCATGTTTACACTGCCTAGCTGGTGCTGAGCAAGACATAGTCCCGGTCCTTACAGAGCTCA
This sequence comes from Smutsia gigantea, assembly GCA_032199065.1. NCBI lineage: Eukaryota > Metazoa > Chordata > Mammalia > Pholidota > Manidae > Smutsia > Smutsia gigantea. The sequence goes on along the minus strand of JAVSCE010001858.1, from coordinate 135,214 downwards.
CAGCCTGCCAGGGGATGCAGACATTAAGGGAGACTCCACAGTAGTGTATGAGATAAAGTTATAGGAGAAATATAGGATGCTATGGCAACAAAGAATCACTTTTTAAAATGTGTTTATTTATTTATATTTGCAAGACTTATGGAAGCCATGTGTATCTTACCCCTGTCCTTATTACTAAGATTGCCCTCCTCCTACTTTGCCCAGTGAAAAGACTAATTTTGCTGTAGGGAAGTAGAGGCTCTAGTCTCTGAATACAAGGCCAAAAGAGTTTGGTGGGGGGAGGGAGCAGTATTAAGATAAGTAGGAATAGGGAAAGGAGCTATAAGGGGGCAGATTTCAGTTCAATATAAAGATTTTTGTTCTGAAAATTGTCAAAAAATGGAATGACTGCCTTACAAGATAGCATCCCATAAGGAGTTTTTCAAAAAATAGGTTGATACCTACTGGGCAGAGGTGTTATAAGAAAGATTCTCTCAGGATGAATAGGACGATGAACGCAATTGTACTGTATCTTCTAACCTGCAGCTGTTAACAGTTTCTAGGATGAGGAAAACTGATGTAAATATTTGAGGGTATACTTTTCTTAATGTTGTACCTCTCTTCGAATTTGCTTTCTTCACTCTAGGGTGAATCAAAACGCATCACCCTGGTCCTCCAGCAGCCACAGTCTGGAGGTCCCCAAGGACACCGGCATGTCGTTCTAGGGAGTCTACCAGGCAAGATAGTGTTACAGGGCAACCAGCTGGCAGCCCTGACTCAAGCCAAGAATGCTCAGGGGCAGCCCGCCAAAGTAGTAACCATCCAGCTGCAGGTGCAGCAGCCACAGCAAAAAATCCAGATTGTACCACAGCCACCATCATCCCAGCCCCAGCCGCCCTCAGCCCAGCCAGTGACTCTCTCCTCTGTGCAGCAGGCTCAGATAATGGGACCAGGACAGAGCCCGGGACAGAGACTTTCAGTACCACTCAAAGTGGTGCTGCAGCCTCAGGTGAGACTTAGATAAGTTAGGAAAGAAAACAAACTTCTTAATCCCTTGCTGTCACCCTCAGCACCCACTTGTTGAATGTAGGGCCGGTCCAGGTTTATACCTCTGAACTGAGATGCAGACATTTCTTTCTTTCTCCCATGGAAACCTTGTTTTAATTATATAAAGAAAAGATTTGAGGGTTATTGTTGGGTTTGAGATAAGAGATGATTTATCTAGTATTTGTCTTCCATCTGTTTAATTTATAATCTTTAATATTCTTGTGAAATAAAAATGATTGGAAATATTCTCCCATTTGAAAGGTAAGTAGTCTTAAAGAGGTCAAGTGATTCTTACTCCATCCACCCCCCAGACAGATAAGGTAAACCAAGAGTAGAATTTGAATCCTCATTTTTAATATTAGCCCAGAGGCCACTATTGGCTATATTATTTGAAATTTTTCTAGAATAATGGAGATGGGTGTTGACATTAGGAGCATGGCTAAAGGATATTGAAGTTTAATTTGGCCCACTTCTTGCTTTTCTTATCCGCTTCCCACCAAAAATCACTTTTTTTTAATGTATGTAGGTTCGGTAGGACTTGGTCTGAGTCTTGTTCTTGAGGAGTTAAGAGAATTAAAAGTTCTAAGCTAACTGTTTCAGAGCTGGGTTTTATTTAGGTTGTTTAACTATGAGCACATTGACATTTTAGTGTCTTTTGTTTCTGTAGGCTGGCTCTTCCCAAGGGGCCTCTTCTGGGCTCTCTGTAGTTAAAGTTCTGAGTGCCAGTGAAGTGGCAGCTCTGTCTTCACCAGCAAGCTCTGCTCCTCATACGGGGGGCAAGATTGGAATGGAGGAGAACCGCAGGCTGGAGCACCAGAAGAAGCAAGAGAAAGCTAATCGGATTGTAGCAGAGGCAATTGCTAGGGCCCGTGCCCGAGGTGAGCAGAACATACCTAGAGTCCTGAATGAGGATGAGTTGCCTAGCGTTCGGCCTGAGGAGGAAGGGGAGAAGAAACGCAGGAAGAAGAGCAGTGGGGAGAGGCTCAAGGAAGAAAAGCCAAAGAAGAGCAAAACATCTGGTGCATCCAAAACGAAGGGCAAGAGCAAGCTAAAGTGAGTACCACTCTGCACTACTTTGATGGGACATTTAAGGGCAGTGCGCTTGTTTTTGAATCAGTGTTGAGAGGAACTACTTGTATTTAGCAGCTGCATACTTCAGGGGTATCTGTCATAGGGAAAAATACGGCTTTTCTTTCTCTGTCCCAATGCTTATTTGATAAACAGAAATTTGGAAATTGCATATTGCAAAGGAGAAACACCAAGGCATAGGGAAGATAACCAATCATTGTTTTGGGGGTTACATTTAAAAGCTGTGATTCTGTTTTTATGTATTCCCAATTTTGTGTTACTGTAGTGTGAAAGTGGTTTCTCACTAAGTCCGTATTTCCCAGGCCCATAGAAGAGAGCTGGAGAAATAACCGTCCTGTTCTTTAATCTCACTGGTAAACTGGAGAAGATTTCAGCAACCGCTGTCAGCCTTAAGCAGTGTTGACAGAGCTGTGGCTTGCCACATGATTCTTGTCATAATTGAGTGTCCTCTCTTTCCCTTCCAGGTCTTGTAGCTTCCCTCCTTTCCCCCTATCTTCTAGTCCCTGGGACTTTTCAGACTCTGGTATAATTACAATAATGTTTATATTTTTATAGGATTTTTCATGTTCTAAAAAATAAGTTTCACATCTTATCTCACTTGATCCTCAACTGTCAGGCCAGGTGTCATAATCAATGCTTACAAATAAGAGAACTTAACGCCCAGCCAGACAAAACTGGAACTAAAATGAGGCTTTGTAATCTTAGTCCAATCATCATTCAGCTGTCTTATGCTACCTTCCTTCGGGTATTTGTGACCATAGTGGTCCCAAGGATTTGTCAAATCTGGTGTAAAGGTCAGCCAGTGGTTTAGAAGAAACTCCAATATCTTCTTTGTTTACAAACTCCCTACTCAACTGCTGTGTGTTGCACAGACTGGAGATATAGATACATCTGTTAGGAACTTTGTCTGTGATGATGTAGATTAGTTATATTTTCTTAATCCTATATTTTGCTTGTCCTTACTGAAGATGAATTTGGTTTTTCCTTTTTTAGCACCATCACTCCTGTGGTGGGAAAGAAGAGAAAGCGTAATACCTCATCTGATAATTCAGATGTGGAAGTCATGCCTGCCCAGTCGCCCCGGGAAGATGAAGAAAGCAGCATTCAGGTAAAAGTCTCCCTGAAAAACTTAATAGAAAAATCTTGTTTAATTCTGGCAGACAGACAAGTACTTAGAGACTGTAGGCCTACACACATTTCAACAGTTTTTCTTAACTAGAGGTAAACCTAAAAGGTGAAAGAGGTAAGACCTGGTCATGGTCCTATTTTTTTAATTTTTGTTTGGGCAAAAAGGATGTTACTGTAAAAACAGCCATACTCGTTTTCCCAATTTTGTTTCAGAAACTAACCAAATATGAAATCATACTAAAAAATTGGTATTATGGCCGTGTCAATCCTTTCTCTTAGAACTATTCTTTTTGCCTTACCTTTTCTATACTTCAGAGTTCTGACTCAGTGAAATAGATGCTTAGGCAAATGTTTTTTTTCCTGCTTTTTGAAGATGAGAGATACTGGAAGAAAATAAAAGAAGCCAGACCAGAAGAACATTAGTCCTCTGCCTCTGATTGTTGTCTTACAGTACCATCTTTGGCTCCAATTTCCAACCATAGAAGGAACCTGGTATTAAGATTCAGGAAACCATGGTACTTCTAAGTACCTCTATAGGTTTGGCCAAAATACTTAGCTGGGTCTGAATTCCTCATCTGTAAATGGAGGTTTGGACTATATGAACCTTAAGTGTCTCTAGCTATTAATACATATAGATGCCTTCCCTCTTTCTTAATATACGTTCAGTACATTGACAAGCTGATATTTGGGTTCTTCAGGGGGAAACTAACATGTGAAAACTAGTCAAGACATTTTTGAAAAGGAAAATGAGGCAGAGAAGAGGGGTTAAGCAAGATGGCGGCATGAGAAGTGAGGCAGAAACCTCCTACCAAAACCACATATAACACGAAAAGACAGCAAATACAACTAGTCCTGAAAGAGCGGCTGGAAAGAAGACTGCAACAGATGGCCTATATCTGGAGAAAAGAGAAGACCTCATGGAGCAGGGTAAAGTAACAAAGCCTTGAGCTGGTGGGACCCGAGCCCTCCCCCAACCCCAGCTCACCAGTGGGAGGAAGAGTAACAGAGCGGGGAGGGAGTAGAAGCCAAAGACTGCTAAATACCCACCTCTGGAGATCTGATCTGGGAGCACGAACCCACATTACATGGTGCTCTGAAGATTAGAGGGGTTGGAAAGCAAAGACAGGCAGAATACTTGGAGAGACTGAGATTCCAGCCACTTATAGAGAACAGGTACCCACGATGGCTGCCCCAGGAAAAAAGAAAGGTGGGAACTTTGAAAGGCTCCCCAACAGCAAGAGGGCTGCTAAAGGGAAAAGGTTTATACAGAACTTGCAGCTCAGGAGAAAGGATGGGTGCAAAAAATTATCCTGGCACACTGAGCCAAGCAGGTTGGGAACTTTCAGGAGCTTCAGGCGCATCATCTGCCTAGTTGGCAGTGCAGAACTGAGGACCCCACTGCAATACACAGCGTGCCACTCCTTCCTCTTAGCCAGCACCAGTTTGCAAACCTGCTGCCCCCACCATCATGCCAGGCCAACCAGAGGGCAGACCCGCCTACAGTAGCTACAAAGGAATAGCATAGAGGCTCTTCCCTGTGCGCTTGGCCCACTGACTCTGGCAGTGTAGGTAGGCCCTCGGGCAAGGAAGCAGGAAAGAACTCTTTCCTCCCAGCACGCACTGCCACTGTGCACCTGCTGTTACCCCCACCATCATTCTAGAAGCTGGACAGCTCCAGAGAGTAGACCTTCTGGGCACTAGAGGGCACCACCTGCATAAAGTTGTTATTCCATAGTAATGATTGGGAATATGAAATGGCAAAAGACCCTGGTACAAACCAAAATGACTCAAACACCAAAAGAGGGCTAAGTGAAATGGAAATCACCAATCTTCCTGATAAAGATTGCACAATAAAAAGCATAAACATGCTCACAGAGCTACAGAAAAATATTCAAGACCTCAGGGAGAACTTCAAGAAAGAGAAACTTTGAAAAATACAGTGTCTGAAGTGAACATACAAAAGAGGGATTTAAAAGCAGATTAGATGAGGTAGAGGAGATGGTAAATGAAATAGAAATTAAAGAATAGGAATACAAAGAAGCTGAGGCAGAGAGAGAAAAAAGGATCTCTAGGAATGAAAGAATATTAAGAGAACTGTGTGACCAATCCAAATGGAACAGTATTTGCATTATAGGGGTGCCAGAAGAAAAAGAAGAGAAAAAAATGATAGAAAATGTCTTTGAGGAAATAATTGCCGAAAATGTCCCCAATTTGAGGAAGGAAATAGTCTCTTAGGCCATGGAAATGCACATATCTCCAAACACAAGGGACCCAAGGACAACAACACCAAGATATATAATAATTAAAATGGTAGAAATCAAGGACAAGAACAGAGTATCAAAAGCAGCCAGAGAGAGAAGAAAGACCACATAGAAAGGAAATCCCAACAGACTATCAGACTTCTCAGCAGAAACTTCTTTACAGGTCAGAAGGGAGTGGCATGATACATTTAATGCAAAACAAAACGGCCTCAAACCAAGAATACTCTACCCAGCAAGATTATCATTTGAATTTGAAGGAGGGATTAAACAATTTCCAGATAAGCAAAAGTCGATGGAATTTACTTCCCAAAAACCATCTCCACAGTGTATTTTGGAGGGACTGCTATAGATGGAAGTGCTCCTAAGGCTAAATAGCTGTTACCAGAGAAAATAAAACCACAGTAAAGGAAGTATACCAATTAATTACTGAGCAAATGCAAAATTAAATCAACTACCCACAAAGTCAAGGCATACACAAGTAGTACAGAATATGGCACCTAATATATAAAGAGTGAAGGCAGAAGAAAAGGCATGAAAAAAAGAACCTTTAGATTATGTTTGTTATAGTGTACTGAGTTAAGTTAGCCTGTTAGATAGTAAAGAAGTTACCCTTGAAGCTTTGGTAACCTTAAATCTAAAGCCGGCAATGTCAATAACTATATCAATAATCACCCTAAATGTAAATGGTCTGAATGCACCAGTCAAAAGACATATAGTCACTGAATGGATAAAAAAACAAGATCCATCTATATGCTGCCTACAAGAGACTCACTTCAAACCCAAAGACATACACAGACTAAAAGTAAAGGGATGGAAAAAGATATTTCATGCAACTAATAGGGAGAAAAAAGCAGGAGTTGCAGTACTTGTATCAGATAAAATAGACTTCAAAACAAAGAAAGTCACAAGAGACAAAGAAGGACATTACATAATGATAAAAGGGTCAGTCCAACAAGAGGATATAACTATTATAAATATCTATGCACCCAGCACAAGATCACCTACATATGTGAAACAAATTCTAACAGAATTAATGGGGGAAATAGAATGCAATACATTCATTTTAGGAGACTTCAACATGCTACTCAGTCCAAAGGACAGATCAACCAGACAAAAAATAAGTAAGGAGACAGAGGCACTGAACAACACATTAGAACAGATGGACATAACAGACATCTACAGAACACTCCACCCAAAAGGAGCAGGACAGACATTCTTGCCAAGTGCACATGGAACATTTTCCAGAATAGGTCACATACTAGGCCACAAAAAGAGCCTCAGTAAATTCAGAAGGATTGAAATTGTACCAACCAACTGCTCAGACCAACAAAGGTGTGAGACTAGAAGTAAATTATGCAAAGAAAACAAAAAAGCCCACAAACACATAGAGGCTTAACAACATACTCCTAAATAATCAGTGGGCCAATGACCAAATAAAAACAGATCAGGCAACCTACGGAGACAAATGAAAACAACAACTGAACACCCTAAAATCTGTGGGATGCAGTGAAGGCAGTTCAAAGAGGAAAGTATATAGCAATACAGGCTTACCTCAGGAAAGAAGAACAATCCCAAATGAACAGTCTAAACTCAAAATTAATAAAACTAGAAAAAGAAAAAATGAGGCCCAGTCAGTAGGAGAGACATAATAAAGATCAGAGCATAAATACATAAAATTGAGAAGAATAAAACAATAGAAGAATCAATGAAACCAAGAGCTGGGCCTTTGAGAAAATAAACAAAATAGATAAACCCTTACCCAGATGTTTCAAGAAAAAAAGATTGTATACACATAAACAGAATCACAAATGAAAAAGGAAAAATAGCTATGGACACCACAGAAACAATGAATTGTAAGAGAATACTATGAAAAATTATATTCTAACAAATTAGATAACCTAGAAGAAATGGACAACTTTGTAGAAAAATACAACCTTCCAAGACTGACCCAGGAAGAAACAGAAAATATGAACAGACCAACTACCAGCAATGAAATTGAACTGGAAATGAAAAACTACCTAAGAACAAAACCCCTGGACCAGATGGCATCACCGCTGAATTTCATCAAACTCTTAGAGAATACCTAATACCCATCCTCCTTAAAGTTTTCTAAAAAGTAGAAGAGGAGGGAATACTTCCAAACTTGTTCTGTGAGGCCACCATCAGTCGAATACCAAAACTAGTCAAAGACACCACAAAAAAGAAAATTACAGACCAATATCACTGATGAACATAAATGCAAAAATACTAAACAAAACATTAGGAAACCAAACTGAAAAAGATCATCCATCATGATCAAGTAGGGTTTATTCCAGGGACATAAGAATGGTACAGTATTCAAATACCCATCAACATCATACACCACATTAGCAAAAAGAAGGACAACAATCACATGATCATCTCAATAGATGCTAAAAAAGCATTTGACAAAATTCCACATCCATTCATGATAAAAACTCCCAACAAAATGGGTATAGAGTGCAAGTACGCAACATAAAAAAGGCCATATACGACACACCCACAGCCAATATCATATTTAGCAGTGAGAAGCTAAAAGCTTTTCCTCTAAGATTGGGAACAAGACAATGATGCCCACTCTCACCACTTTTATTCAACATAGTATTGGAGGTTCTAGCCACAGCAATCAGACAACATAAAAAAATAAAAGGCATCCAAATTGGTAAGGAAGAAGTTAAACTGTCACTATTTGTAGGTGACATGATGTTGTACAGAAAAAACCCTAAAGAATCCACTCCAAAACTACTAGAACCTAATACCTGAATTCAGCAAAGTTACAGGATGCAAAATTAATACACAGAAATCTGTTGCATTCCTATATACTAACAATGAAGTAGAAGAAAGAGAAATCAGGAAAACAATTCCATTTACAACTGCATCAAAAAGAATAAAGTACCTAGGAATAAACCTAACCAAGGAGGTGAGAGACCTATACCTTGAAAACTACAAGACACTCATGAGAGAAATTAAAGAAGACACTAATAAATGGAAATACATCATGTGCTTATGGACAGGAAGAATTAATATTGTCAAAATGGCATCCTGCCTAAAGCAATCTACAGATTCAATTCACTCCCTATCAAAATTCTAACAGCATTCTTCAATGAACTAGAACACATAGTTGTAAAATCCACATGGAATCACAAAAGACCCTGAATAGCCAAAGCAATACTGAGAAGGAAGAATAAAGCTGAGAGGATTATGCTCCCCAACTTCAAGCTCTACTACAAAGCCACAGTAACCAAGATAATTTGGTAATGGCACAAGAACAGACTCATAGATGAATAACAGAATAGAGAGCCCTGATATAAACCCACACATACATGGCCAATTAATATATAATAAAGGAGACATGGATATACAATGGGGAAGTGACAGCCTCTTCAACAGCTGGTGTTGGCAAAACTGGACAGCTACAGGCAAGAGAATGAAACTGCATTATTGTCTAACCCCATACACAAAAGTAAACTCAAAATGGATCAAAGACCTGAATGTAAGTCATGAAACCATAAAACTCTTAGAAGAAAACATAGGTAAAAGTCATTTGAATATAAAAATGAGCAGTTTTTCCTGAACACATCTCCTCCGGCAAGGGAAACAAAAGCAAAAATGAACAAATGGGACTACATCAAACTAAAAAGCTTCTGTACAGCAAAGGCCACCAGTAGCAGAACAAAAAGGCATCCTACAGTATGGAAGAATATATTCATAAATGACATGTCAGATGAGTCGTTAACATCCAAAATATATAAAGAACTCACACGTCTCAACACCCAAAAGCAAATAACCCCATTAAAAAATTGGTGAAGGATCTGAACAGACACTTCTCCAAAGAAGAAATTCAGATGGCCAACAGGCACATGAAAAGATGCTCCACTTTGCTAATTATCTGGTAAATGCAAACTAAAACCACAATGAAATATCACCTCACACCAGTTAGGATGGTCAACATCCAAAAGACAAGGAACAACAAATGCTGGCAAGGATGCGGGAAAGGGGAACCCTCCTACACTGCTGGTGGGAATGTAAATTAGTTCAACCATTGTGGAAAGCAATATGGGGGTTCCACAAAAAACTCAAAATAGAAATACCATTTGACCCAGGAATTCCACTCCTAGGAACTTACGCAAAGAAAACAAGATCCGTGATTCAGAAAGACATATGCATCCCTATGTTTATCACAGCACTATTTGCAATAGCTAAGATATGGAAGCAACCAAAGTGTACATCAACAGATGAATGGATAAAGAAAAGGTGGTACATACTCACAGTGGAATATTACTCAGCCATAAGAAGAAAACAAATCCTACCATTTACAACAACATGGATGGAGCTAGAGGTTTTTATGCTCAGTGAAATAAGCCAGGTGGAGAAAGACAAGTATCAAATGAATTCACTCATTTGTGGAGTATAACAACAAAGCAAAACTGAAGAAACAAAAAAACAGCAGACTCACAGACTCCAAGAAGACACTAGTGGTTACCAAAGGGAAAGGGGTGGGAAGGGGTGGGAGGGAGGGAAAAGGGGATTAAGGGGCATTGTGATTACCACATGTAATGTAGGGGGGATCACAGGGAAGGCAGAATAAGCACAGAGAAGACAAGTAGTGACTCTAGCATCTTACCATGCTCATGGACAGTGACTGCAATGGTGTCTGTGGGGGGGACTTGATAATATGGGTGAATATAATATCCACAATGTTGCTCATGTGAAACCTTTATAAAATGGTATATATATATATTTTTGGGGGGAGGGAGTATCATTTTTTTAATTAACATTATTGATATACACTTTCATGAAGGTTTCACGTGAAGAACAATGTGGTTATTACATTAGCCCATATTATTGAGTCCCCCCACATACCCCATTGAAGTCACTGTCCATCAGTGTAGTAAGATGCTATACAGTCACTATTTGCCTTCTCTGTGCTACACTGTCTTCCCCATGATTCCCCCCCACACCATGTGTGCCAATCATAACACCCCTCAATCCCCTTCTTCCTCCCTCTCCTCCCCTCCCCTTTGGTAACCGCCAGGCCCTTCTTGGAATCTGAGTCTGCTGCTGTTTTGTTCCTTCAGTTTTGCTTCGTTGTTATACTCCACAAATGAAGGAAATGATTTGGTACTTGTCTTTCTCTATTGGGCTTGTTTCACTGAGCATAATTCCCTATAGCTCCATCCATGTTGTTGCAAATGGTAGGATTTGTTTCTTTCTTATGGCTGAATAGTATTCTATTGTGTATATGTATCACACCTTCTTTATCCATTCATCTACTGATGGACACTTAGGTTGCTTCCATATCTTGGCTATTGCAAATAGTGCTGCAATAAACATAGGGGTGCATATGTCTTTTTGAATCTGAGAAGTTGTTTTCTTTGGGTAAATTCCTAGGAGTGGAATTCCTGGGTCAAATGGTATTTCTGTTTTTAATTTTTTAAGGAACCTGCATATTGCTTTCCAGAATGGTTGAACTAGCTTACATTTCCACCAGAAGTGTAGGAGGGTTCGCCTTTCTCTGCATCCTTGCCAGCATTTGCTGTCCTTAGTCTTTTCGATGTTGGCCATCCTAACTGATGTGAGGTGATACCTCATTGTGGTTTTTATAAGATGGTATATAATACCTTAATTAAAAAAAAATTTACACTCAGGAAAAAAAAGAAAGTTTAAAAAAAAAGGAAAATGAGGGAGATTTAACAGACATTAAAATCTATTATTAAATAATTTCTAAGGCTTTGGAATAAGAGAAGAAATAACAGATTTTTAAAAGTAGAGTGTAGAAGGAGATTCAAATATGTATGAGAATTTAGTGTATAGATTAAAATACCACTTTAAACCACTGGAAAGAAATATTATTTAATAAATTATGTTAAGGCAACTAGCTACCCATTAAGGAAAATAAATAAATGAAAGTGGATTTGTTGTGTTGCTGCTTAAACAAAAACAAATTCTGGTTTAATCAAAGGACTCAATGTAAAAAATTGAAATCATGAACTTTCTGTAAGACATTAATGAATTTTTAAAAATAATTAACAAGTGTGGTAGATCTTTCTAAGGAGGATATTCAAGTTCAGAAGTCATAATTGAAAAGATGGATACATTTAGCTGTTTAAAAATTATACGTGTATAAGAACAAAGAAAATTACATGAACACATAATCTTAACAGGTTCTGGAATGAGATTTCCTAGGTTCTCATCTTAACTGTACTATTTACTAACATTGTCACTTAAGGCAAGTTTACTTGACCCTTGTTGCCTCAATTTCTTCTCTAAACTGGAAATATCTACCAAATAGGGTTGTTAAGAGGGTTAAATGTAAACATTTATAAAGCACATAGAACAGTGTTTAGCTCCTGGTAAGAGAGTGTAGTAAGAGTTACATATGTATTCATTAAATAGATAAGAGAAACAAAGGATTAAAGTGTTTGTTGAATATTCAAAAAACAAACTGAAGGGAAATCTTTATATTACAAGAAATACAAAGGTTAGTAAATTTTAAAAAGTGTTGTATCAGTTTGGTAGTTTTGCCATAATAGAATACCACAGCCTGCGTGGCTTAAACAACAGAAATTAATTTTCTCGCAGTAATGAAGGCTAGAAGACCAAGATTAAGGGTTTGTTAGGTTTGGTTACCTCTGAGACCTCTGTCCTTGACTTGCATATGGCTGCTTTCTCACTGTTCGTATGTGGTTTTAACTCAGTGCATACAACCCTGGTGTCTTTCTGTATGTCCAAATTTCCTCTTCTCATAAAGACATCCTCAGGGTTAACAAGGGCCCACCCTAATGGCCTCATTTTAACTTAGTCATCTCTTTAAAGGCCCTTTCTCCAAATATGGACACATTCTGAGGTAGTAGGGGTTAGGGATTTAACATAAGAATTTTGGGGGATAAAATTCAGACCACTAGTGGTTCAATCAAGCCAGTGTTAGCAGTGGAGTTAAAGAACAGACACTTTGCACACAGTTGATACCTGTGGCAAGTCAGTGTTTCACTATGTGACAACATTTAAAATGTTAATGCCCTTTGACTCAGTGATCCTGTACCTAGCATACTACCTTATGGATACATTCTCAAAAGTATGTAGTGATGTATGCAGCAATATTTTCAATAGCAAAAATGTCCAAACATATGTCTGTTCTAGAGAAACAGTTAAATGATGAAAACCTATTCAACAGGACACTACATGGCAGTTAACAGCAATGAAGTAGGGCTTTGCTAATGTGGAAAACTCCATATTAAATGAAAAAAGGTAGGTGTAGAATAGTGTATGTAATATATCTTTAATAACTTCTAAAGAGTGTATGCCTGGAAAGGATACACAAGAAATTATTTTAAGAGTGTCCATCTTGAGGAGATAGGTTTAAGGGTAAGTTGTTAAATTGCTATATTTTCATTTTTCTTGGGAACTGTAAGGCTTTTTAATTCCTTAAAAATTTGCCATTTTGTTATTTAGTTTAAAAATTATATATATATATGTAAAAAAAATTACAGCAGTGCAAAAAAGTAGACACTATGAAAACCTCCCAAGGTAGACCCCAACTTCGCAATCCCTCAGTTCTCTTCCCCGGAACCTCTGTTACTTTTTGTGTATTTTCTGAGAAATATTCTTTAATGAGCACTCTATTTCCACGTCCACTTAATATTAATATTCCATATCTATTCTTCTGAATTGTGCTTTTTTTTCTCCAGAAGTGTCTTGAAGGTTGTTCTTTATATCAGAAAAGATATATCTAGCCCATTCTTTGCCCCACCCTCATTTTTATTATGGAAATTTTGAAACATACACCAAAGTAGAGATTATATAATGAAGTCATGTGTTCCATCGCCCCAAATGCTCTTTCCTTAATGCTCTTTCAGTCACTTTACCCTCTGTCTGTAGACTAAACTGAGCCTGTTTGTGTAAATGTTCCTGTTCATGTAAAAGGAATCATATAGTATGTATTCTTAGGTCTCACTTCTTTCAACATAATTTCTTTGAGATTCATTCATGTTGTTGAATGGGTCAGCAGTTCATTCTTTTTTTTTTCCTTGAGATTTTATGAATGTACTGCCGTGCTTATCTATTCTCCTACTGATGGGCAATTGGGTTATTTCCAGTTTGGACCTGTTATGAATGAGGCTGCATTGAATAGTCTTAGTACAAGTGATTTTGGACATAGGTTTTTCTTTCTCATAGTTAAATCTCCAGTAGTGGAATTGATAATTCATAAGGTAAATATTCAAACATTAACTTTGTAAGATAATCTGCCAGATTCCAAAGTGACTGTCATTTTACACTTCCACCAGTAATGAGAGTTCCAGTTCCATGTCTTCAACATTTGGTGGTGTCAGTCTACCCCATTCTTTTTAAGGAGTTCTGTAATACTCCATTTTTTGACTATCATAATTTGTTTAATCCCTGGTTGATGAGCATTTAGGATTTGTCTGGTCCTCTGCTACCACAGGTTCATTTCTTTTATCTTTTTGTTTCTTGAAGTGTTGTTGATACATAGTCTTATATTGGTTTCAAATGTACAACACAGTGGTTTAATAGTTACCCATATTATTAAATCCTCACCCCTCTAGTGTAGTTACTATATGTCAACATAGAAAGATGTTACAGAATCATGGACTATATTCTCCATGCCGTGACCAACTTATATTGTGATTGAGAATTATTGTGCCCCTTTATCCCCCTCACTTTCCCCACCTGCCCACCCCAACCTCTCCCCAATGATAACCATTAGTCACTTTTGAGTGTCTCTGAATCTACTGTTCTTTTGTTACTTCTGTTTTGCTTTGTTTTTAAATTCAACATACAAGTGAAATCATATGGTATTTGTCTTTCTCTACCTGGCTTATTTCACTGAGCATAATACTCTCTAGGTCTATCCATGTTACAAATGGCAGGATTTTCTTTTCTTTTTATGGTTGAATAATATTCCATTGTGTACACGTACCACATCTTCTTTATCCATTCATCTATTGATGGACACTTTGGTTGCTTCCATAACTTGGCTATTGTAAATAATGTGGCGATAACATAGGGGTGCATATGTCTTTTAAATCAGGGATTTTGTTTTCTTCGGGTAAATCCCTTAAAGTGGAATTCCTGGGTCAAATTGTATTTCTATTTTTAGTTTTTTGAGGAACCTGCATACTGCTTTTCACAGCAGTTGCACCAATTTACATTCCCACCACAGGTTCATTTCTACATTTGAATTTTAGAATCAGCTTATCTAATTAAAAAGGTTAGTTTTGTTTTATAAAATTTATGTAATTAGGGAGAATTTAGTCATTTTATTCCAGAACAGTATATTTTGTTTCTTCAAGTCTTCAGTGTTCCCTAGTGTTTTAGAGTTTTCTTCCTATAGATTTTATGTATTTCTTATTACATTTACTCCTTTAGATAATTAATCTCTTTTGTTTTCATATATAGCATCTTTTCTTTCATTTATTTTTTTGGCTTCGTCTCTATAGGAATGCTGTTTTTTAAAATTAATTTTATGCCATGCAGGTTTGCTCAATTTCATTAGTTCTCCTGGTAGCCCATTTGATTCTTTTGTGTTTTCCATATAATCATGATCGAAAATAATTTTCCCTCCCCATCCTTTCCAATTTTGAATCATGAGGTGCAAGTATTACTTAGGTTGCTTATTTAAAAAATATTTTACTTAACTACTTGAAAGAATAGGGTAGATATAAAATGTACTGATATGGAAAACATCTCCAAGAAACACTGTTAACAGTACATCTAGTATGATCCTATTTATTAAAACAAAACAAACAAATATAAACTCGTTGGAACTAAAGTGAGGAAACAAAATTACAAACAAAATATTCTCACACCTTTGCACTTCAGGGTTGTTCCTGGTGTGAAGTAGGAACACCTTGCAGGCTGAGTCCTGTTTTACTTTCCTAGAGCTTCTTGAGCGTAGTATCCCGGTTACTTTCAGTTGGATTCTGGTCCTTTGATAAAACAATTTAGCAAATTAATATATATTCAGTACCTAGAATAAATTACATGGTTTGACATCACATAGCTCTAAATAAGTTGTTTTTTTTTATTAAGGTATCATTGATATACACTCTTACGAACATTTCACAAGAAAAACAATGTGGTTATTACATTCATCTTTATTATGGAGTCCCCCCCATACCCCATTGCAGTCACTGTCCATCAGTGTAGTAAGGTGCCACAGAGTCCCTATTTGTCCTCTCTCAGCTAAACTGTCTTCCCAGTGACCCCACGCACACCATGTGTACCAATCATGTAACCCCACAATCCCCTTCACCCTCCCACACCCCTCCCCTTTGGTAACCACTAGTCTCCTTGAAGGCTGAGTCTGCTGCTATTTTGTTCCTTCAGTTTTGCTTCGTTGTTATACTCCACAAATGAGGGAAATCATTTGATACTTGTCTTTCTCTGCCTGGCTTATTTCACTGAGCATAATACCTTCTGGCTCCATCCATGTTGTTGCAAATGGTAGGATTTGTTTTCTTCTTATGGCTGAATAATATTCCATTGTATATATGTACCACATCTTCTTTATCCATTCATTTACTGTTGGACACTTAGGTTGCTTCCATTTCTTGGCTATTGTAAATGGTACTGTGATAAACATAGGGGTGCATATGTCTTTTTCAAACTGGGCTGCTGCATTCTTAGGGTAAATTCCTAGGAGTGGAATTCCTGGGTCAAATGGTATTTCTATTTTGAGTTTTTTGAGGAACCTCCATACTGCTTTCCTTCCACAATGGTTGAACTAGCTTATATTCCTACCAGCAGTGTAGGAGGGTTCCCCTTTCTCCACATCCTTGCCAACATTTGTTGTTGTTTTTCTTTTGGATGGTAGCCAACCCAACTGGTGTGAGGTGATATCTCAGTGTGGTTTTAATTTGCATTTCTCTGATGATTAGTGACGTGGAGCATTTTTTCATGTGCCTGTTGGTCATCTGAATTTCTTCTTTGGAGAAGTGTCTGTTCAGCTCCTCTGCCCATTTTTTAATTGGCTAATTTGCTTTTTGTTTGCAGAGGTGCATGAGTTCTTTGTATATTTTGGATGTCAACCCCTTATCGGATGTCATTTATGAATATATTCTCCCATACTGTAGGGATGCCTTTTTGCTCTGCTGTCGGTGTCCTTTGCTGTACAGCTTTTTAGTTTGATATAGTCCCATTTATTCATTTTTGCTTTTGTTCCCCTTGCCCGTGAAAATATGTTCACGAAGAAGTTGTTCATATTTATATTCAAGGCATTTTTGCCTATGTTTTTTTCTAAGAGTTTTTATGGTTTCATAATTTATATTCAGGTCTTTGATCCATTTTGAGTTTACTTTTGTGTATGGGGTTAGACAATAATACAGTTTCATTCTCTTACATGTAGCTGTCCAGTTTTGCCAACACCAGCTGGTGAGGAGGCTGTCATTTCCCCATTGTATATCCATGGCTCCTTTATCATATATTAATTGACCATATATGCTTGGGTTTATGTCTGGGCTCTCTATTCTGTTCCACTGGTCTATGGGTCTGTTCTTGTGCCAGCACCAAATTGTCTTGATTACCGTGGCTTTGTAGTAGAGCTTGAAGTCGGGGATCGTAATACCCTCAACTTTATTCTTCCTTCTCAGGATTGCTTTGGCTATTCGGGGTCTTTTGTGGTTCTGCATGAATTTTAGAACTATTTGTTCTAGTTTGTTGAAGAATGCTGTTGATATTTTGATAGAGATTGCATTGACTCTAGATTGCTTTAGGCAGGATGGCCATTTGATAGTATTAATCCTTCCTATCCATGAGCACAGAATGTGCTTCCATTTATTGGTATATTCTTTTATTTCTCTAATGAGTATCTTCTAGTTTTCAGGGTATAGGTGTTTCACGTCTTTGGTTGGGTTTATTCCTAGGTATTTTATTCTTTTTGATGCAGTTGGGAATGGAATTGTTTTCCTGATTTCTCTTTCTGCCAGTTCATTGTTAGTATGTAGGAATGCAACAGGTTTCTGTGTATTAATTTTGTATCCTGCAACTTTGCTGAATTCAGATATTAGATCTAGTAGTTTTGGAGTGGATTTTTAGGGTTTTTTATGTACAACATGTCATCTGCAAACAGGGGCAGTTTAACTTCTTCTTTGCCAATCTGGATGCCTTTTATTTCTTTGTGTTGTCTGATTGCTGTGGCTAGGACCTCCACAAGTATGTTGAATAAAAGTGGGAGAGTGGGCATCCTTGTCTTGTTCTGATCTTAAAGGAAAAGCTTTCAACTTTTCACTGTTAAGTATAATGTTGGCTGTGGGTTTGTCATATATGGCCTTTATTATGTTGAGGTACTTGTCCTCTATACCCATTTTGTTGAGAGTTTTTATCATGAATGGATGTTGAATTTTGTCGAATGCTTTTTCAGCATCTATGGAGATGATCATGTCGTTTTTATCCTTCTTTTTGTTGATGTGGTGGATGATGTTGATGGATTTTTGAATGTTGTACCGTCCTTGCATACCTGGAATAAATCCTACTTGATTATGATGGATGAACTTTTTAATGTATTTTTGAATTCAGTTTGCTAATATTTTGTTGAGTATTTTTGCATCTATGTTCATCAGTGATAGTGGTCTGTAATTTTCTTTTATTGTGGTATCTTTGCCTGGTTTTGGTATTAAAGTGATGCTGGCTCGTAGAATGAGTTTAGGAGTATTCCCTCCTATTTTCCTTTTTGGAAAACTTTAAGGAGGATGGGTATTTGTTCTACACTAAATGTTTGATAAAATTCAGCAGTGAAACCATCTGGGCCAGGAGTTTTGTTCTTAGCTAGTTTTTTGATTATCAGTTCAATTTATTTGCTGTTAATTGGTCTATTCAGATTTTCTGTTTCTTCCTGGGTCAGCCATGGAAGGTTGTATTTTTCTAGAAACTTGTCCATTTCTTCAAGGTTACCGAATTTGTTAGCATATAATTTTTTATAGTATTCTCTCATATTTCTTTGTATTTCTTTGGTGTCTGTAGTGATTTTTCCTTTCTCATTTCTGATTCTGTTTATGTGTGTAGACTCTTTTTTTTTTTTGATAAGTCTTGCTAGGGGTTTATCTATTTTGTTTATTTTCTTGAAGAAGCAGCTCCTGCTTTCACTGATTCTTTCCATTGTCTTATTCTTCTCTATTTTATTTATTTCTGCTCTAATCTTTATTATGTACCTCCTTCTCCTGGCCTTTGGCCTCATTTGTTCTTCTTTTTCTAGTTTCGTTAATTGTGAGTTTAGACTGTTCATATGGGATTGTTCTTCTTTCCTGAGGTAGGCCTGTATTGCAATATATTTCCCTCTTAGCTAGGCCTTTACTGCATCCCACAGATTTTGTGGTGTTGAATTATTGTTGTCATTTTTCTCCATATATTGCTTGGTGTCTGTTTTGTTTATTGATCCATTGATTATTTAGGAGCATGTTGTTAAGCCTCCATGTGTTTGTGGGCTTTTTCATTTTCATTGTATCATTTATTTTTAGTTTCATACCTTTGTGGTTTGAGAAGCTGTTTGGTACAATTTCAATCTTTTTGAATCTATTTCGGCTCTTTTCGTGGCCCAGTATATGATCTATTCTTGAAAATGTTCCATGTGCATTTGAGAAGAATGTGTATTCTGTTGCTTTTGGGTGGAGTGTTCTGTAGATGTCTATTAGGTCCATCTGTTCTAATGTGTTGTTCAGTGCCTCTGTCTCCTTACTTATTTTCTGCCCGGTTTTTCTGTCCTTTGGATTGAGTGGTGTGTTGAAGTCTCCTCAAATGAATGCATTGCGTTCTATTTCCTCCATTAATTCTGTAGTATTTGTTTCACATACATAGGTGCTGCTGTGTTGGGTGCCTAAATATTTATAATGGTTATATCATCTTGTTGGACTGACCCCTTTATCATTATGTAATGTCCTTCTTTGTCTCTTGTTACTGTCTTTGTTTTGACGTCTATTTTGTCTGATAGAAGTACTGCAACTTCTGCCTTTATCTCCCTATTAGTTGCATGAAATATCTTTTTCCATCCCTTCACTTTTAGTCTGTGTATGTCTTTGGGTTTGAAGTGAGTCTCTTGTAGGCAGCATATAGATGGGGCTTGTTTTTTATCCATTCAGTGACTATGTGTCTTTTGATTGTTGCATTCAGACCATTTACATTTAGTGTGATTATTGATAGGTATGTCGTTATTGACATTGCAGGCTTTAGATTCATGGTTCTGAAAGGTTCTAGAGTAATTCCCTTACTATATAACAGGCTAATTTAACTCATTTAATATGTTATTGCAAACACAATCTAAAGGTTCTTTTTTTTTTCTTCCTCCTCCATTCTTTATATATTACATATCATATTCTGTTCTCTTTATCTATCCCTTGGCTGACTTTGGGGATAGTTTATTTGATTTAACATCTCTTAGAAATTAAGTGTTCTACTTTATTTACTGTGGTTTTATTTCCTCTGGTGACAGCTATTTAGCCTTAGGAACACTTCCATCTATAGCAGTCCCTGCAAAATACACTGTAGAGGCAGTTTGTTGGGGGTAAGTTCTCTCAGGTTTTGCTTATCTGGAAACTGTTTAATCCCTCCAAATTTAAATGATAATATTTCCGGGTTGAATATTCTTCGTTCGAGGCCCTTCGGTTTCATTGCATTAAATATATCATGCTGTTCCCTTCTGTCCTTTAAGGTTTTTGCTCAGAAGTCTGTTGGGTTTTCCTTTGTATGTCATCTTTTTTTTCTCTCTAGCTGCTTTTAATAGTCTTTCTTTATCCTTGATCTTTCCCATTTTAATTATTATATGTCTTGGTGTTGTCTTCTTTGGGTCCTCTGTGTTGGGAGATCTGTGCACATTCACGGCCTAAGAGACTGTCTACCTCCCCAGATTGGGGAAATTTTCAGCTTTCTATCCCTTTTTCTCTCTCTTCTTCCTCTAGTACCCCTATAATATGAATATTGTTCCATTTGGATTGGTCACACAGTTTTCTCAATATTCTTTCATTCCTAGATATCCATTTTTCTCTCTGTGCCTCAGCTTCTTTGTATTCCTCTTCTCTAATTTCTATTTCATTTATCTTCTCCACCGTATCTAATCTTTAAATCCCTGCATTTTATGTGTCATTTCTGATATGGAATTTCTTAATGATTGAATTTCCATCCTAAATTCATTCTTGAGTTCTTGAATATTTTTCTCTACCTCCATGAGCATGTTTATTATTTTTATTTTGAACTCTCTATCCAGAAGATTGATAAGTTCAGTTTCACTTATTTGTTTTTCTGGTTTTTGTGAGATTTTGGTTTGATCCAGGCACCTTTGACGTTTCATATTTGTATGTGGCTCCCTCTAGTGCACAGAATCTCTCATCCCTGGAGCTGCTCAGCCCCTGGAGTGATGTTGGGGTTGCAGGGTAATGGCGCTGGTGCCTGGGGGGGAGGAAAGAGTTGTTTCCTGCTTCCCGGCTGCATTGCCTGTCTCCACTGTCAGAACCAGTGGGCCAAGCTCACAGGTGTAAGCCTCTGTGCTTTGCATTTGTAGCTGCCATAGGTGGGGCTTCCCTCTGGGTGGCCTGATGCCAGGGCAGGTACTGCTTTTTTGCAAGCAGGTGCTGGCAGGCCAGGAGGAAGCAGTTTGTGTATAATGGTTGGGGTCTTGGAGCTGAGTCACCAGCCACGGGGTTGGAGCGCCTGAAAGTTCTCAACCTCCTTGGCTGAGTACGCCCAGACAAATTTGTCCACCTATCCTTTCTCCTGAGCAGCAACCTCTGTGCAATCCTTGCTCCTTTAGCAGCCCTTTTGCTGTTAGGAAGACTGCCTGCCTTTCTTTTGTCTCAGAGCAGCCGGATGTGGATCACTGTTTTCCACAAACCACTGGAATCTCAGTCTCTCCAGGTATTTCACCTGTCCTAGCTTTCCAACCCCACTAATATCCAGAGCACCATGTAATGTAGGTTCATGCTCCCAAAGCAGATCTCCACGGCTGGGTCTTCAGCAGTCCTAGGCTTCCACCCCCTCCCTGCTCCGTTTCTTTTCCTCCCATCTGTGAGCCTGGGTGGGGGAAGGGTTGGGTCCCGCTGGATCAAGGCTTTGGTATGTTACCCTGTTTCATGACGTTTGCTCTGTTCTCCAGGTGTATGCAGTCTTGCGCAGTCTTCTTTCCTGTTGCTCTTTCAGGATTAGTTGTATTACCTATATCTTAATATTATATGCGGTTTTGGGAGGAGTTCTCTGTCTCACCTCTCATGCTGCCATCTTTAATCCTCTCTGATAAGTAAATTCTTTACCATCTTTTTGTTTGTTTTTTTTCATAGGGATTTTGGAGTAAAATCTAAGTGTATGACTTACTATAGGCAAATAGTCTTAAAGATTTTCTCTTTGAGAGACAATGAGCAATTATCTTAACCATTTTTGCCTGTATAGAAGAGACGGTCAAACCGCCAAGTTAAGCGAAAAAAGTATACAGAGGATCTGGATATAAAAATCACTGATGATGAGGAAGAAGAAGAAGTAGATGTAACTGGTCCAATAAAAACTGAGCCTATCCTCCCTGAACCAGTGCAGGAACCAGATGGCGAGACTTTGCCTTCCATGCAGTTCTTTGTGGTAAGCTGAGAACTTAAGAAATTTGAGAGGTTTGTCCTGTTGGTCAGAATCACTGTTGACTGACTGCATCTTTTCCTACAGGAGAATCCCAGTGAAGAAGATGCAGCCATTGTAGACAAAGTGCTTTCTATGCGGATTGTGAAGAAGGAGGTGAGGCCTCTATCTTTAATGGCAGCCCATAATGCTTTGTTTATAGCCTTTATTTAATGAGCACTGTCGGTTGTCAGTATATATTTCTATAGGTACGAAATGGCAGAAGAAAGTTAGCTAGAAAATAGGAACTGTCTCATTGCCTCTTCTTTTGCTTATCTGCTTAAAATGGGTAAAGGCTTATTTTCTTAAGTCATCAGGTCTCTAGTTTTCAAGTAACCAGATTAGTTGTTTAATCCTCAAGTCAGTAATATATTCTGGGAGCATTGGTTTTAAGTTCTTCCATGTGTGGTTAAACTTTAAAGTTCTTTTTTTGACAAATTAGACATATTAAATCTTTGACAAATTAGAAAGGTATTAGTAATTGTAATTTCTTTCTTCTCAGCTTCCTTCCGGACAATATACTGAAGCAGAAGAATTCTTTGTCAAGTACAAGAACTAGTATGTGATTTGTGGAAAAAGATTTTCACCCCAAACTCCATAGGGTTGTAAAAAGTTCTCCTGTATAGTCTCTCCTGGGTGGGAATGTGTTCCTTTTTTAATTGGCATGTGTTCTGCTAGCCCAAATTACTGTGTTCAGTGTGTGTTCAAGGAGAAGTTCACAAATTGACATGACTCCTACTGTTTCCCTACAGGAAGGTGGGGTCCTCACTACCTAGTTTCTGGTAAAATCCCTTGTGATCCTCTATAACTTAGTCTGACATTAAGACCTTGCTCCTCAAAGTGGGATCTGTGGGCCAGCAGAATTGGCATCATTTGGATACTTGTTACAAATGTGAACTTCCAAATCCACCCCAGACCAGGTGGCTTGTGTGCAAAACCAAGTTGAAGAAGCACTCTATGAGACTGTCTCCCTCATTTCAGCATGTTCTCATTGTGTCTGCTTCTGGCTAATTCCAAAATCTCAAGTAGTAGCCTACAGTTCCGCTTTCTCACACCGTGACTGGCTATTTCCTTCCCTTTCAGCTCCTATCTGCACTGTGAATGGGCTACCATCTCCCAACTAGAGAAGGATAAGAGGATCCATCAAAAACTAAAACGCTTCAAGACCAAAATGGCTCAGATGAGACACTTCTTCCATGAGGTAATTAAGATAGGTATTGCCTATTGTTTATTTCATGGAAGTAGGAATTATTGGGTTTATCAGCCTTGATTGATTCTTCAGAAGACTTGTAGTGGCTTTGTATATATATATAGGCATAGAGTTGTAATTTTGATCATTGGAGTTCTCTTACTTAATTGCCCCATGCTTTGTTTTACCAGGTCTAAATATGGTCTTTTTATAAATTATAAGATATTTTGAAATTGACTTGCTCAATATTCATGAAATATTTTCAAAACGGGTGTTAAACTGACCTCTGGTCCATTCTTCTCCCTCTGATGTTGTTAGCAGTTGATGGTATCTTTAGAAATAAGCAACCATATCATTAAGAGAGAATGTTTATTTTCTCACATTTCTAATCTAGTACACCTAGACATAGTGATAAGCTTTAATATCCCATATCCAGTGTTACTACTAGTTAAACACTGGAGTGTGCATACAGGTCCCTTGAGCCATATTTTACTGCTCCATTTTGCCATGAAAGTCTTGTGTACATACCCCTTTGCCAAACTGGGATTTTGCAAGTGCCTTGAGAAGAAACATTCTTTTACAAAGCTTCTTAGAACTAAAGGGGAGAAGGTCCAGTAAGAAACAATGAGAGAAGGAATAATGTATCGCTTCAGCAAAAAAATCAGTTCTGGCTGAATACATTTGATAAAGCTAACTTCATACCAGCAGGTTTGCCTATAAATGAGTTATTTTCCACATCACCTGGAAAGGATCATATAGGTTTTATCATTTGTTTTTATATGAAAATAGCGATAATTGGGTTGTATTTTTTCATCCATGTTCTTTTAAAGCCTAATTTATAAAACGTACAATGAAACTGTAATCCCATTCCAGCTGGTGTTAGATGTACAATTTGTGACCATTGAAGCAAGCGGTATTAACTAACTTAAATTCCAATTAAATCTGCCCATTTTATAGATAGGCCATTTAACCAAATCAAGCATTCATTTATTCATTTATTATGATAAACCAGTCTATTTTGTCATGTAGCTCACTGTCTAATCAGGAAGAGAGAGATATTAAAAAAGAATTCAAATTGTGATAAGTGCCAGGAAAGAAAGAGTACAAAGAGACATAAGAATTTTTTACAAATGCCTACTTTGAATAATTAGGAAAGATGTCTCTGAGAATTGAATTATCACTAGGAGTTAGCAGGGCCATGAATACCTGTAAATAGTATAACTGGAATGGGAAATAGTATATATGAGGGCCCTGAGACAGGACAAGGCACTGAAAGGACAGTGCAGCTGATGGACAGTAGAGAGTAAATAGTCCAGAATGAGATCAGACATTTAGGCAAGCAGGCACTTGTAGATCTTTTAAGGAGTTTGGTTTTAGTTTTGTTTCTATTCTAAATGCAAAAGGAAACCATTGAGCTATTTAAAACAGGTTAAATATCTAATTTTCACTTCTAAAAATCACCTCAACTTTGGAGAATGGAGTGGAAAAGAATAAGCATGGAAGGGGATGAACAGGGTGAAAGCAGTTGAAGTTTTCTAGATGAGAAATTTATGGCTTAGACTGGAGTGGTTTCAGTGGATAGAGAGAATGGATAGATTTGATTTTATTTTAAAGTAGAATTGACAGGGCTTGGAGTGATGGCTTATGTAGATAGGTTTCTAGTGTGAGCAGATGGGTTGAGGTGGGAGCATTTATTGAAGTGTGGAAGATTTTAAAAGCACCCAATTTGGGGAAAATGAAGAATTTAGTATAGACCATGTTAAGCTTAAGATTCCTTAACACATGTCTAGTAAGCAGATGGATATACAAATCTGGGGTTTTCAGGTTACAATTTAAATTTGGAACTTATGGCATATAAATAGTTATTAAAGTCTTAATAATGAATAAAGTCACCTGGGGAGAATGTTCTATACTTTTTAATGGTTCTGTATGTACTTCCTTACAGAAAGTTCTTGTTATAAGAGAATGAATGTAAGCCCAGAACCAGTGCTTGAGGAATGTTCCCAAATTTAGAGGTCCAGGTGAGGGAGAAGGAATTGTATGCTGGAGTGGTAGGAGAAAGATTAGGAAAAAGATATGTCACAAAAACCAAGTGAAAAAAGTGTCTTAAGAAAGAAGGGTTTTTTCCCTTAAGATTTCTTTGAGATCTTCTTTCTTTGGAGTCTTGTGTTACTTATCTTAGGATAACACCCAAAGCTGGATATCAGTAACTTAGAAGAACCAGTGAAGGTGATTGAGAATTGGCCAAAAAAATAAACAAACAAATAAATAAATAAAGGGGGAGGGTGACTACAGAAGAAAGTCTGCTGTCTCAGAAAAGCCAAAGGAAGAGAGTGCATTAAAGAGGGAATGATGAATTGCTGAATCCTTTGTAAAGGTAAAATAAGATGAGTACAGAAATGTTTCTATTGTATTTGGCAATTTGGAGATCATTAATGAACTTGACAAGTAGTTTAGGTGTGGAATGGAAGTGGAAGGACGAATGGAATGGATGGACAAATGAAGGAGGTGATGAAATGGAGATACCATGTGTTTAAAATTTAACTCTTGGGAAAGCTTGGGTATGAAGCAGAACAGAAAATAGTTGCAGGGGGTTGTAGAATCAAGGGAGGTCATTTTAAGATGAGAAATAGAGCATGCTTGTATGTTTATAAGAATGATCCAGTAGAGAGGGATTCTTAAGTAGGTGAGAAGGAATAGAATTCAAAACATACATAGAGAGAATGGCCTCTGTTAGAGAGATGAGACACTTTCTCTGCTAACAAGTGAGAAAATGGGTACAGGCACAGATAAGTTTGTAGGATTTGATATTGTGAAAATGGGGAACTCCCTTCTAATGACTCTTTTCTTAATAAATTTTGGAGTAGAGTCGTCAGTTAAAGGTAGGATGGAGGGTGGGTTTACTGGACAGTGGTTTTTTTGAACTAATTGCTTGATTTCACAACTCCTCTAGGATGAAGAGCCCTTCAATCCAGACTATGTAGAGGTTGATAGGATATTGGATGAGTCTCACAGTATTGACAAAGATAATGGGGAGGTGAGTTGGGTCATGGAGGAACATGAAAGAAATCTATAGCTTTCTGCTAGTCTGCTTGCCCATCCTTTATTTTGCAGATATGACTGAACAATCCAATCCCTTGGACTAAAAAGGTATTTTTTGCATTTTTCTGAGGGATCCTTAGAGTGATATTGGGAAGGTAAGGGAATAGGGAGAGAGTCTAAAAAGAAAGATTCCCATAAAATCAAACATCTGAGAGCTATGTTTCTAAGTACTGTATTTGCAAGTTTGGGGAGTTATAAATACTCATTCACCTTGGTCTCTTTTTCTCTCAGATTTTCTGTAGGAGACCCTTGATATTCATTTGGGCGTGAAAGGTGGAGAGGGAGAAAGGGATACTTAACAAATCCTTAAATTTATGAATATAAAAATACTTGTACAGATTCATAGCTTTCTTCATGTTGTTGAGAATTATTTCCTGAACTTACTGTCAGTTAAATGCATTTTCATTTGTTATTAAAACAGGTCTACTTCATCTCAATCTGTACTTTTAAACAGATTGCAGGGTCCTACTGCTCCCATAGATTCAGTAGGTTTAGGGTAGAACCCAGAGATCTGTATTTTTAAGCTGGTTCTCAAAGGGGTTTTCATGTGTAGCTTGATTGGAGAGTCACAAAAACAGGCTTAGATTGGGGAGCAGTTTTACATATGTTGACACATGTGCTGATACGGTTTCATAAATCACTTCTTTCATTTCCAAATAAATTATATAGGTCAAGCCACCAGTGAAGTCAACTCTCTCTATATTAAGTGTATTTCAAATTTACTTAATTTGTGAACCATCATTTCCTTAGAATTTATCACTTCCTTTTCACTTCAAGTAGTAGTTGTTGGTTAGCTTTTGCAGGGCCACACTTCATAAAAATTTTATCACTTTTGACAGTTAATACTTAAACAGTGACCAGTAGGGAACAACAAAACCTTGTTAAGGTGTCAGTGCCCAGTGGTGAGCTGGGCTCACTGACAAGCTAAGTGACTTGCTTCCATTTGTCATCCTTTTAGGATCTGAGAGTCACAAGTCTTCTCCCTGTAAAATTGCAAGTTTACACTATTTCGTAAGGCTTTGGGGTCACTCAGCATCTTAGATGTCTTTGGCCCATTACAATTCACTACGTCTTCAAATCCTAACATATAGTATTCTACTTTTGGAGTGAGGGGTGGGAGTCACTGATGGTTTACTCATTTGTAGGAGGTGAGCAGGGAGTGGAGCAGGTCAGCACAGGTTAACAACTGTTAAGTTCCCTTCATTTTCGGAATCTCGGCCTTCCCAGCCTTAAAAGTCTTACACTTTCTACAGTAGTACTTAACTTTCCAAAAGTAACCTTTGGTTAAGGGCCCTTTTAAATGTTTTGCAAGTGGCATGACAAGTGAAAATGTTTTAGAACTCTGGTATTATAATTTATGCTCCCAATGTTGTATAAGAACATTCTGTGTACCCATTTTCCTCTTCTCCAAAATGATTTTAATTTGTCATCCTTAATAGGGGAAATAAGTATCATAAATATTAAAGCCCTTGGAAAAGTAAGTTACGATGCTGGAAATGTGTGACCTGGACAAAAGGCTTTACAGAGAAAATGATCTGAGTCACTATAATAAAGAAAAAGGTATAAAAGCAACTGGACTAATTCTAGGAATTCCTTGATCTGTGAGCAGGATCTGTTGAGGAATTTTTGTATCTTTAAACTTATTGCTGTTTTAAGGGTTATTCTATGAGATGTGATAGATTGGTTTTTTCATTGGTCTCAATCTAATGCTTCTTGCTTCAAAAGCTAAAAATAAACTGCAGTCAGTGTACCCAGGTTGGGTAGTGAGAGCGGGAGCCACTTTACCATTGGTCACTTCCTTCCCTTGCAGTGGAATGCCTTCAAGGATCATAGCACTTTGAGGAGTTCCATCATTTCCCCTTCCTCTCCTCTCTTATTACATCTCTTCAGTTATACCTCTTGTGGTTATCTCCTAGCTCCTTGGGGCTCACAAGGAAACCTCTTTACCACAGTATGACTGCTGTTTGAAGTAGCATCTGCACTCAGAGCTCCAGCAGCACTGTATCCCAATGATTTCAACCCTTCCCTGCTCCTATGGGTTTAACCATTTCCTCTCTTCTGAAAGTAGCCTTGATTTCTACTGTATCAAATTTGGTGCTGGGATAATAGTATAGAATAGAGCCATATCTTTTAATTTCAACCTAATTCAACACAATCTAAAAGAAAGGGTTTTTTTTTTTTTGCATCTGCTTGATTATTGAGCATAGTGTTTCAGTGCTTAGGTTCTAGAAACTACTGGGTAGAAATTTCACTTTTAGAACAGATTCTGATAAATTGCCTAGAAGAATGACCAAAGCCACAAACAGAACAGTGCCATCAGCAGGTGAACCTATGGTTGGTGTTTTCAACCTGATTTTTCAGCACCTTTACTGACATTTTGTGATCTGTTTCTATAGCCAAATTCCTACTCTTTAACCACAACAGGGAACATGGAATCAGTCTGTTAAGACTTTGGCTTCTTCTCTCCTAGCCTGTAATTTACTACCTGGTTAAATGGTGCTCTCTGCCCTATGAGGACAGCACATGGGAGCTGAAAGAGGACGTTGATGAGGGCAAGATTCGAGAATTTAAACGGATCCAGTCAAGGCACCCAGAACTCAAAAGGGTGGTAAGTACATTTGCATTTATAGAGTATAAAGCCCATATAGGTAATGATTTAATTTTTCCCCTATTGAAGTTTATGTAGTTTTAGCTTTTTATTAGGGAAATTTTTGAACATATACAAAAGTTGAAGAAATAGTATAATGTTCTCATCACCCAACTGTAATGATTAACATGTAACCAATCTTATTTCATCTATTTCTCCACCCACTCATTTCCCTGTTTCCAGGTGATTTTAAAGCAAATCCCAGATTCTTTTATTTCATTTGTGAATACTTAAGTGTTTATGTCTAAAAGATAAATATCATTGTTACAGTAGAAAAAATTTAACCATTCCTAAATGTCATTAAATAACCAATCGCTGTATATGTTTCCCTTATGGTCTTCTATTTTTTGTTAAATTGTTTGAGTTGGATTCTAAATAAGGTCCATATATTGCTTTTGGCTAATGTCTCAAATCTCTCTGAATTATAGTTCCCCCTTGATCTCCTTTCCCTCCTTTTCAATTTTCTCTTGAAGAAACCAGGTGATTTGTTCTCTAGGGTTTTCTATAGCCAGAAGTTTACCAGTTGCATTCTCCTTAGTATCTTTTAACATGTTTTTTGTCTCTTATATTTCATATAAATGGGTAGAGGTAGAATAGCGCTGTCCATTAGGAGAGCATGGTGTTTGTTGATTGTTGAGCATAGTGTTTCAGTGCTTAGGTTCTAGAAACTACTGGGTAGAAATTTCACTTTTAGAACAGATTCTGATAAATTGCCTAGAAGAATGACCAAAGCCACAAACAGGACAGTGCCATCAGCAGGTGAACCTATGGTTGGTGTTTTCAACCTGATTTTTCAGCACCTTTTTAGATACTGACATTTTGTGATCTGTTTCTATAGCCAAATTCTTACTCTTTAACCACAGCAGGGAACATGGAATCAGTCTGTTAAGGCTTTGGCTTCTTCTCTCCTAGCCTGTAATTTACTACCTGGTTAAATGGTGCTCTCTGCCCTATGAGGACAGCACATGGGAGCTGAAAGAGGACGTTGATGAGGGCAAGATTCGAGAATTTAAGGCCTGTACTGGCCAGTACAGTAGCCTCTAGCCACATTTCAAATGCTCAGTAATCACATATGGCTGGTGGCAGATAACAAACATTTTCTGTCAGTTTCGACAGTTCTATTAGATATAACTGTTCTAGAGCTTGATCAGATGGGGGAGGAAGGCCATTAAATCTACTTCATAGGTGGTTCTGTTGGGTTGTCTTTTGTGATTAGTCACTTATGATGACTGCCTAGATCCATTCTTTAAAGATTTTAAAATGGTGATATTTTAATTCTATTATTTCTTCATTTATTAGCCAGAATTTTCTATAAAAAGAAATATTATTCACCTACTCTTTGGTTACCCTGAAATACAGATGGTATAGGTGGGTTACTATGTAATTACCTATTGCTGCCTATCAGAATACCCTAAAACTTAGTGGCTTAAAACAGCAACTCTTTTTCTTTATTTCCCAGTTTTCAAAATAATGAAGTAGTTCCCTAGAATCCTCCAAAAGTGACTAGTAGGTTTTCCTTTTTTTTTTAAGTGTCATTATGACCTCATGAATTTGAATATATTTAACATGTTTTAATCTAAGCAATAATGTTTTGAATTGACTTCAACTATGAGAACTACCTAGTAAGTTTGCCTAATTTTGTTTGTTTCCACCCCATTTATTCAAATTTTCTATTTTTTAGAATCGCCCACAGGCAAGTGCCTGGAAGAAGTTGGAGCTGTCACATGAGTATAAAAACAGAAACCAGTTACGAGAATATCAGTTAGAAGGCGTCAATTGGCTGCTCTTTAATTGGTATAACAGGTAAAGGAAAGATTGGGCCCCTAAGGTATAGGCTTACTCTGGGGTTATTTTTATTCATTTTCTGTGGGAACAATTTCTTTTCATGTGTTTTTTGGAAGTTGGTGCCATTTGACATGTTTCTTTTTTTCCGTGATGAATCTGCAGGCAAAACTGTATCCTGGCTGATGAGATGGGATTGGGGAAAACTATTCAGTCCATTGCCTTCTTGCAGGAGGTATATAATGTTGGCATTCATGGTCCCTTCCTGGTTATTGCCCCACTGTCCACAATCACTAACTGGGAGCGAGAATTCAATACGTGGACCGAGATGAATACTATTGTGTACCATGGTAGTCTGGCCAGCCGACAGATGATTCAGCAATATGAAATGTATTGCAAAGATTCACGGGTGAGTTGTTTGTCATGGGAATGTTATGGTTTAGAGAGAGTAGGCCAAGGTACCTGGTATTTTAGTCTTTTATATGAATAAAACTCTTTTATTGAGGCTCTGATTTAAGGCATTTTTGTCTAGATTGTGCTGGGCATTTTTTTTTTGACTTTGCTGTTTTTATCCAGTGGACATTTTGATCCAGTGGAAGTTCTGACTTTAATTGTGAATACATACATTTTAAATAGAATTTTACCAGCATTGATGAGTTTTCACCAAGAAAGTGTATTTTCCATAATAAAATTCACTTAGGTACTTTAATTCATTGATCTATAATATGGTGGTGAACTTAGCCATTTCCTTTCTTTTCTTCTTTTTTTGAAGTCTGCTAAAATTTTCATCAAGATCAGATCCATTTTCTGTGTAACTTTGAAAATAAAAGTTTGAATCATCCATTCTTTCTCAATATTGATTTTATGAATTGTATTTTTACCATTGTTTTCTGTGCGTTTGTTTTCTTTCAAACCAAATTTATTCAAGTCATATTTTGCTGCTCTTATTTTGTTCAGATAGTTTGATTCTTTTCATTTTTAGGTAGTAACCAATATTACTAAATGCTGTATTAGCAATTTCCCTTTTATTAGTTTTGTTTTGTATGTTTCAGCAACGCCCAACATTTGTGGATTTCAGTGTTAAAAGATCTAGGGCTGAGATATATGGCATAGATAGAGTAAAAAATACCCAGCACTTGTTTGTTATTTTCCCAAGAAGCTAAATATGTGGAGGAGGCAATGCATCTTAGATTCAGCAATTTGGCACTACTTATCAGGAAGATAAATGGTGGAGGTCGGTGGGAGGCGCAGTTTGCATTTCCTATTAAGTCTGCCTGAATATAGAAAAGAGAATGTGAAATTCAGAAGCGTTCCCCTGTTAGGTACAATTTAGACCTCTTCTCACTTTACTGCCTTCATGCTTAGGGGCGCCTCATCCCAGGTGCATACAAGTTTGATGCCTTGATCACTACCTTTGAG
Source organism: Smutsia gigantea (assembly GCA_032199065.1). NCBI lineage: Eukaryota > Metazoa > Chordata > Mammalia > Pholidota > Manidae > Smutsia > Smutsia gigantea. The sequence continues at coordinate 102,951 of JAVSCE010001858.1, read as the reverse complement.
ATGATTTTGTCAGACTGTCCTGAGCTTCGTGAGATTGAATGGCGTTGCGTCATCATTGACGAGGCTCATCGACTAAAGAACCGTAATTGCAAGCTGCTTGATAGTCTCAAGCACATGGACCTGGTGAGTTCCTCACACTGATTTACAGAAACACCTGGAATTAACCCTAATGCCTGTGGAATTAATAGAACTCCAATTTAGCAGAGAAAAAAAAGTCAGAACCTTGGGTAGTGGGTATGGCTTAGGGGAATGGGAACCTGAAAGTCATATAAAAGTCATTAATTTTAGAATGGGAGGGCAGTTGTAGGTTAGTGGTTCTCATCCAGGTAGAGAGGTGGGATACTATGTAATTACCTATTGCTGCATATAAGAATACCCTAAAACTTAGTGGCTTAAAACAGCAACTCTATTTTTCATGATTCTCTAGCTCGGCTACCTGGGCCAGGCTCAGCTGGGCCATTCTTTTGGTGGTCTTGCTTGGAGTCAGTAGTGTAGCTGCATTTGGTAATGTTGCTGGCTGGGGCTCCTGGGTCACCTTCCTCATGGCCTGTCATCCCTGCAGTAGGCCAGCCTTTGCTGCTTTACAGGGCAGAGTCAGGGCAGTGGACAAGAGGACAAAGGCAGAAGCTGCAAGGCCTTTGTGGTATTGGCTCAGGAAGCAAAATTGGTAGATCTAAGTAGTTTCCTGGGGCTGCCTGTGTAGAAAGTCTTTACAACAGCCCTTGTTTACAATATGCCATCATAAGACAAGGTCAACATAGAATATCTGAACAGCTATAAAGAACTCACACAGTATCACTTTTGCTACATTCTCTTTGTCAGAGCAAGTCACAAGGCAAGCCCAGATTCAAGGGGTGAACCTTGATAGGAGGAACTACAAAGAGTTAATGGCCCTATTTAATCCAGCACAGGTACATTCCCTAGATGGGGACATACTAGGATATCTGGGGGAAGATAAGTGTGGAGAGGCATATGTACTTGAAAGAAAACATATTCTGAATATTTGATTATAATCATAATATTTATGTTAACTGTATTAAATAGTACCAAGAGTTTTCTTGGATGTTTTGTGTATAAAAAGAGGGAGCAAATGAAAGAAAAGAGTAATCTTGTCCATTCCCATAATTGTACAGTAAAGAAATTAAAGCTAAAGTTTTATACTTGATAGAAAAATCCCATAAATCATTTGTGTTTTGAGTTTCATCATTCTTCTGTTTTCTCCATTTCTAGGAACACAAAGTGCTACTCACAGGAACCCCTTTGCAAAATACAGTGGAGGAGCTATTTAGCTTGCTTCATTTCTTAGAACCTTCTCAGTTTCCCTCAGAATCAGAGTTCCTCAAGGACTTTGGGGATCTGAAGACAGAGGAACAGGTAGGAAGTCTGTCTGAGGAAGTGCTAACTAACCCAGGACAAGAAAATAAAGTTTGCATGAGGCAGACATCTATTGCCATAGGCATCAAAGGCGTGTCTGAATTCCTTATAACTTCATGCCCACATTATTTGTTGACAGTGTCCAAAATCTACATTTCTCAGATACTGGAAAACTCACTGTATTTCTCCATGTTTCCATGTAATGTAAGAATGTTTGTTCTCATATTATTGATTTATTTTCTCTCTGTGTTGGGCATAGGTACAAAAATTGCAGGCTATTCTCAAGCCAATGATGCTGAGAAGACTCAAAGAAGATGTTGAAAAAAACTTGGCACCCAAACAGGAGACTATTATTGAAGTAGAGCTGACTAACATCCAGAAGAAATACTACCGGGCTATTTTGGAGAAGAATTTCTCCTTTCTTTCCAAAGGGGCAGGCCATACTAACATGCCTAATCTACTCAATACAATGATGGAGTTGCGCAAATGCTGCAATCACCCATATCTCATCAACGGTGAGAGAATTCCTAGAAAATACCTGCATTTCTGTATTAACTGGTCATGTTCTGCTGCTATGCCTCGGGAACAATGGATGTATTGACTGATCCAACCTAATTTGGGAGTGGAGGGGCGTTCCCCTTTTAAAACAATTCTTATGTGTAATGAATGTCTTTTCTAGTTCTTTCTATTCCCTTGATCCTGCATCATCTCCAAAATTAAATAGAATTTGCTGTTCAGAATTTCATGAATGAGAACTCAAGTCATGCTGTTCTCTGGATAAAGGTCCTCATTTATCCTCCAGTTTGCTTTTCTGGTTTGGATGCCAATAGGGTGGTAATAGTAGTTTATATGTAATATCTTGGTTCTTGTCCATATACTTACATATTTTTTACCAAATTACAATTTGAAACCTGTCTTAAGATGTTTCATGTAACACAGTTGAAGATGATTGAGGATTTTTTTGAGTGCTGAAATCGTGTGTGTGGGAAATGTTGATCTGAGGTCAGATTATTTTTTTGTCCTTGCCTCCTTATCTCAGTTAAATAAACGACAGCATTAGTGTGTTTCTCTGGATCTCACCATCAAGTTTGATTTTTCTTTTGGCAGGTGCAGAAGAAAAAATCCTAACAGAATTTCGAGAAGCTTGCCATATTATACCTCATGACTTCCACTTGCAGGCCATGGTTCGTTCAGCTGGCAAATTGGTTCTTATTGACAAGTTACTTCCAAAACTTAAAGCTGGTGGCCATAAAGTTCTGATTTTCTCCCAGATGGTACGCTGCCTAGATATCCTAGAGGATTATCTGATCCAGAGAAGGTGAGAAAAGAGAGTCATCTGTTGCCTTGTGTTTACTATATCCTCACAAAGCTGCAATGAGTAGGAGGGTGTGGGCTTAATTGTTGACCAGGACTGGATACGGTTTTTGGTCACTAGAGATACGGAGGTACTGGGATCGATCTTAGTTTGCCTTTGTGGTCTCCTTTTCTGCTTAGCCAATTAAATGTTTTTTTCTGTGATTCCCATACAGGTACTTATATGAGCGTATTGATGGGCGAGTTAGAGGTAACCTTCGACAGGCTGCTATTGACCGCTTCAGCAAACCTGACTCAGACCGCTTTGTCTTCTTACTATGCACACGGGCTGGTGGACTTGGTATTAACCTCACAGCTGCTGATACTTGCATCATCTTTGATTCAGACTGGAATCCACAAAATGACCTGCAGGTAAAGGAAATCATTGTCTTAGGGACTAACTACATAACCTAGGAGGTTTTCAACAGGATTAGGATCGCTTAAAAACACTTGTCTTTCAGGGAATATGAAATTGTTTACTTACTTAGACGTGGCAGTCTAGATCAGAGGTCAGCAAACCTTTTCCATACAGGACAAGGCAGTAAATGTTTTAGGCTTTGCAGACCATACAATTGCTGTTGTAACTACTCGCCTCTGCATTTAAGGCCCAAAAGCAGCCATAGGTGATCTGTAAATGAATGGGTGGAGCTGTGTTCCAGTAAAACTAGAGAAATAGCTGGCTTTGCAGCCCATAGTTTTCTGACCCCTGGTCTACATTATGAGGCAATAATTGATATTGACTTGATTTTGAGTTTATCTCGTGGCTGCTTTACAGATATAAATTAGTATTTTTAATCATTTCTTGACATAATTTTATGTTAACTTTGCTCTTCCTTTTTTTTTTTTTCAAACCAGGCCCAGGCACGGTGTCATCGAATTGGGCAGAGCAAAGCTGTGAAGGTGTACCGTCTCATCACTCGTAATTCTTACGAGAGAGAGATGTTTGATAAGGCCAGCCTCAAGTTGGGATTGGATAAGGCTGTGCTTCAGTCCATGAGTGGTCGGGATGGCAACATTACTGGAGTATGTCCTTTTATTACTCTGCAGATACATTTGAGGCAGGTCCTAGTGACAGAGGGAAGTAAAATCTGTTTTTGTGCAAGAGTCTGACCACCTTGTTTGGATTCTCAATTACTTTTTCTTACAATATAATAAATTCAAATATTATGACATGATTAGATAATACTCGCTTGGTAGTCTTTTCATCTTTCTATTTGATTTTGTAGATCCAGCAGTTCTCCAAGAAAGAGATTGAAGATCTCTTACGCAAAGGAGCATATGCAGCCATAATGGAGGAAGATGATGAGGGCTCCAAGTTTTGTGAAGAGGATATTGACCAGATCTTGTTAAGACGAACCACAACCATCACCATTGAGTCCGAAGGAAAGGGTTCTACCTTTGCCAAGGTGTGTCCCATATGTGCCAGAGTTTGAGACAGGAATCTCTGGAATTTAAATGTATTTTTTTAATGTAGTTAGTGGTCTCCCATTGCTCATAAAAGTGTTATAGTCAACTTTACTCTGTTCCTTCACTCCTCACTAGGCAAGCTTTGTTGCTTCTGAAAATAGAACAGATATTTCTCTGGATGACCCCAACTTTTGGCAGAAGTGGGCCAAAAAGGCTGACCTGGACATGGATCTACTCAACAGCAAGGTGGGCTTCCTTTTCCTTTAGGGAGGAAGTACTGTGGAAGATACATTACTTCCTGGCGTCTTTATAGCTGTTCAGATATTCTGTGTTGACCTTGTCTTATGATGGTGTATTGTAAACAAGGGCTGTTGTAAAGACTTTCTACATAGGCAGCCCCAGAGGACACTACTTAGATCTACCAATTTTGCTTCCTGAGACCTTGTAGATTATTTTGCATGTCCTAAAAATACCTCTTGAGTGTTTACAAATGTTATATCCAAGGCTGTTTCAATAATCCAGGATTGTCTTAATTCCTTTCCCGTGATCATATCGTGAAGAGAGTTACTTCTCCTCCTCTCCTCTGCATAGAATAACTTGGTGATTGACACACCTAGAGTACGGAAACAGACCCGCCACTTCAGCACTCTGAAAGATGATGACCTGGTGGAATTTTCTGATCTGGAAAGTGAAGATGACGAGCGACCGCGCTCTCGCCGACATGACCGTCATCATACCTACGGACGCACTGACTGCTTTAGGGTGGAAAAGCACCTCTTGGTATATGGGTAAGAATCCACCCTGCCATCAGAAGTCATGTATCTTCATCTTGATAAATATCTTGTTTGCTTTTCAAATTGGAAATATGACCAAAGAGAGAATAATGGGAAAAGGTTTTATTTATTCTGTTACCATGTTTTCCCAAGTTCTTTTTATCTCCCGCCCCTTGGGAGATGTGCTTGTGGGGCCTGGGAAATATCATTGAAGTCCCCAGGAAAATAATAACAGAATTCCCTTTTCTGTTTTTCTAGTTGGGGGCGGTGGCGAGATATCTTATCTCATGGACGCTTCAAGCGACGTATGACTGAACGAGATGTGGAGACAATCTGTCGGGCCATCCTTGTGTACTGTCTTCTACACTACCGTGGGGATGAAAATATCAAAGGCTTCATCTGGGACTTGATTAGCCCTGCTGAAAATGGCAAGACAAAAGAATTGCAGAATCATTCAGGTAATTATCAACTCTTTACTTCTCATCTTCCTATAGGTTGCCTAATATTTTTCAGGTCCAAGGGTTTTTCTCAATCCAAGTCTTCAATATCTCGCCTTTCCCAGGTCTGTCTATCCCTGTGCCCCGTGGACGCAAGGGGAAAAAAGTAAAGTCACAAAGCACTTTTGATATCCATAAGGCAGATTGGATCCGGAAATACAACCCTGATACTCTATTCCAAGATGAGAGTTACAAGAAGCATTTGAAACATCAGTGTAATAAGTAAGGATGGGGATCTAAAGAGTATTATGCTCAATGAAATAAGCCAGGCAGAGAAAGACAAATACCATGATTTCACTTACTTGTGGAGTATAAAAACAAAGCAAAACAGAAGGAACAGAATAGCAGTAGACTCATAGACATTGAGAAGTGACTAGTGGTTACCAAGGGGAAGGGGATGGGGTGGTGAAGAAGATAAAGGGGCACAATAATTCACAATTATAGTATTAGTTCATCATGGGGATGGCAGTACAGCACAGAGAATATAGTTAATGATTCTGTAACATTTTACTACGTTGATAGATAGTACACTGGGGAGGGGGGTGAGGATTTAATAATACGGGTAACTGTTGACCCATTGTGTTGTATATTTGAAACCAGCAAAAGGTTGTTTATCAATGATAACTTTATTTAAAAAGGTTGGAATTCAGGAAAGAATAAAGCCTTGTCCACCTCAAACTTCCCACACTATTACTGAGCCAGCTGTGACCCCTCTCTGTCCTAGGGTGCTGCTGCGGGTGCGAATGCTCTACTACCTGAGGCAGGAGGTTATTGGAGACCAGGCAGAAAAGGTGTTAGGGGGTGCCATTGCCAGGTAAAGTTATGCTGTGTTTTATTTTATGCCCTGCCTTATTCCAGAAAAGATTGGTTTACTTCATTTGTTATTATCTTTGGGATACTTGGTAATTAAAATCTGTATATCAGGTCATTAATCCTATACTTGATACCAGTGGAGGGAAATAGGCAGATGCATGAGCATTTCATTGATAGATAAAAGAAAATATTTAGAGTAAACTTATTAAGGTGATTATCAGTTTTAATTGCCTGCATTGCTGGCTGACCCTGCCCTCTTATTCCTTTAGTGAGATTGACATATGGTTCCCAGTAGTGGATCAGCTGGAAGTTCCAACAACATGGTGGGACAGTGAAGCTGACAAGTCCCTGCTTATTGGAGTCTTTAAGCATGGTAGGTACTGTCTCTTTAGTCTGTTCCTTTCCAACTGTGGATTTATGTCCACATGTGGGATGTTTAGCAAAATGCTCATGGTAAATAACTGAGTTGTCTGATTTTCAATAAACTTAGGTTTGAATGGGAAACTAGTTCTTAGATATATAGAGCAGAGCAATTTGTTTCTGTAAATACATGTTCAGGAAAGACCAGATAGACAATGAATTCACAAGGTAGGGAGTCTCCCATCTATTCTGTTATGACTGTTATCAATCTGTATGTCATGGCATCTAAGTTAAGATTTCATAAATCAGGGGAGGTAATATATGCCCACTCTTGTTAAAAATAACCATGCTTAATTTGTATGACTTTTCCTGTGGCTTGCTGAAGGTGTTCAATTTTTGTAGCATCCCATTTGTCTAAATGTTCAGCAGTCACTCTGATGCAGGTATGAATAGTGTTGTAGTGCAACAAAAAATGGTGTATAAAAAAAAGAGGATTCTCCTTAATAACAAATCTCAGGCATTAAAAGCAGTAAGTGCTAACTTCCAGCCCAGTAACTTAGTAAATTGGAACAGCATTTCTTTTTCTAAAATACTTTTCTGTAAGGTAAAAGTAATGGCATTTAATCCATGTTTTTGAGAAAGTTAATGTGGTAAGAAAAACCAAACATTTGTAGTCTTAGATTTACTTGTAAGACACAGAGGTTTAGAAGATAGCAAACATTCTAAAGTCTGTTCATTCATTCATTCATTCACCATTCATCAAACATTAATAGTGCCTGCTAGTTTACAGATAGAAGTTTCTTTTTTCTTTTTTTTTTTATTAAGGTATTATTGATATACACTCTTATGAAGGTTTCACATGAAAAAACAATGTGGTTACTACATTTACCCATATTATCAAGTCCCCACTCATACCCCAATTCAGTCACTGTCCATCAGTGTAGTAAAGATGACACAGATTCACTGTTTGCCTAGATAGAAGTTTCTTATCCTTCATTGAAAAATGTGTTACCTAGCCCTAAGTTACTTGACTATTTTGTTTCCCCATCTATGTAGTAAGAATAGAAAGGATTACCAGTTAAAAGGCTTCATGCTATATAAACTCTGATTAGATATTTGTCTTCAATAACTATTGATAAAACTCCTTATGACTCTAAATTGCTGTAGAAATGTTAAATATAGTAATGTAACCCAACATCTGTCCAAGTTAATATTTTAACATTTTTTATTATGAGCAAAGTAGCCCACATACTCTAATTATTCCAACAACATACAAAGTAAGCATAAAGGCAAAATGAATCTCTGATTTTCTTCAATTTATGGCCCTTTTTCTTCTAGGCTATGAGAAATACAATACTATGAGGGCAGACCCAGCCTTGTGCTTCCTGGAAAAGGCTGGCCGACCAGATGAGAAAGCCATTGCAGCAGAACATCGAGTGCTGGATAATTTCTCTGACATAGTGGAAGGGTAAGCATTGGTGTTTATTAGTTGTCTTCAAGCTGGAGTCCACCGTGTGATAGCTTATTAGTTGCTTATGCTAAGAGATAACATAATTAGCTTTCACTGAACCTGGTGGGATTCTTACTGTTGGTTTTACTCATGATTGATAAATTCTTAACCAAGAATGGGACTAGCAGAAAGGACTGCATAAACTGAAAACCACACATTGCCGTAAAATTCAACTAGGGTGAAAATTAATGTTACTCCTCAATGGCTGACTTGATGTTCTATTCAATTTTCTTTGCAGTACTTTTTTGTATAGCCACAGTAGCTGAGAGGAGAACTATCTTTCTCTGTAAAGGTAGCACCTATGCAACTCCCCCATGCCACTTACGTGGTAGAGCCTCAGGAATTTTAGCCTTGCTTTTTTATAACCTCCCAAAGGTGGCCGACACATAAAGGCGTTTACTCTGCCTGGATACATGCCTCAGTGATGAGTTGCCATGCTAATACTGAGCCACCAGGTAGGGCAGTATTGCCCTGGTTTGGGTGCCAGTGAGTTTAACAAAACTTCTCACGTGGAGACCTGAGAGGCATGTGAATACCCACCTGCTCCTTCATGATTGAGAGATTTCATTGATGATCACAGCCCCACAGCCCTTAGTATAGGACCCTCAAAGGAAATTGGGCCATTCATTGCAAATCATTTATGTTACTCTTCTGCTCAATAGAGCAAAGTAGTAAAAATAAGCAAGCATGGACCATTCAAACGCAATAACAAAAGTTAGTAGTTGGGAAGGAAGGGGAGAATGGGTTAAACAATAAAAGGGCTATCCAGAGAAAGGAAGTATGCTGGTGAAAGTGCTTCCTTTCACATTCAAGCAATTTAGAATGGCACTTTGTCAGTTTCTCTCAGGTCTTTGTTCTGTTGGATGTTGTACCTAACTCACTCAAAGCTTAGCACCTGGCCTGCCATTCCTTCGAGCATGAAAGATGATTGCATGCTGGATTGTATGTTTGGCCATGTCTTCATCATAGGTTTCTCTGTGAAAGAAGATACATTGTTAACATTTTCTCGTGCCTCTGGATAATTTTAGGGTTGACTTTGATAAAGATTGTGAAGATCCTGAATATAAACCACTCCAGGGTCCCCCGAAGGACCAAGATGATGAGGTGAGGGATTCTAATTTGAGTCTAGCTTTTCTCTGTTACTGAATAGTTAAATATCCTCCCATTCCTTGAATCCTGAAATATATTGACTAGTATAATACAAAATGGAAAGTGGTTATCATTTGAGGATATAAAGTATTAATGGAAAGGATTGTAATGCCAGCTGAGGGGAATCAGGGATGGCTTTGTGGAGGAGGTGGGACCCAGGCTGGACCCTGAAGTATATTATTTCACTACTAAATTCCTGAGTCCCATTATCTTAAAGCATTAATAAGAACTCACTTTTCAGGTTCAATTTTCCTATTCTTTTAGTTGGTTGCTTCCAGTTTTTTGTGAGCGTTCTTTTTGTTAGACATTTCTCTTCATCCCTTTGGTGTCCTAGAAGGACACACAAAGTGATTTCAGAGTGCCAACTTCTCCCCCCTTTCCCTCCTCCCTCCATCCTGTATGGTGGATCTCCTTCTCTAGGGTGATCCCTTGATGATGATGGATGAGGAGATCTCAGTGATTGATGGAGATGAAGGTAAACTTCTAGATCCAGTGGTACAATTTTGTGTGGGGTGGTGGGGTTGGGGAATTACTGACTAAATTCTATTCTATCTTGGAATTTCTAAGATTTGCTTCTGGGTGGGTTGAAATACCAGTATTATCTCTACTGTCTTTCCTGCACCTCCTGTTCATTCTACTTTGCTTCCCACAGCCCAGGTGACCCAACAGCCAGGCCACCTATTCTGGCCTCCAGGCTCTGCTCTGACAGCTAGGCTTCGGCGCCTAGTCACAGCCTATCAGCGCAGCTACAAGAGAGAACAGATGAAGATAGAGGCTGCAGAACGTGGGGACCGGAGACGACGGCGTTGTGAGGCAGCCTTCAAGCTAAAAGAAATCGCCCGGCGGGAGAAACAGCAAAGGTAAAATATGGCTGGGAATTAGGGTTGAGCTGTTAACGTCTTCAGCATATAGCATGGGCCCTGTATTATAGGAAAAGCATCTTAGGAAGGATTTATTTGGAATTCCGTACAGAGGGTCCATCTTTTTTGCTTTTAATTTTTACACCTCTGTGCAAAATCGTAACTCCTAAGAGGGTCTCCTAGGTAGGCTTTCTCATTCATTTTCCTGCATCATTTTTTCCCTTAGCTTGCTAATTCTCAAATTACTACGTTACAGAATACCTCTCCTGCTGTCTTCTCGCTCTTTTTTGCTCATAGTTTCACTTTCTGTGTGATCAGATATTCTAAGCCACACTAAGAAGTAACCTGTTTCCTTGTGTTCTGATCATTGTTGCCTGATTCCTCTTCCCTTTGTTAGATGGACAAGGCGTGAACAAACTGATTTTTATCGAGTAGTGTCTACCTTTGGTGTGGAGTATGACCCTGACACCATGCAGTTCCACTGGGATCGCTTCCGCACTTTCGCCCGACTGGACAAAAAAACAGACGAAAGCCTTACCAAGTACTTCCACGGCTTTGTGGCCATGTGCCGCCAAGTGTGCCGCCTTCCCCCAGCAGCTGGAGATGGTAAGCAAGACTAGGAGAGTTCTGAGTGAATAGGGATGGGTGGCGATAGAACCAACTCTTGGTTCATTTCTCCTTCCACCCCTGTCTCTTGCAGAGCCCCCGGATCCTAACCTGTTCATTGAGCCCATCACTGAGGAGAGGGCCTCACGGACTCTCTACCGTATTGAATTGCTACGGCGCTTACGGGAACAAGTTTTATGTCACCCCCTTTTGGAAGACCGGCTGGCACTATGTCAGCCTCCAGGTCCTGAACTGCCCAAATGGTGGGAGCCTGTTCGGCATGATGGAGAGCTTCTACGAGGGGCAGCCCGTCATGGGGTGAGCCAAACAGACTGCAACATCATGCAGGACCCAGACTTCTCTTTCCTAGCTGCCCGTATGAATTACATGCAGAGCCATCAGGCAGGAGCACCGGCTCCGTCCCTCTCACGCTGCTCTACCCCACTGCTCCACCAGCAGTATACCTCGCGCACTGCCTCACCATTGCCTCTGCGCCCAGATGCTCCTGTTGAAAAGCCACCTGAGGAGACAGCTGCCCAGGTCCCCAGTTTGGAGAGTCTGACTTTAAAGCTAGAGCATGAGGTGGTGGCCAGGAGCCGACCAACCCCACAAGACTATGAGGTGCAAGTAGCCCCCTCTGATACTACCCCTCTGGTTTCCCGGAGTGTCCCACCAGTCACACTGGAGGGTGAGGATGATTCAGACTCTGAGCTGGACTTGAGCAAGCTGTCGCCATCATCCTCTTCTTCCTCATCCTCATCCAGCTCCAGCTCCAGCACTGATGAGAGTGAGGACGAGAAGGAAGAGAAGCTAAGTGAGTGCATGGGACAGGCCGTTGGCCCTCTTCCCTATTTCCACCCCCTGCACCTTTTGCTCTTTTTCTTTTCTACACATCCTCTGAGATATTTAGGTTATGAGATGATAGCAAATGGGAGGTTATTCTTTGGACCATATACATTTCTGTATACCTTTATTCTTCCTTCTTTGCTCACTCATTCTGTATGATCCCTAGCTGCTGACCGGTCCCACTCTAAGCTCTATGATGAGGAGAGTCTCCTATCTCTTACTATGTCCCAAGATGGATTCCCAAATGAAGATGGAGAACAAATGACCCCTGAGCTTCTGCTGCTACAAGAAAGACAGAGAGCCTCTGAGTGGCCCAAGGTAACAGCCTCATTCCTGGACATGTAAAGTCTAGAAACATAGTGTAACATACAGGGAACAAAGAACAGATGGTTCTGGTTTCTTTGATTGTATTTAAAGCTACAGATTTTTTCATGAAACTCTCCACTTAACCTAGGGATCTGATACTATTCCCTCTTTCCTTTTTGCCTTATGATTTTATCTTGATAATGATGGCAGTACTGTTTGGCACAGGATCACAAAGCTAGCACTCAGGCCCTAAAGCCAGTATTGATTTCTTTTTGCCCACTCAGGATCGTGTCCTGATAAACCGTATTGACCTCGTCTGCCAGGCTGTACTCTCAGGGAAGTGGCCTTCTAGCCGCCGGAGCCAGGAGATGGTAACAGGAGGAGTTCTGGGGCCAGGCAACCACTTGCTTGATAGTCCCTCATTGACTCCAGGAGAATATGGTGACTCCCCGATCCCAACACCACGAAGTAGCAGTGCAGCGTCGATGGCAGAGGAGGAGGTGTCCGCGGTCACCACAGCAGCGGCTCAGTTCACCAAGCTTCGCCGAGGCATGGATGAGAAGGAGTTTACAGTTCAGATCAAAGATGTAAGCTCAGTGTTTATGCATGGGGAAGTGCAGAAGGAGGCTGTAGTGCTTGCTAACTAGTTTTGCTAACAGGATCCTAAGCTTACTTGGTTAGCTAACTGTAAAAATGGGAGAAGAAGAAAAAACAGAGCTCACAGAGATCCATTTAGGAAAGGTCATGGCAGTAAAGGAATATGGACTTGTATTTCCTGAGGACTGGATTAAAAGAAACCATATTTTTGAAAGAAATTTAATTTACACAATTATTATTCTTTTGGGTGGCTTGTATTTAAATCTAGAAACTTAGTTTTTAAGAATTTAAATAAAATTGTGGGAAAGCTGTTAAAGTGACACCTAAGTATTACGGGCCTTACTAAGTCATAAATAAAACATTTAAAAACATTTCCCATGTGACTTCTTGTGTGGGTGGGTTGTCTTTCTAGGAGGAAGGATTAAAGTTAACATTCCAGAAGCACAAGTTGATGGCTAATGGAGTAATAGGAGATGGACATCCACTGTTTCATAAAAAGAAGGGGAACAGAAAGAAGCTGGTTGAGGTGAGTGGTAGAGAAAGTTTTTAACATGATGATTAGGTAAGATCTTTTTATTCTCACTAATTGATGAAAGAAGTTGGGATTGAGGGACTAGAAGATATTTAGAGTTGTTTTATGGCTACTGTTGGCTCTGCTCCCCTCCCTCCCTGCTCCAAAGAAGAGTATGTGCTCATGGGGGTGGATTCTGGGTTTGCAGCTGGAGGTGGAGTGCATGGAAGAGCCTAATCACCTTGATGTGGACCTGGAGACCCGGATCCCTGTCATCAATAAGGTGGATGGTACTTTGCTGGTGGGTGAGGATGCCCCTCGCCGGGCTGAACTGGAGATGTGGTTACAGGGTCATCCAGAGTTCGCTGTCGATCCCCGATTTCTAGCGGTGAGTGGCAGTTCCATCCAGCAAGATTTAAAGTCAGTCCCTTGTGTGTGAGAGGAAGGAAGCATGCCATATTATGTTATTTGTTGTTTCTGCATCTGCAAAATAAGAGTAATAATACCTAGTTTCCTACCCCATGGAATTGTTGTCAGGGTCAAAATAATGTTAAAGTATTTGTTAAACTAGGTGCTAGGCAAATATTTATTATTAAACTATTATATAAACATCTAATTTTTTGGAGAGAGCTGCTTAATGGCATTTTCTACTAGGACTGATCCTTTGTTCATGCAATAAGCTTTTATTGTCAAACTAGACATTAGTACCTTAATAATTACTCCAGAGATTTTTATTCTTCTAGGATAACTGATACTTTCCTATTGCAGTATATGGAGGATCGCAGAAAACAGAAGTGGCAGAGATGTAAAAAAAATAACAAGGCAGAACTGAACTGTTTGGGAATGGAACCAGTGCAGACAGCTAACTCTAGGAATGGAAAAAAGGTAAGACTGAGACATTACCACTCTGTTCCCATACTAGATGTGACTGGACCAAAATTCTAAAACTCACTTTAGCACTTTAAGCATATTAAAATATAAGAATTAATAAAATGTGTAAGAATGTTCTCGTCCTTATCCTCCTTTTCTACTAAGGAATTTTGGCAAATCATTTAACCTTTCCAGTTTGCACATCTTGAAAAATGAGGGTTTTGGAGCAGGTAATCTCTTAAAAAGTTTTATGATTCAAGCTATATATTTTATAAGTGATTTGGGGCCTACTAAGGAAAACAGTCATGGGGTTTCCCAACATACAAGAGGTTGAGAATCACTATTATGCCAGTAATGGAAAAAGGATAGGAAACCATTTTATAGTTTATAACAATTTTGGTCATTAGGTTATTCCATTATTTTCAAAGGTACTTTTGCTTTTATCATGGTTATAGACCATTTAATAGACTACTAAGTACTTATAAGCCTTTCTACCAAAACATAACTGCAAAAGTTTCTCTTGGCTGTGTTTGCCTTACTTTGGGCAATAGTTGTATTTTTTTTTTTTGATATCATTAATGTACAACTACATGAGCAACATTACGGTTACTAGACTCCCCCCATTATCAAGTCCCCCCCACATACCCCATTATAGTCACTGTCCATCAGCGTAGTGAGATGATATAGAATCACTACTTCTCTGAGTTGTACAGCCCTCCCCGTGCCCCCCCCTACATTATGTCTGCTAATTGTAATATAGTTGTATTTTTTAAACATAACTCATGGTTTGGTTTAGTAAGCAGTTATTTAAAACAGATAGCATTTTTGTGTACTCGCTTTGTAAAATCACCCTCCTCTCGATCTTTTTTTTTAATTTTGCTATTATTAATAAACAGATAATAAGCAGTCACTGTCCATCAGCGTAGAAGGATATTATAAAATCACTACGTGTCTTCTCTGTGTTATACTGCCTTCCCTGTATCCCCCTACCCCACCCCCACCCCCGCTACTTTATGTGTGCTAATTGTTATAGCCCTTTTCCCCCTTATCCCTCCCTTCCCACCCATCTTCCCCAGTCCTTTTCCCTTTGGTAACTCTTAGTCCATTCTTGGGTTCTGTGAATCTGCTGCTGTTTTCTTTCAGTTTTTTCTTTATTCATATACTCCACATATGAGTGAAATCATTTGGTACTTCTCTTTCTCCGCCTGGCTTATTTCACTGAGCATAATACCCTCTAGCTCCATCCATGTTGTTGCAAATGGTAGGATTTGTTTTCTTCTTATGGCTGAATAATATTCCATTGTGTATATGTACCACATCTTCTTTATCCATTCATCTACTGATGGACTGCTGCGATAAACATAGGGGTGCATATATCTTTTTCAAACTGGGCTGCTGCATTTTTAGGGTAAATTCCTAGGAGTGGAATTCCTGGGTCAAATGGTATTTCTATTTTGAGTTTTTTGAGGAACCTCCATACTGCTTTCCACAATGGTTGAACTAATTTGCATTCCCACCAGCAGTGTAGGAGGGTTCCCCTTTCTCCACATCCTCGCCAACATTTGTTGTTTGTCTTTCGGATGGCAGCCATCCTAACTGGTGTGAGGTGGTATCTCATTGTGGTTTTAATTTGCATTTCTCTGATGACTAGTGATGTGGAGCATCTTTTCATGTGCCTCTTGGCCATCTGAATTTTTTCTTTGGAGATGTGTCTGTTTAGCTCCTCTGCCCATTTTTTAATTGGCTTATTTGCTTTTTGTTTGTTGAGGTGTGTGAGCTCTTTATATAATTTGGATGTCAACCCCTTATCGGATATGTCACTTATGAATATATTCTCCCATACTGTAGGATATCTTTTTGTTCTACTGATGGTATTTCTTGCTGTACAGAAGCTTTTTGGTTTGATATAGTCCCATTCGTTCATTTTTGCTTTTGTTTCCCTTGCCCGGGGAGATATGTTCATGAAGAAGTTGCTCATGTTTATGTCCAAGAGATTTTTGCCTATGTTTTTTTCTAAGAGTTTTATGGTTTCATGACTTACATTCAGGTCCTTGATCCATTTTGAGTTTACTTTTGTATATGGGGTTAGACAGTAATCCAGTTTCATTCTCTTACATGTAGCTGTCCAGTTTTGTCAACACCAGCTGCTGAAGAGGCTGTCATTTCCCCATTGTATATCCATGGCTCCTTTATCATATATTAATTGACCATATATGCTGGGGTTTATATTTGGGCTCTCTAGTCTGTTCCACTGGTCTATGGGCTGTTCTTATGCCAGTACCAAATTGTCTTGATTCCATCTTTTATAAACATCTCTATATATGTAATACGTATGTAAAACTACATGGTTTATCTTTTAACAAACTTAATTTCCAAGTGAACAATCATCTCTCTTTTGCATTTAACAAGTTCTGAGAATATTATTTTATTTTGAACATTGTGAGGTGAATTTATAAGATGTATTGTTTTTATATTGGGGAAAGTGGTTTCACATAAATATTGTTCCCATGAAAGAATGTTTTAATTTTCCCTCTTAGTCTCCATGGGATCAAGTGTGTGGTAAACAAAGTGGTTGATATGGGAGGCTGATAGCTAGAAGGCAGTTACCTCGGATTTAACATGATTGGCCCATCAAAAGGCTTTCCTCCAATATTAAGTATTTTACCTAAAGAACCTCTTGCTGTTTTACAGTCAATTGATAACTCTAAGAAAAAAATAGAAACCCATAGAGAATCATATGATTTGTATAGAAATCCTGATGCAGAACCAATGGTCTATATATAGTACTACACTATTACTCGGACCACAGATGTTTAGTCTATTATAGTTATATTTTTAAATTCTAAACAAGTAGAATGTTGAAATGTATGTTTTTGCCGAGTCAGAAAGGTATATATATTCTTATGTCAGGTGGTTTAGATTGGGAAATAGTCCACAGACATAGGTACCAATTGTCTTTTGAGTTTAATGCCAGTTTACCCAGTATTGTACTTAGGTCTGGCAAAACAGAGAGACATTAAAAGTAGTAAGTTCCCACTTAAGTGAACTTAGCCAAAATTTATAGTTAGAACATTTAGAAGAAGTAATTTAAAATTCAGCAGATAATGTAAATTTTTTTCAAATTGAAAAAAACTTATTTTTTTAAATTTGGTGAGGAGCTACTCACAATCTTTCTGGTGTTCTAGACCTACAGAAGTTTTAATCTGACCTGTCTTTAGTTTGCCTCACTGATGGCGATAATGAAGGCTAGCATAAATGTCAGTCTAGTTGTGCAGCACTTCACATGGTAAGATCATTTGAACAACCTGTCATCCATAAAGTATACTGTGCAAGTACTGATTCACTTACTGTCTTACTCAGGCCCTTTAACAAGGTAAGCATTTGTGAAATGGTTGGTTGGCGTAAAGAGGTACAATGTAGTCATGGAAAAAAAGCAAAAGTATTACTATCACATCCTTAACCTTTAGCATCAGAATGCCTCAGCCAGCTATGTCCAGCATTTCCTCTTTCCCATTTCAATCAAGCCTCATCTAACTGTACTTGTTTTGTCCCTCTGAAAGATTCAGTGAAAAAGCATTTGCAATCTAGGACTCTGTTGACTTCTGTTTCTTTTCCTTTCTTTGTTTTTACTATCTTCTCTTCTTTCTCTCTAGGGTCTCCATGCTGAAACTGTGTTCAACCGGGTTTTGCCAGGGCCTATTGCACCAGACAGCAGCAAGAAGCGGGCCCATAGAATGAGACCAGACCTATCCAAGATGATGGCCCTGATGCAGGGTGGAGGCACTGGGTCCCTGTCTCTGCATAATACCTTCCAACACAGCAGTAGTGGCCTGCAGCCTGTGTCATCTCTGGGTCCCAGCAGTGCCACTTCTGCATCTCTGCCTTTTATGCCATTTGTGATGGGTGGTGCAGCATCATCCCCTCATGTAGACTCCAGCACCATTCTTCATCATCACCACCACTCCCACCCCTACCCCCACCATCACCACCATCACCATCCAGGCCTGAGAGCCACTGGCTACCCTTCTTCACCAGCCACCACCACCTCTGGTACTACCTTGAGGTTGCAACCACTGCAACCTGAGGAGGAGGAGGACGATGAGGATGAAGATGATGATGATTTATCTCAGGGCTATGATAGCTCAGAAAGGGACTTCTCACTCATTGATGACCCTATGATGCCAGCCAACTCAGACTCCAGTGAAGATGCTGATGACTGAAGCCCCAGCATGGTCCCCATTGCCGGGTGGCTGCTGTCTTTTCATTTACTCTGGCCCTTGAACTATGGAAAAGTGGGAGGGGCAGGGGAGATGTGGGGAAACCCAGGACTCCAGGAGGTGACAAGGAAAAAGAAAACTTGTACCTGATTGCTTCCAAATTTTAGACGATTGGGTGGGCAGGGGAACTCCTAAAAGAATACATGACCACGTCCTCATTTCTGGGGAAGTAATGGAGACCAGAGCAGCTGAAGTGCTCACCCCTACCCTAGACGCCTCCATTAACCACAGACTATGTAGCGCTGGCCCTGGCCTCTGGCAGAGCCTGTTCCTGGCTGAACTGTGGATACAGCTGGAGAGTCAGGAACTGTTACCTTCCTTCCCCTTGGCATTAATAAATTTAAGTTAATCCTTTTCCATTCTTCCCTTGTTCTATATGTGCTCAAACCCAATATAAATATTCAGAGTTTATGTTCATGATGGGTAATTTGAACACAACTTAAGTTCATCACTGTTGATGTTAAGTTACCTTGAATAGAGCAGACAAGTCATTTGTACTCCATTAAAGAATATATAAATGTAAGTTTTCCAACTTCCTAAAGGCAAAGGAGTGATTTAAGTTAAATAGCAGTTAAACTGTTGGTCCAGATTCAAACTCCAAGATCTTAGAAGAGACAAGAAGGAAGAATTTCTTCAAGAACTATGTACATTTTGTTTCAAATTGACTGAAATAACGGCCCTTTGGGGAAGCCGTAAGAATGGCATCGCCTCAAGAACTGCAAGGAGACTGGCGAAAGACTTGGGTCGGGGGATTGAGTTGTTGGGTGAAGCCCCTCTGGCCTTGTTTCCTATGACCCCTCCCCTAACATTCCGGCGCTCAGATGAAGCCTGGGCATTTTGTTTTTCTAAGGTTAAGTCCCTTCATAGGTTGGGTCATAATTTAACGGGAGGATGGGCGCCCTCTTCCTTGTTTGAGGTGTGCCTGCACGGAGCCCCTGACCGTGCGTCCTGGCGCCGAGTCCTCCCAGGGCAGGCCTGGGGCAGCAGAGGATTTTGTTTCCCCACCATTTCTAGAAGGGGAACGTACCCAGTTATGTATGCTATAGTCTTCGTACTGGCATCCCTGGCCAGATCCTGCTACTTCCGCTCCCCATTCCTTTGCCGATGGGCAGGGCCACCACACCCGCGCGCTGCAGCTCGTGTGGGCGGAGCAGTCACGTCAGGCCTCCCGCCGCCTTCGCATTGCCCAGCCGACCCCGCCTCACAAACTCTGAGCTCCTGGAAACCGCAGCCTGGCAGAGAGTAAGGGCGGGGAGATGTCACGTGATGACGCCGACTCGCAGACGGTTGCAATTGACAAGAATACCGCGCGAAATCTAGATTATTTTTGCGTTGTACGTTTTGTTTACTTCCCAACTCTTTTTCCTCCTCTCCCCGCTCCCAAACTCCAGAGAGAGGATTAAAAAAAAAAAAATCCCTAGCGCTGTCGGGACCCGGAAGCGGAAAGGACCTCTTTAGAGGTCGATACTTCCGGGTCACTGGCGAGTGCAGGATTCCGGGGCCGAGAGCGGGTTGCGGAGCCGGGACCTCACGTGATTCTCGGAACCCGAGGAGGAGCCGTGTCTGAGGCTATGGCTGTGACTCTGGACAAAGACGCTTATTACCGGCGAGTGAAGAGACTGTACAGCAATTGGCGGGTGAGAGATCTCATAATTCTCCCTAAGGAGCCCCCCCCCCCCCGCCATCCCATAATAACCCCGCTTCTCGGCGCCCTTTTTCCCTTTCCGTTGGGAATTCCGCGCGCCCCTTTAGTTGCTCCAGAAGCCTTGGCCGCAGGTATCCCCGAGTGCTGCCCTGTAACAGGGAATCCCGTGCAATCACTCTGCCCTGCGGCCACCACCATCTTCCCCGCGTGCCGGCCCCCATCATGCATAACAGCCGCCTCTTGTAGTCTTCCCGCCCTAGAGGAAGCATCATCTTTCCCACCCACTCCAGGATCACTTCTGGCTGCCCCTAATGCAGTGTTCACACACACCCACGCACTCGCTGTGTCCTACCAGGACCGGAGTATTCAGCCTCAGGTCCCGCCAGAATCACAGTCTTCCTAAAGGATGGATGGAGGGGTTAGGATGTGAATCGGGCTCTGCTGTGAATCTTTTGCTGGAGTTAAAAAAAGAAATACCGCTGACGCGCAACCGTCTCATGTTCTAGGCCTTGCCGTGGGTAACAGAGACCTAACACTGAAAACCTGCAGGCATTAGCAAATACAAAAAACGATATGATGCCTGAAACCTCATTAGTTTTCCTTCTTGGTAAAGTATTGGGGCACGTGTTCAGAAAAAGAGCTGTTGTAGTTCCCAGTGTTTTACAGATTGGCAATTATGCCGCTTGAAGAATGTCTGCAGCTCAAATCTATTTTTATGGTAGTAGTTTACCAATTCATACATTTGATTGCATCCTGTGGTGCAGCCTGAGCTGTCTAACTTAAGTCTGGCCTCTGAACTCTTGTCATTCAGGGAAGAGAATACTAATAAAGACTTTGTAAAACCAGAAAAATATCCTGACAAAAATGATCGGCCCTGACTAAAGCATTGTAAGTTGTCTTTCAAATTGATTCTTTACTATAAAGCAAACTATTAGAATTCATTTCTCTACCATTAATGGTAAACATTCCTGTGCATCTTTCATCTTTTGAGCATAAATGCATTAGATAATGAAAATAAAATGGATTCTGTTATGTAAAGCAAAAATAAGGACTGTATGCTAGACAAATGCTGAGCATACATTTTTAAAAATTCTTTATTGGTTAATTTTTACCAGATGTTTTCACAGCTTCTTCCATTGTCACATTTTAAAATTTGGACATGGTCCATGTTAGAAAATTTTTCTAAAAGCCCTGATATTTTCTGAAGGTAAATACTGGTATACCAGCAATAATCAAAAGCCCTTTCTCCCACCCTTAGACTCTGAAGTCATGCACCTTTGCTGTGATTGTTTCTTGTCCCAGTGAGTCAGAGTTTACCAAATTAGTTTTATCCTCTCTAGACCATTCATAAAAGCTAAGATTAATACAGAGCTCAGAATTCCCTGTATGTTAGGTAAATGCAAAACATGAGACTAGAGATCTGAAGAGAGGTTGGCAAACTTAATATCAAATAACAGTTTTTATATCCATGAAAGTTATTGGTCCCCAATTTTTTTTCTCAAAAATGATTAAAATTTGTCTTGGCCCTCCTATTTAACTTAGTGACATCCATAGAAGGGGGGATGTTAGGTGTTGATTTGACCCTGGTGTTATAAAATTGTGAGCCAAGTCAGTATAGAAGTTCTCATTAGTAAGATTTGTGGCTAATTATTATGAAAATCTTATTTCATAGACTTTCTGCTTTTTATAACTATAAATTTTAATAACTGCCCAGAATCCATCTGTAGAATTTTTTTCAAATTGAAGTATAGTTCATACAATCTTTTTTTATAGACAGCATTTTATTTTTAATGTACCCATTTTCATACCATAATATTAGATATTACAGAAAAGTGTATAAATGTTATAAAAGGATCTAACAAAAAGTAATACTGCATGAAAGTGCATAGTACATAATGAGAAAAATTAAAATTTCTGTAATTGATATACAATCTTACATTGGTTTCAAGTATACAACAGTGGTTCACCAGTTACCCACGTTATTAAATCTTCACCCCGACTAGTACAGTTACTGTCAACATAAAATATGTTACAGAACCATTGACTATATTATCTATGCCGTACTACCATCCCTGTGACCAGCTTATATTATGAGTGAGAATTATTGTGCCTCTTAATCCCCTTCATCCTCCCCACCCACCCACTGCAACCCCTCCCCCATGGTAACCACCAGTCACTTCTCAGTGTCTGTGAGTCTACTGCTATTTTGTTCATTTTTTAAAATTTTTATATTCCACAAATAAGTGAAATCATAATGGTATTTCTTTCTCTGCCTGGTTTCTTTCATTTAGCATAATACCATCTAGGTCTGTCCATGTCACAAATGGCAGGATTTTTTATTTTTAATGACCAAATAATATTCCACTATGTATATGTACTACATCTTTATCCATTTGTCTATCGATCGACATTTGTTTCCATATCTTGGCTATTGTAAATGTGGCAGTAAACATAGGGTTGCACATATCTTTTCAAATCAGGGACTTTGTTTTCACGTAAATTCCTAGAACTGGAATTAAAGGGTCATATGATATTACTATTTTTAGTTTTTTGAGGAACCTTGAAACTTCTTTCCCACCTGTAGAATTTCTATATGCACAGTCTTTTCAGATTGCAATACAGTTGACCCTTCAGTAACATAGGCTTGAACTGCACAGGTCCACATATACATGGATTTTTTCAATACATATGTTGGAAAACTCTTGGAGATTGGTGACAATTTGGAAAAACATCTTTTCTCTACCTTACTTTGTTGTGAGAAGATTGTGTATAATATACATACATATAAAATAAGTGTCAGTTGATTATGTCATTAGTAAGGCTTCTGGTCTACAGTAGACTATTAATAGTTAAGTTTGGAGGAGTGAGAAGTTATATGGGATTTTCAGCTGTTTAGGGATGGCACACCAACTTTCGAATTGTTCATTGGTCATCTGTACTTTCTGGTCTGCTTAAGCAAATACAGTTTTCTGGGAAAAGTTCTGGTTGCTTATCTTCTTAGTTGTAACAAAAGGATACTGAAATATATAGATATGTGCATGCTATACTTTTTCTTTCACATTTCTTCCTTTTTTATTTTTAATTTTTTTTATTTTGGTCTCATTAATGTACAATTACATGAGCAACATTGTGGTTACTAAATTCCCCCCATTGTCAAGTCCCCACCACATTATAGTCACTGTCCATCAGCATAGTAAGATGTTTTAGAATCACTACTTGTCTTCTCTGTGCTATACTGCTTTCCCCATGCCCCCCGCTACATTATATGTGCTAATCGTAATGCCTCTTACTCCCCTTTTCCCTCCCTTCCCACCCACCACCCCTAGTCCCTTTTCCTTTTGCAACTGTTTGTCCATTCTTGGGTTCTGTGAGTCTGCTGCTATTTTTTTCCTTCAGTTTTTGCTTTGCTTATGCTCCTCAGATGAGTGAAATCATTTGGTACTTGTCTTTCTCCACCTGGCTTATTTCACTGAGCATAATACCCTCTAGCTCCATCCGTGTTGTTGCAAATAGTAGGATTTGTTTTCTTCTTATGGCTGATTAATACTCCATTGTGTATATGTACCACATCTTCTTTATCCATTCATCTACTGATGGACACTTAGGTTGCTTCCATTTCTTGGCTTTTGTAAATAGTGCTGCGATAAACATAGGGGTGTATATGTCTTTTTGAAACTGGGAAACTGCATTCTTAGGGTAAATTCCTAGGGACCTCCATACTGCTTTCCACAATGGTTGAACTAGTTTACATTCCCACCAGCAGTGTAGGAGGGTTCCCCTTTCTCCGCATCCTTGCCAGCATTTGTTGTTCCTATTCTTTTCTATGTTGGCCATCCTAACTGGTATGAGGTGGTATCTCATTGTGGTTTTAATTTGCATTTCCCTGATAATTTCATGTGCCTGTTGGCCATCTGAATTTCTTCTTTGGAGAAGTGTCTGTTCAGATCCTCCACCAATTTTTTAATAGGGTTATTTGCTTTTTGGGTGTTGAGATGTGTGAGTTCTTTATATATTTTGGATGTTAACCCCTTGTCGGATATGTCATTTACAAATATACTCTCCCATGCTGTAGGATGCCTTTTTCTGCTGCTAGTGTCCTTTGCTGTACAGAAGCTTTTTAGCATGATGTAGTCCCATTTGCTCATTTTTTATTTTGTTTCCCTTGCACGAGGAGATGTGTTCAGAAGAAGTTGCCCATGTTTATATTCAAGAGATTTTTGCCTGTTTTCTTCTAAGAGTTTTCTGGTTTCATGACTTACATTCAGGTCTTTGATCCATTTTGAGTTTACTTTTGTGTAAGGGGTTAGACAGTAGTCCAGTTTCATTCTCTTGCATGTAGCTGTCCAGTTTTGCCAACACCAGCTGCTGAAGAGGCTGTCATTTCCCCATTGTATATCCATGGCTCCTTTATCATATATTAATTGACCATATATGCTTGGGTTTATATCTGGGCTCTCTAGTCTGTTCCATTGGTCTGTTCTTGTGCCAGTACCAAATTGTCTTGGCTTTGTAGTAGAGCTTGAAGTCGTGGAGTGTAATTACCCCCTGCTTTATTCTTCCTTCTCAGGATTGCTTTGACTATTTGGGGTCTTTTGTGATTCCATATAAATTTTAGAACTATTTGCTCTAGTTCACTGAAGAATGCTGTTGGTATTTTTATAGGGATTGCATTGAATCTGTAGATTGCTTTAGGCAGGATGGCCATTTTGACAATGTTAATTCTTTCTATCCATGAGCACAGGATGTGTTTCCATTTATTGGTATCTTCTTTAATTTCTCTCATGAGTGTCTTGTAGTTTTCAGAGTACAGGTCTTTCACTTCTTTGGTTAGGTTTATTCCTAGGTATTTTATTCTTTTTGATGGAGTTGTGAATGGAATTGTTTACCTGAATTCTCTTTCTGCTAGTTCATCGTTAGTGTATAGTAATGCAACAGATTTCTGTGTATTAATTTTGTCTCCTGCAACTTTGCTGAATTCAGATATTAGATCTAGTAGTTTTGGAGTGGATTCTTCAGGGTTTTTTATTCACAATATCATCTGCAAACAGGGACAGTTTAACTTCTTCCTTACCAATCTGGATACCTTTTATTTCTTTTTGTCATCTGATTGTCATGGCTAGGACCTCCAGACCTATAAAAGTGGTGAGAGTGGACATCTTTGTCTTGTTTCCCATCTTAAAGGAAAAGCTTTCAGGTTCTCTCTGTTAAGTATAATGTTGGCTGTGGGTTTGTCATATATGGCCTTTATTATGTTGAGGTACTTGCCCTCTATACCCCATTTCTTCCCTTTTTAATAAAACACATTGAAATAAGGGAATAACTTGAAATTAACTATCTAAATCCCAAGCTATGTGTTGCCAGCTCCCGTCTTCAGAGAAATCTCTGTTATGACAAATTAACCAAAAAATTAGTTTGGGCTGTATACCCACTTTTCTTTTAGACAGCCTAGCGTTAAGCATAAACCTTTCAGAACTGTATGGGTGCTTGTAGTGGCTCCAGCTCTCTTGAACTACATGTATAGAGTCATACAGAACCAAACAGCTACTGATTATTTTTTTTAAATAAGCGTAGGGGCTAATATGGCTGCTGATCTCACCAACTGCAAGTTGAGTTTGGATTAGGTACATATTGTGAGGCTGTTGCCAATAAAATATATTATTTCTTAGTTAAATTTTTCATAGCTTATGGCCTAAAAACAGTTGCAGTATCACAGTTTTAACTGAGTAGAAACTTCTAAAACAAACCTTATACCTGAGTAGCTAGCGTCATTGTAGAGATGAGAAAATAGGTTCAGTCAAAAGTCAAAACAGGTGATCTCCATAGTGACTGGAACTTTGTACTGTTTTTATGACTCTTCTTGGACGTTTGACTGTAGTCCAGTCCTGTCCTGCCTCTTATTTTTTAATTCAGAACTGCTATGGGCAGAAAGGGTTTGCGGTTCCGCCTGTTTCTGCATTAGAAAACCCCAGGTGGTAGTGGTGAGTTATGAGAGTGGGCTGGGGGCTTCTCCACTGTCCTCATACTTACCGCGCCCTTATTCAGGGCTTCCCAGCCTTTTCATGATTGAGAGTATGTTTAACCAAGTAATACAATTAGTACTGCATGGGGTACGGTGCAGTTGGCCACCCCACATTGTAGGGTCCAGCTTTGAGAGCTGAGGGGTACACTATCCAGGCACATGTGTGACTCATTGAGACCTGCCTATTAGAACATCCTGCTATGAGTGAACTTTGACTTCAGTCATCTGCCTTTTGTCCCCCTGAGAATGTCGGAATAGCAGCTATTTTCAAAAGGAATACTGATCCAGTATATTCATTCACATGGCTCTGCGCCACCAGTTAGGTTTGATGTGCTGGGTGGCTCCAACCCCACAAAGAAAGTTTGTGTCTCTGGAGCAAACTAATAAGCTACAGTGTCAGTGTTTCTCTTCAGTGTCACTTTCTGGCTCTTCACTGATGTTTGTCATGGACAAGTTCCTTGTTCTGGATTGCTCTCCAAGACTAGGCAGTTGTCTTCTGTGGCTTAGGAAGGTTTTTTTTTTAATTTAATTTTTATTTTTATTTATCTATTTTTTATTAAGGTATTATTGATGTACACTCTTATGAAGGTTTCACATGAAAAAACAATGTGGTTACTACATTTACCCGTATTATCAAGTCCCCACTCATACCCCGATGCAGTCACTGTCCATCAGTGTAGTAAGATGCCACAGATTCACTGTTTGCCTTCTCTGTGCTACACTGTTTTCCCTGTGATTCCCCCCACACACCATGTGTACTAAACATAATATCCCATAATCCCCTTTTTGGAGTCTCTGAGTCTGCTACTATTTTGTTCCTTCAGTTTTGCTTAGTTGTTACACTCCACAAATGAGGGAAATCATTTGGCACTTGTCTTTCTCCGCTTAGGAAGGTTTTTTTAACAGGCTTTTCCATTAGACTCATATATACTGAGAAGTGACTGGTGGTTACCAAGGGGGAGGGGGACTGTTGAACCACTGTGATGTACATTTGATAATTAAAAAAAAATACAGGCTTTTCCCATACTACTTTCAGCAAGATAATGGGTTACTTCCACCCATCTCAGTTCTTTATGGCTTTTTCATCTCTGGAGTGAGATAGAGAAAGGTGTAAATGACGCTTTGGTCTCTTGAGTA
This sequence comes from Smutsia gigantea, assembly GCA_032199065.1. Classification (NCBI taxonomy): domain Eukaryota; kingdom Metazoa; phylum Chordata; class Mammalia; order Pholidota; family Manidae; genus Smutsia; species Smutsia gigantea. Next base: position 76,041 of record JAVSCE010001858.1, on the reverse strand, counting down.
AAGAGGAGGACTAGGTGGAAGTAAATGTCTGTATATGTTGGGATTCATTTATTCTTGCTTACTCAACTTTTATCATCTATTCTAGTGATATACTTTTTTATGTTTGTTTTTTATTCCTACTACCAAGTGTAGTGCATGGCATGTAGCAGGGTACTCAGTGAACAATGGGGACTTTGGTAAGCTTTCATGCATGCAACCTTTCCTTGGTTTGAAGAGATTTCTATTCAGTGTGTTCTTAGGGTGTCTGTAAGTCTTGTCTTTCCTGGAACTGTTGTTCACCTGTTGTCCATATGTAACTATTAATGGCATCCCCTGTTATTCTCAAAATTGTCTGGATTTGGTTTGGGTTATAAATTATACAAGTGTCCAGGCTATGACCAGAGACTCAAAATGTTTCCTCTTGTAATGCAATCCCTGTTTGGTTCAAAGGAAGATAGATGGTTGTTCGTCTGCTGCAGTATTTCCTCAACTTTTGTTATCACCTTCATGGGTTTTGCTGATTCCTTACCACCTATATTATTTACCTTGCACTTTTAAAAATTATTTTTAATCAAATAATACATACATAGCTTTTTAAAAATACTTATAGAATACTTATAAAAACCTTAAAACAAAAAAGTCACCTGCACCAGAAACAACCACTTCCAGTTCTTCTCTTTAGTATTTTGAAGTAAAACCTAAATACTGCTATTTCCTGATTTGTCAGTTTTAGACAGTAACGGTTCTTTTGGTAGATTAGGATTTAAATTCATTGTGTTTTATTCTACCACACTCATTCCAGCTTCCCTATCTCCTAATACTTAAAATTTCTTGACACATTGTTATGGAAAATTTTCAAGCATACAAAAAGATGAAAGAATTTTACAGTAAACACCCATTTACCACCTAGATTATACAATTAACATTTTATTTGCTTTATCACACATCCATACCTCTTGATAAATTTTCTCTTTCACAATTTTTAGTAAAATCAGTAGTCAGTTTACATTGTTATGCTCATATAAATGTTTTCCCTGCTGGGTGAAGTAAGAGAGTACAATTTCCTTTTCTCTACATGTTTTCATTTTTCCTGGTATTAATGATTGCCTCAATTTTTCTTTTTTTAGTGTCCCTAGCCCTAATTTTTTCCTGTAGGTCTGTCATAAACTTATCAGTCTTCTGTTTTGAAGTTCTCACACTTGTAAGTTATTTTATTAATTCGGTGTTTGCCTTTTAAACACCCCCCACCCCCTCCAGCCTTATATGGCTTTATCCATATGGGGTGCTCTTGAGTCTGTATTGAACCTTGGACTTTCCAATGTTGGGTCTCTCATATCTTACAGCCAATGCCTTGATATTTTTCCTTTGCTTTGTTAGAACATTTTCTCTAAGAGCTTTTTAAGGAAGGATATAGAGAATATATATTTCTTGGACCCTGTGTGTCTTAAAGTTTTATTCTACTTCACTTTTGGTTAATAATATAGGTCAGTGGGTATAAAATTCAAGGTTGAAAATCTCTCAGAATTCTGATCAGAATTTTGAACCTATTATTTGTCAGACTTCAAGTTTTTAGTATTACTTATGAGAAGGCTGATGTGAATCTATTTCCTGTTCCAATATATATGACCTCTTGTTTACTCTGAATCATTTAATACCATTTATTTTATGGTTGGTTTATTCCTTGGTTTTTGATATTTCACTGCCTTAGTATGAGTCTTGTTTTTTCCCCCTTGCATTGAGGGGGGATTGGGAGGCCTGTTTCCCTTTCAGTCTCAAGACTCAAATTCATTATTGCTGGAATCTTGCATTCTTTATTTTCTCTCCTCCATTTCCTTAGTGATCTCTTCCCACCCCTTAACCCCGGATATTTGCTCCCAGTTAACTGTCATTGAAAATACAGACTTCATTTAATTCCCCAACATTTAGTACTTGTCTTCTTCTGGGCCTGATATCTGAGTCTAGAGCCTTTCTGAGCCCATTTCTCCAGAGGATAAATCAAGTCTTTTTTTCAGGGGAATTAGGAGTCATCTTAGGGCTTCCAAGAACAGGGAGGGATCCATCTCTTAGGCTTGTTAACCACACCTTCTGTTTTTAGCCCTGAACTTATTCATGTACAATATGCTCCACTCCCCTTCCCTGATACTTGGTGCCTCCTGAGTTCTAAGCTCATTGGGCTCTATGAGATATGCACATGAGTACTATCAATATATTCCCAGTGAGAATGCACATCAGGTACTTACGTTGTAGCTACCCCTGCTCTGCTTAGTCATTTGCTACTCTCTGTCCTTTTTTTCCTTCTTCCAAACTGCTTTTGAACTCTTTAAACCTAAATACATTCAGAAAGGATATATCACTGAGTGGAAAATTGTGTCACTTTCCAAAAATAAAAAGTAGCTGTTAAAAACTAAAGATGTAAGTACTGCTGAGTTATTAAATTGTAGTAGGTGTTGAGGACTAGCATTAAACAGATATATCCTGATGTAATCAAATGGGTTAAAAGAATTGAAGCATATGTAACTTATTTGCTCTTATGGGATATTTAAAGCCACATCTGGAACCACCTACAATTACCTCCTTCCTATATGGATTGTACACTTTCAGAAAGTCTATATTTTTCTGAACATATTCTGTACTGATGATGTAATCTACAGCTCATCTTTGACATCAGTAACTATAGCAGTGTGGTACACAGTAGATTTTCAGCAAATAGACATTTCGGTCTTGAATGATAATGATGGTAAACACCTAGTAGTTACTGTGAGCTGAGCACTATTCTAAGCACTTATACACATTAGCTCATTTAATTCTCACAGCGACACTAATGATCGAGGAGACTGGAGCACAGAGAGTTTAAGTCACATAAGTGATGGGGTCAAGGATTCAAACCCAGGCAGTCTGGCTTCAAAGTGAGCTCTTATCCAGTAGGCAGGCATTACTGTCTCGCTAAATACAGAAGGCAGACCTTGGTATCTATTGCTTGCAGTTGCTGAAAAATTTTTTGGTATGTTTAAGTCACCAATACTAACATCTTACCTGAAGAGTTTCTCAGATGACTCTAAGACTCCGTACAGATAAAAATCAGAAAACTTCCAAAGAAATTGTAAGACTTAAGTGAAAGTATTCCCTTATCTGATTTGCTAACTGAAAGAGACAGATGGTAGAAAAAGTATTACTTTACCTGTTACTCTGTAATAATTGTATCCTAATGAAAATGTTTTAATTAGACTTTCAGCACCTTTTTTTAAGACCTAGGTCATCATTAGTGTGAGGATTGCCTATATATTTGTGTGGGGGTTTTCATTGTGCTAGGTCTTGATTTGGGATTTCGAATATGATGATCCATACTGCCTAAAGTTTTATTGTGAGGATTACAGATGGTTAATTCAAGACACAAACAAAAAATTGTTCATTAGAGGAGTAATAAAAATACTATTACTCCTGTCTGGAAAACATATTTCAGCAAGCCTTTAGGTGTCGAGTGCATCAGAGAGACTAGGGTGGCAGAAATTGAAGACCTAAAGGGTTTGGTGGAAGTTGAGAGTCTGTGCACACCAGGGGTCACTGCCACAAGATGGCTCACCTAGAAGGGGGAGCACAGGGATCCCAGTGCAGATCGGACAGGGGCTCAAGGCCAAGTCCTGAAGACCTAGGTACGTGAGATCAGGTAGGAATCGGGCCATTTACACAGCACAGAGCTGAGCCCCCACTGCCTGGAACAGCCAGGCTGCACTTGAGCTGGTCCTGGGGCAAGGGCTACTAGCCTTGTGGCTTTTTAAAATTTAACCAGCCCCCTCCACTCCAGGATTTTAAAACAAATTCCAGATATGATTTACTCAGAAAATATTTTAGTACTATATATAACTTTATTATGTTACTTTGGGTAACAACATGTGAATTTTACAAAGGAAATTAATAAAAATCTCCCACGGTTTTAGAAGCCAATTTTCAGATGTAATATATATAAGGCATTTATACTCCTCATAATGTTTGAAAATACAAAAAAGCATTCCAGATTTTTCTGTCCAAGTATTAGGTTGTACTGTAATCCTTTTCATTGAATCACACTTTAAGAAAAAATTTATCTAAATTCATTATTAGATATCCTAAATTCTGTGTTATTACATTTCTTTCTTGGGTTTGAGCCCACCGGATTTTGGAAAAAGTCATCAAAAGTATTCCATGAAATGGTCCGAGCAGCTGGGTTTCTCTGAGAAACTAGGATTCATGCTCTTAAGTTTTTTGTTTGGCAGTGGAAAACTGGGCATTTTTGTTTGGCTTGTTTCCCCTAACTTCATAAAAAAGCTGAAAATGTGAGTTGTCTTTTCTCTCTTCCTGTTTTCAATTATATTGAGATTCCTTTGAATGATTTTCCCATGTTACTAATGATTAAGTTACATGATTACATTCTTTATATACTTTTTAAAAACGTGTTACTGTGTATTTTGAATTTTTGTACATGTTGATACCTTTGTTGAAAAATTTTGACTCTAAGACTTCAAGTGTCAAAAAATACTAAATGGGACTTTTTGGTTAGTTTCATTTTTTGTAGGCATATGTTTAGGAAAAATATTGTATATCTGTATCCAGGACATGTAAACATTAAATATAGGGGAGGATCTATTGCCAATTTTGGGAGGTTATCAAGGTGGTAATAACTATTACCACAAAATTCATGTTTATTGAAGAATTGGAGTGTGTCTAGCAAAAATTTGAGGAGGAATGTTTGGTGCCAAAATTAGTCTTAATATAATATGTCATGGGAATTGTATAGCACAGTGGTTCTCAGACTTTTTGACATCAGGACCTTTTTATATTCTTAAATTACTCAGAAACCTAAAAAACCTTTCTTTATATAGGCTGTATCAAATATATAGAGCAAATCTGACCCAATACACATGAAACTGGAAAACTTTTTCAGATAATTAGGATATTCTGTTACTACACTAAAACTAGAAGTGGTAATATCTTAAAAGTTAATTGTAATGTGGAATCTGAAACCCCAACAATGGACTTCTCATACCCAAGTTGCTGGTCTGTTTTACACTTTTGATCCTTTACCCATGGTGACTTTGTAAATCATGCATTTGGAAAGTACTGGTCCTGAGTTGTGCAGAACTTCTAATATTACACATTTCATTGTATAATATTGTGTATGTTAACATCACTACTGATCTCAGAAAAATTGAGTATGGACTCTGTCAATTGCACAGTGGTGGGTGCAAGTTTTTAAAATTTTTGTTTTTGCTTGAAAATCATTAACAACATATATATCATTCATTTTCCTTGAAGTGACAGACTCACTTCATTCATTTTCAAGAAAATGTATGTCAGGTACCCATTTCTTTGAGTAGCTAGTCCACCTTGTTACTCACATAACTACAGATGCTTTTCCATGAGACAGTCATCATACATCATTGTGCACACAGAATGGCTATGTGTGTACTTCCGTTTTTTAACACAGAATTTAAAAAAGATGCATACTCAAGGTTTGGGATTGCATAATACTAATCATTTTTACTGCATCAAGAGCATGCTTTGGTGAAACTGAATTTTTTTTCCCCCTTTTCTTTCTATGAGTGTGGCAACACAGAATTGGTTTGGTGCCATGGCCTTGATTACCACTAAGGCACCAGCAGTTTTAACAGCCATTGCTTTTGCATCATCAGTAACAACTAATGATAAAAGCTTACCAGATTGAAGGAAAGCATTTTCTCACTGAAAATCTCTGGGGGAATGCATACAGTTTCTATGTAGTAACTTTGGATTATATATTTTGTTATGGTAGAGAAATTCAACAAAACCCCCAATTCCTATATTTGGATTCTTACTGGCAACCCTCACCCTTAAAATGTGGAAGAGTCTTATGTAGATGTAGTTTTTTGACTTGTAGGGGAAGTCAGAGATTTAACCTTAACTGTTCAAGAGTAGCTAATGGTTGAAGAGCTTGCATTTCTCAATTTTAAAATGTAATGACAAAGCTGTAAAAACCAAAACAATGTGTAAGGATGGACATGTAGATTAATGGAATAGAATTGAGATTCCAGACATAAACCTTCACATTTATATAATTTGATTTTTTTACAGTGGTGCCAAGATAATTCAGTGGGGAAAGAATAGTTTTTTCGACAAATGGTGCTAGAACAACTGGATATCCATGTGCAAAATAATGAAGTTAGGCCCCTTCCTCACACCACAAACAAAAATTAACTCAAGATGAATTACAGATCTAAATATAAGAGCAAAAACTATAAAGATGTAGAAAAAAGTGTAGGTAAAGCTTTATGTCTCTGGGTTAGGCAAAGCCTTCTTAGATATGACATCAAAAGCACAAGAAAATGATTTGTAATTCTTCAAAATTAAAACTTACGTGCTTCAAAGGATAACGTCATTAAAAAAGTGAAAAGACCACCCACCAGATGGGAGAAAAATGTGTAAATCATATCTGATAAGAGATTTATTTCTGAAATATAAAAGGACTCTTACAACTTAACAAAAGAATGGTAACCCACCTCCAGAATGGGCAAAGGATCTGAAGAGTCACTTATCCAAAAAACATATTCAAATAGTAATCACATGAAAAGATGCTCAGAATCACTAACATTAGGAAAATGTAAATGAAAACAACAGTGAGATACTACTTCACACCCATTGGAAAGCTATAATTTAAAAAAACCAGTGTTGGAAAGTATGTGGAGAAGCTGGAACCTTCATATATTGCTTTTGAGAATGTAAAATAGCACAGTCACTTTGGAAAACAGTCTGGTGGTTCCTCAGAAAGTTAAGCATAGAATTGCCTATGACCCAGCAATTCCTCAAATCAGTATATAATAATCAAGAGAAATATGTCCACACAAAAACTTAGATGAATGTTCATAGCAGCATTATTAATATAGTAGCCAAAAAAGGTGGAAACACCCCTAACATCCAGCAGTTGATGAGTGGATACAGTGTGTATGTCCATACACAGAATGCTATTTAGCACTGAAAAGGGTGAAGTACATGTTTCCACATAGATGAACCTTGAGAGCATGCTAAGTCAGAAACCAGGCACAAAGGCCACATATATTCCATTTATATGAAATGTCCAGAATAGACAAATTCATGGAGACAGATTAGATTGGGGCTTGCCTAGGGCTTGGGGGAGATGGATAATGATAGTAATGGGTTTCTTTTAGGTAGATGAAAATGTTCTACAGCTAGATTGTGGTGTTGCTTGCATGACTCTGAATACACTAACAACAATTGACTTGTACACTTTAAATGGATGAATTGTGTGTGAATTGTGTCTCAATAAGGCTGTTTAAAAAATAGTTAACTAATGGCTGTGAGGTTGCCAAGCAAATACGTGTAGAAAGAAAAAATCCAGTTACCTACTCTTCACTTTTCAGAAAGGAGAAGATGAGTATGCAAATGTTGATGCCATTGTTGTATCTGTGGGTGTTGATGAAGAGATTGTTTATGCCAAATCAACTGCCTTACAGGTGAGAAATTTACAGCAGTTTTTAGCCCTGAGAATCACTGAATCATTTATTGCCCTGTTTGATATGGTGGCCACTAGCACAAAGATTTAATTCCTCAGTCCCAAGTCTCAAGTCCTCTATAACTGGCTGACATGTTAGAGCAGATATAGAGTATTTCCATCAGCACAAAGAGTTCAGTGGATAGTACATAAGGAGTAAAGAAAGGTATATCAATTGGGAAAGATTTAACTGTGTAACAGAAAAATCTAACAATACGTTCAACAAAGTGTTTTTTTTTTCTTAGTCTTCAGGGGCCCAGGTTTTTCTAGGTCTCTGCTCTGCCTTCCCTAGAGTATAGCTCTCATGCTCTTGGTGCAAAATTGTTAGAGCTCCAGCCATTACATCTGTATTCCATGCAAAAAGAATGGAGAAAGGGAAAAAAATGGGAGACCTCCTTCCCTTTTTAAGGAGATGTGCTTGAAGTTCTACACAATACTGTTACTTATAACTTTTTCTGTCAAAATTTACTGGCCATGCTTAGCTGCCAGAAAGGATGGAAACTAGAGTCTCTATGCTGAGCAGTGTGCCCAGCTAAAAATCCCGAGTCTTTGAGAGAGAAGAAATGAATAGTAGGCAACTAGCAATCTTTGGGGGAGGTAGAAGGCATAGGAGCGGCTACTCTGTCCCTTGTTTTATGCATTTCCATCAAACTAAACAGTAATATAGTTTCTATAGACACAAATTAACCAATTGATTTGATAGTCTTCCTTATGGAATATTTCAAATAGTTAATATGTAAAACTCCTGTGTACTCATTATCTAGTAAATTGTCAGTTCCTGGTTAATCTCACTTAATTTGCATCCACATCCAGGACCCCCTAACCCCAGATGATTCTGAAGTTAATTCCAGTTACTTTTTGTTAAGTTTTCTGTATAAGTACATTAATTTTTTTTCATCTGTAAATACTGTTGTCACTGTTGTCGTTTCCCATAGACATGGCTCTTTGGTTATGAATTAACTGATACTATCATGGTCTTCTGTGATGACAAAATCATCTTTATGGCCAGCAAGAAAAAAGTGGAGTTCCTGAAACAGATTGCGAACACGAAGGGCAATGAGAATGCTAACGGAGCCCCTGCCATCACACTGCTGATCCGAGAGAAGGTCAGAACTAAGAGGGAACGTATCACAAACATGATCAACAGAAAAGCCTCCTAGGAATTGAAAAGAATACAAGAGGAAGATTTTAGCTGACTGTGGTTGTAATTACAAAGTTCTGTTGCATCTTCAGTGTTCGTTAGGAAGAAAAGACTTAGTAACCCTGTTGGTTCTAAAGCAAAACAAATGGGCTGTGAAATTCTAGTCAACAACTGACCTTATCTAAAGTCCATTCTTAAAGACACTGTCAACTTGTTTGTTTTCACCTGAGTACCTTAATTAGACCAAATAGCTTAAATATCCTTAAGGAAACTAGATACGCTTCATTTCTGTTTTTTTTTATCTGATCCTATATGTTATAATACCCACGTGACCACCTGACAAAGATTTTTTCAGAATATTGTTCACCTATATGTTTGAGTTTCTTAACTGTTCCTGAAGAAAAGGAGTAGTCTTGTCAACTTACGTGGGCACTTAAGTATATAAAAATACCCAAAGAAATTTTGTGTTAACTTTTGGTGTATTATACTCTGCCCTAGAGAAGTAGGTGGGGCATGGGGAAAGCATTTATTCTTTCCACAGTTTAGAATGTTTGTCTAGTAGACATACAGATTTATGAAGTCCCTGTTACTAGTAGAACACAGATTTAATTCTAAAACTAACGAATCCCTTTTCTTCCCTGTGACGCTGATAGAATGAAAGTAATAAGAACAGCTTTGACAAGATGATTGAAGCCATTAAAGAAAGCAAGAATGGCAAGAAGATTGGAGTGTTCAGCAAAGACAAATTCCCTGGAGAGTTCATGAAGAGCTGGAATGACTGCCTCAACAAAGAGGGCTTTGACAAAGTAAGACCACCCTCGGGGCCGGCACCTCCGATTGGGAAGGCAGGGTGTGGCAGCCCCTGTGGTGGGTGGTGTAGAGAACCTGTGTTTGGAAAAGCCAGGTAGTCAGTCATACATTTCCATTTTTCAGTCCCTTAAAACAGGAAGCCAGTTTTACTTTTCAGTCAGGGATGAGGCATTCAGGACGTAGTTTGGCTACTTCAGAGGGAAACAAAATTCTTACCCCTCTGCCACCTCCAGTTTTTTTTTGTTCTCTGCTTTCCTGCATATCTTCCTTCCCCAGCCTTTGCAAAAACCTCTAGGGAAGGGCATTTATATTTACATTTTATATGGCACATTAGTTGAATGCCTCTTAGAATACACGGTGACCTGGGAAGAGCGATTTTAAATGTTTACTCAATCCAAGAAGAGAATATTTTGATATTCTCCAAACTACTGATGAGTAGTGTGCTAAATAACCAAATATCATCTCTGATAATATTCAAATGAGGAGAGATGCAGTTGGTATTTGCACGTTAGAAGTTCTTACCACTGTGACTGCAGGTAGATATCAGTGCGGTTGTGGCCTATACTATTGCTGTAAAGGAGGATGGGGAGCTCAACCTGATGAAGAAAGCAGCAAGCATCACCTCTGAGGTCTTCAACAAATTCTTCAAGGAAAGAGTCATGGAAATAGTTGATGCCGATGAGGTAAATGGAGAGGAGAAAGTCTTTTTACTGCTGTAATACTGCAGAAATAATTGCAGACATGCAGTGTTTCTTTGGAGTTTCCTTTTACATTAAGCCTTTGGTACACACTTTGGTGGTACATGGGTGTGCCAGCCCTCTTTCGCAGTAAGTATAAACCTGTGCTTTGATTTCTTGAGGTTACCCGGTATTTTACTCAAGAATTCCTTGAATAGTTGTGAATTCCACGTTTCGTTCTCTAAATTTGCTTTGCATGTAGACCAGCATGTTATCTGGCATGTAAGCTGTTGCCTAAGACTCATAGCATCCTGAATGATAGCAGGATATATGTTGTTTTCAAATGAGGTCCAAAAACCCAACACCCCTCTTTGCCACCCTCTAGTAAAGTGTTGTTTTGTTTTTGGGTACACTTATAGAAAGTTCGACACAGCAAACTGGCTGAATCTGTGGAAAAGGCCATTGAAGAGAAAAAATACCTAGCTGGGGCAGACCCTTCTACTGTGGAAATGTGTTACCCCCCTATCATTCAGAGTGGTGGCAACTATAATCTTAAGTTCAGTGTGGTGAGGTAAGTATGAGAACTTCAGAATGTAACAACCAGAGCATTTCAGACTTTAGCCTGTTTTTCTTGGATTCGTTCTGGAATTCAGAAAAGTAGGAATAGACAGAATAAACTTTAGTCTGCTTTCTGCATCATTATCTTGTCTTATTCTATGCATATTTCCTTTTTAGTTCACACAGTAATATTTGGGTTTTTTTTGTCAAAAATACATCACAGTGGTTAAACAGCCCCCTCTCCCTTCACCCCACCCCTCCCCCTTGGTGACCACCAGTCCCTTCTCAGCATCTGTGAGTCTGATGCTGCTTTGTTCCTTCTGTGTTGCTTTGCTTTTGTACTCCACAAATAAGTGAAATGATGTGGTATTTGTCTTCCTTCACCTGACTTACTTCACTGATCATGATATCCTTTAGATCCATCCATGTTGCTGTAAATGGCAGGATTTCTTTTTTTTTTATGGCTGAACAGTAATTCATTTCTTACTTGAACATTTTATTATAAACATTTTTCCAGATGATTAAAAATGCCAAGAAAAAATGTAAAATGTGTTGGATAAAACCGTTAAAATGTTAGATGTACCAAAATGTAATTCCCCTTACAATTTTTTAAAATACTGTAAAGAATACTGTTTTTCCTGCTCAGTCTGAAGTCATTTATAGTGAATACTATAGTTCTTACTGGAATGGCTGATAAGTGATGCCTCACTACCATATACCATACCATTAGACTGTAAAGAATAAAATTCAGCATATCCTTTGCATATTTAGGATACATCAACTCAACTTTTCACTGAATTTTTATCCTAAAAGTTTTGGTCACTAGTTTTACTCTGGAGCCTTTATAAACTGGTTTGTTCTATTTAACAACAAAAAATGTTTAAGTTCTTCCACTTCAGCTTTGGGACATAATATAGCAGGGACAAAGTGATTACAGATGTTGTTTGCTCGTGATACTAAGGCCTTTACTAGTTGGGGTAATAAAGTGCTTTCTTCCATTTGTCTCTAGTGACAAGAATCACATGCATTTCGGGGCCATCACTTGTGCCATGGGTATTCGCTTCAAATCTTACTGCTCCAACCTTGTTCGCACTTTGATGGTTGACCCATCTCAGGAAGTTCAGGAAAATTACAACTTTTTGCTCCAGCTTCAAGAGGAGCTGCTAAAGGAATTAAGACATGGTGAGGTGCCTTAGAAAAGGAGGTTTGGAAATGGTAAAACAAAAATGTCTTTAGGGTTTATGTGCATTTATATCCTTGAAGCTTTTGTACTAAAAATAGAATTCAGTTTTACTAACCGTGAATCATCCTAGCATTTAGTTCTCCAATCTACTTTTTCTTTAGGCATGAGTGGTTATTGTGGTTTTATATCGATGTTTACAAAAGCCTCTCTGGATCCAGATCTTCATAAAATACCATGACCATGTAGTTCTGTTTAGAAAAGATCTGAGAACTTTGTCTCTGCCAACAGAATGTGTAATATTAACCCTCCATTGAATGAATATCAGGGAAGTGTGTTTGAGAGCAGAACTAATAGCAACCCTGCTAAGCCCGTAACTGCCGAGCAGCCAAGTGCTTGACACCTCTTTGCCTTGAGACTCTACACTCCCAATGGGCTAAGTGGGACTTGATGTTTACCACCTTTAAAACACTTTGTCAGACCACCTGTGTTGCCCAGAGATTCCAGACAACCATTCCTTCATAATCTATCTCAAGTACATCTTTTGAAATCCCTTGGAAATCAGTCATAAGTAGTTTAATCCTCTTGGGCTACCGTACCTGGACTACTTTGGTTTGAAGTAACTTTTTATATCCTAGGTCCTGAAAAATTAAGGACAGAGTCCTAACAGTAATTCACCCATTCAGTGGGTCCTGTTTTTCAAAATGTGTTACTTAAATGTGATGCCATTTATCAACTCTTAAAACATTATTTCCTGGAAACCAACTGGTGTCCCACAGTCAACTGGGGCAGTGATTTTCAAACAGTGTAATTAAGAATGACTGGGTGGGTTCTTTCTAAAAAATGCAAATTTCTAAGCCCTACCACCCTTGCAACTATATTCCTTAGTTCATTTTTTGAGAAACCTTGCTTTAGGGCATTTCATAGGTGAAAAAAAATTATTAAAAAAATGTGTTTGGGTTTTTTTCTGAAGGGCACTTTAATGAATCCCCTTTCTGTCTTGTCTTTAGGTGTGAAGATATGTGACGTGTATAATGCTGTTATGGATGTGGTTAAAAAGCAGAAGCCAGAGCTTTTAAACAAAATTACTAAAAATCTGGGGTAAGATGCTATAATGTACATTGTCACTTTGAGTCAGTCTCTGTAACTGGCAGTGGTTAGGCAAAATATTTTTGGATTGATTCAGTCAACATTTGTGGACTATTAAGCTTAACTATGTGCCAAACACTGTTACTGGAGAATGTGAGAAAGAGTCAAGGGATGGGGTGAAAATTTTCTAGACCATAGGTGTCCCAGGCTTAAATTAGAATTTTAGGAGGCATCACACACTGTATTCCCTTTCTTAGAACATCTTTGCTCACATTTGCAAATTAAATACTCTGAGATGTCCAACTGTTAAAAAATTTTTTCAATCCTTATTTAATCTAGTTTCTCAGATGTACTTGACCATTGAATATCTAGAAATGCCTAATAACATCTTACAGAACCAAAGACATCTTGGGAAACAAAAGCTCTAGGCACTCTCCTTAGATGGAAACTTGTCTGGGGTATGTACTTTCTTCCTGGACTTCTCTGATGGGTAAGAAGAAATACAGTGACCTATGCCAGGTCTCGGCCCAGGTGACTTAATGAATCTAGTTACCAACATTCCACTCAAAAGTGCCTCACTTAATCCAATTATTGTTGTCTTGGTAACGTGTCCCTTAAAAGTCTCTGCCAAGTTGTCTATAGAAAAACTAACTTGATTTCATGGTAGAATATTAAAATTTAAATGTAGGTGAAAAAGCTAAAATAAATAAGGCTTGATGTAATAAATGTTATATGAGGTACTTAATTAGGAAATTGATTTCAACATATTAAGAATCCAAAGACTGTCCTTGAATCTTCTTCTTTAACTGACTGATGAGCCAGGGTAAATCACATACCTGTTTGCCTGGTTTATCTTGAAAATTAAAATAGAAATATGTTGTCCTTGACCCATGTTAGAGATCTTTTATTCTACTGCTGAAGTTTCTCTTCATTTCTTTGTTAGGTTTGGAATGGGAATTGAATTCCGTGAAGGTTCTTTAGTAATTAATAGTAAAAATCAGTACAAACTGAAAAAAGGTGAGTTTTACATGTTTGCAGTAGGAAAAAACTTCTGACTTATTTCTTAGCTTCATTTCCCCCTTTTCTGTATAAAATCTGCACTTCTTCATCCTTTCATAGTTACAGACTGATTCCTGTTTTGCTCTTTTAGGGATGGTTTTCAGCATCAATTTGGGATTCTCAGACCTGACTAACAAGGAGGGGAAGAAACCAGAAGAGAAAACATATGCCCTGTTCATTGGTGACACCGTACTTGTGGATGAGGTGTGCACTGCCTCTTCAGCTTTTGAGTGTTCATGGATGGACTTGAGAGGCATATTTTATACCCTATGGTTTTTTTCTTAGAAGTCTTTGTTATGCTGGCTAAGGGTAGAGGTCCATGTGACAGCCTGCTGTAATACAGCTAGGAATTGAGATTGTAGTCCAGGTACAGGAAATTATTTAAACCAAATTGTTTATCATGTTGTAGCTTCAACCTTGACAATGATAATACCAGTAACTGATTCTAATAATGGAACTTATTAAAAAAATTTTTTTAAATAACTTTATTGAGCTATAGTTTACATACCAAACAATTCACCCACTGAAAGAGTACAATTCAGTGAATTTTTTTTTTAGTATATTTACAGTTGTGCAGCCATCACCATAGTCTTAATTTTAGAACATTGCATCACCTCAGAAAGAAACCCTGTACCCATTAGCAGTCACTGCCCATTTTCCCTCCAGGGACCCCCTCCCAGGCCTAGGCAAGGACTGAACTCCTTTCTGTCTGAGGATTTGCCTGTTCTGAACATTTGTGGTCTTTTGTGCCTCGTTTCTTTCACTTAGCAGGAGCTGATTCTTAACAGCAAATATTTCAGTGTTCTTATTATTATTTAAGCCCTGTTATGCATTAATTCACTGAATCCTTAAAATAACCGTGTGAAGAACTCTTATCCTCATATACAGATAAAGACACTGAAGCACAGAGAAGTTTAAATAACTTGCCAAATGTCACACAGCTAGGAAGTTATTGAGCTGGGTTTCAAGTCAAGCCTGTGTTCCTAACCATTATTCCAGTGTTGACTCCCAAATTGTATTTCCTAATAAGTAAGAAGTCAGAAGGATAAAATTTGTATGTATTTATTGTCAGAGATTTTAGTATCCAGGAGGTTCATAGCATTGTCCAGCTGTACGTGAGGTTAGAAAGTGAAAGTTTTTCAGCTGCTCCTGGAGACATGTGACTTCTCCCTTTTATTCCAGGATGGCCCAGCTACTGTTCTCACATCTGTGAAGAAGAAAGTGAAGAATGTGGGGATTTTCCTAAAGGTAGGAAAACGACAAATGAGTGGTATAGGAAGTTTGGTACAGTGAGTAAGATAAACAGTATTGGCTAAAAAAAAAAAAAAACCTGAATTTCTGATTATGATCTTTTCCCCGTAGAATGAGGATGAGGAAGAGGAGGAGGAGGAGAAAGATGAGGCCGAGGACCTGTTGGGAAGAGGTTCTCGGGCAGCATTGCTTACAGAAAGGACACGAGTGAGTTTACTGTTTTAATATCTTTGCTCTTGGACACGTTGTAAGGTTCCCCTGTCTGCTGACTTGGGTTTCTCTGCTGTAGAATGAGATGACTGCAGAAGAGAAGCGGAGAGCACATCAAAAAGAACTAGCAGCTCAGCTCAACGAGGAGGCAAAGAGGCGATTAACTGAACAGAAAGGAGAACAGCAGATTCAGAAGTAAGAGTTTGCAGAGAGCAGTCAGATTGCTCTGGGTTATGTGGGACTTGCAGAAATTTCTGAAAAAAAGTTTTTTTGTCCCCACGCCAGAGCTCGCAAATCTAATGTGTCCTATAAAAACCCATCTTTGATGCCTAAGGAACCGCACATTCGGGAAATGAAGATCTATATCGATAAGAAATATGAGACTGTAATCATGCCTGTGTTCGGTATTGCGACACCTTTTCACATTGCCACAATCAAGGTACTAACATTGAAACAGATTCTCTACACACTATTTTTTAAAATATTAATTGTGCTTACTATAGATAGTTTTTCTGGCTGCGTCAGCTCTCCCACTCTCTTCTGCTCCTATCAGACTCTACCCTCACCCTATACTGACTTTCCCCCTCTCTCTATCTCTCAGTATTATTCTCCCTTCCCTGTTTTCACTTTGTAAAAAGTTAAATAATCTAGTCTAGAAACATAATTTGCCTATCTTTCCTTGAATGTCTAGCATTTTCTAACATGTAGTTGTTCACTTGGCATAAGGTACTTTGAGAACTCAGTGATTCTTTTGAAAACATGCTTTGGGTCACATGAAAAGTTAAGCTAAATGCATAGTTTTTTAGATTCATATTAAGGTTTATAGGCTAGGTTTAGCAGGCAACTTTTAACTCTTAACGTAATTTTAGCATCTTTAATTGATGATTGTTATCTAGGAAAGAAAGCTGTTTTTGTTTGTTTTGTTAATGCTTTTCCTTTCTTTGAGCAGAATATAAGTATGTCTGTGGAAGGAGATTATACTTACTTGCGAATCAACTTCTATTGCCCAGGCAGTGCCCTGGGCAGAAATGAGGGCAACATCTTTCCAAACCCAGAAGCCACTTTCGTCAAGGAAATGTGAGTCCCCAGGAAAACCATCCCCAAATACTTGTTGACTGGAGTGGTACTCTCAGAAACATTTCATTCTCTGTACTATGTCTTGCCCCATGTAGTAAATGGCAAGGCCTCCCTCGGTGACACTTGCTGAGGGTCACCTTGCCAGCTTTGTGCTGTTGTGAAGATGGAACCTAACTTAGAGTCCTTGTGAAAACATTTCATACTCACTACACATATTTTGAGATAGACTCTCAAATAAGGAAATGTGTGCCTTCCTGGAATCTATTCCTTTGTGGTGTGGAATAGGATAATTTGGGGAGGTTATGCCATATGTAAAAAATAAGTGTGATTCTCTTATCCAGTAGCTTAGCCATTTATAACATTCTCTGCTTAAGAAAGAAGAAAGGAAGATTTATTCAGCTTTCCAGATACTGTGTCACCATTAAGTGGCACCTTTTTCACCTAAAAGATGCTAAAATATAGTAATGAGTGCAGGTTACCTGGCCTGATAAAGAAACTTATGTAAGAGCTTCCCCTTTTCTCCAGCACATACCGAGCCTCAAATATGAAGGCACCTGGAGAACAGACAGTACCAGCCTTGAACCTTCAGAATGCTTTCCGAATTATTAAAGAAGTACAGAAGCGGTATAAGACTCGGGAAGCAGAAGAGAAAGAGAAGGAGGTGAGCCTGAACACTAACAAAGATGTGCAAGAGGATCCATGTGGGTTTGGGGGACATGTTAAGATACTTGAGGATTCACATTGCATTTCATCTGTTTAGGGCATTGTGAAGCAAGACTCACTCGTGATCAACCTGAACCGGAGTAATCCCAAACTAAAAGATCTATACATTCGCCCAAATATTGCCCAAAAGAGGATGCAGGGTTCACTGGAGGCCCATGTTAATGGTATGGACGATCTCTCCTGTGCCTGGGCTTTGTCTTCAGGGCACATTTGTAGGGATGACAGGTCAGATAATATAATGTGGCAGGGAAATGCTGGGCGGAGTACCTTGCTGTATAGCCAGAAGGAAAGTAAAATACATACAGTTGTTGGTGTTTCCTCTGACCCTGTTCAGATTAGTCTTTTGGCCTAAACTAATGCTGCTGCTTAATACTTAGCTGCTTAGTTCTTGTCCCCAGGTTTCCGCTTCACATCTGTTCGAGGAGACAAAGTGGATATCCTGTACAATAACATCAAGCATGCCTTGTTCCAGCCATGTGATGGAGAAATGATTATTGTCTTGCACTTTCACCTCAAGGTACACCTTTTCCGTTTATTGGCTGTGAGATCTTGGCAAGATCTGCCCCCTTTTTTCCTATAAAATAGTGGTGATAAATACCACCTATCACCAAGATCATTAAAGGATTGAATGAAATAATGCTTATGCAGTCCACAGTGCCTAGACATACAGAAGGTGCTAAATAGCCATGTTTCTTCCTTTGGTGTGATATGTAATGATCACCAAAACACAGAAGGTTGTCTTCAAATTCCTGTTTCTGAAATAGACAATTTTTGCTTTAGACACAGTTTATTACCAACATAATCTCCAAAACCCACTCTAATAAATAAGAGTACTTCTTAAAATTTATGCTCTTCCACATTCCCAAATGTCATTATTTATGGTGATACCAGGATGGTTTAACTGTTTTTACATAAATGTTATGGTTTCCAGCATAGATACTTCTGTATTTTCACATTGTATTTGTTATCTTGCCTCTTTGTCTGTTGTGTACATAGCCTAAGTCTTCTTAACTCCTTTCTTGTTCGTTCTGCTTTGTTCCCTCAGAATGCCATCATGTTCGGGAAGAAGCGGCACACAGATGTGCAGTTCTACACAGAAGTGGGAGAGATCACTACGGACTTGGGGAAACATCAGCATATGCATGACCGAGATGACCTCTATGCTGAGCAGGTCTGTGCAGTTCAGTATTTTACTTGCAGCGTAGTGAGAGGATGCAGTCCAGGTCTGAGCCCAGGAATTATTAAATTTTATAAACAACCCCTGACTTTGTGTGCAGAACAACTCAGGTTTATCTGCTGGGATGGTGTAGTGCAGTGGTTCATGGATTAGACTCTAGTTGTAGGCTCAGCTCTACAGTTAATGGTATGGTGGCCTATAATAAAGTATCCATGTTAGCATCATAGTTATGAGAATTAAGGGCTACAAAAGCACTTCGGACTTTCTGAAAAGGTGTACTACTGTTAACAAGTGAAGTGAAGCCATAGTTAATTAGTATCTTCTTCTTCTACAGATGGAACGAGAAATGAGGCACAAACTGAAAACAGCCTTTAAAAATTTCATTGAGAAAGTAGAGGCTCTAACTAAGGAGGAACTGGAATTTGAAGTGCCTTTTAGGGACTTGGGGTAACATCTCTCTTCTTTTTGGCCTGAAGTTTCACTGGTCTACCTGTTAGGAAAGGTGGTGGTTGTTCTTTCATAGTAATTTAATAGAACATATCCTGTCCTTTCTCCTGTGATTGAGATAACCTTGGAGACATCCATTTCCTCTTGGAAATTTGTAAGGGCTGGGGTGAGTGGCTGAGACAGAGGCTTCCTCTGGAAATGAGTCCCCAGTGAGTATGCTGGAGTTGTTTGGAATGGGAAAAGGAAAGGAGATATAGTGGCAGCGGCAGTTGCTCTGGTGGGGAGCCCAGTCTCATGTGAGTTTCTTTTCTTATTTTCTAAGATTTAACGGAGCTCCATACAGGAGTACTTGCCTCCTTCAGCCCACTAGTAGTGCGCTGGTAAATGCTACAGAGTGGGTGAGTATTTCTTTATCACCTTTTAGTAAGAAAATTGTTAGACAAAAGAAAGGAGGGTAGGTGTTTTGAAAATTAGATTCTTATTATGTCTCAGGATTTTCACTTTTGGTATTTATTTGTCTTAGACATAAAACTTACTGAACAAATGATTCTTTAGAAGTATCTTTTCATAGTTTCTTCACAGTTTCCCTAAATTTATTCTCCTTGAGGAAAGATTTTGATCTTGCAGATCCCTTTACCAGGGCTTCTTAGTATGTTTTATTGTTTTCAGTCTTTACGAACAAAACAAAACACCAGTTTCCTTATCCTTTATGTAGTTATTTGTAGATCCTGAGAGTATTTGAAAACACTGGTGCTTTGGGCAATTCATGTGCTAATGACCCAGTTCCTCCCTGACAGCCACCTTTTGTGGTGACATTGGATGAAGTGGAGCTGATTCACTTTGAGCGGGTCCAGTTTCACCTGAAGAACTTTGATATGGTGATTGTCTACAAGGACTACAGCAAGAAAGTGACCATGATCAATGCCATTCCTGTAGCCTCTCTCGACCCCATCAAGGAATGGTTGAAGTAAGTACGTCTGCGAGCAGTCTCCCATTTACCCTATGAACCCTGTATTATAGGATGTAAGTGTGTTATGTTGAAAATAAAATCTACTGGTGTGCTTGTTGAGACTGCCCTTGGGTTGAGTTAGAGACCAAGACTTGACAGTTTGGGGTCTTATGAGGCATAGAGCTGTTCACTTTTTCCTGAATACCACCAGTGGTTTATGAAGACTTAAGGAAAATCAAAGTCTTAAGATCTTATTTGACTCTATTTGATACATGTATAAGAACATCTACACACATGTATAATAATATATTGACAAAAAGTAGGGCATATGTCTTACTAGTTCTCAATTTTTACTGAAAGATGAGATAGTGTTTGGGTTTTTTTAGCCTTTAACATCACATATTCATACTTAAGCTAAAAGAATTTCTCATGAAAGTTCCAGAATCCCAGTAAACAGGGAGATACCTAGGTAAAGGGTCGGGCTTGAGTACTCATGCATACAGTTTACTCTGCCTTCCAGCACTGTCCCCCCAATTTTCTGTGAGGGGGGCACTATATTATGTCAATATCCTAAGAAACATTGAGAGAACTGAAACTGTGAGGAAGATATATTTATGTTTTCCATGAGGATTTTCCTAAGAAACATGCAGATAGGTGATATCACAAATACTATGTGTAAGTATTTATGGCATTTTAAAATCTGCTTTATTGAGGTACAGTTTACATGTAATATATTCCCCAGTGTATGTGTATGATTTGACGAGTTCTAACATGTATACAATCTCATGCCTACCATTATAATCAGGATATAGAACGTTTCCTTCACTCCTGAAGTTCTTCATACATCTTTCTAGTCCCCTCAAACCTATCACTGGGTTTCTGTCGCTGAACATTTTGCTTTTAGAATTTAATATAAATGGAATCATACAGTATGTAGTATTTTGTATCCTGCATCCTTCACTTAGCATAATACTTAGGAAATTTGTCCAGGTTGTTGTGTATACCAGTACTGTATTCCTTCTTATTACTGAGGAGTATTCCATTATGTGGATATTCCATACTTCATTTTCCAGTTAACAGACTTGGGGTTTTTTTTGTTTTTTTTTATCATATGGAGGTTCTTAGGAATAGCTGCTATAAACATCACGTACAGTCTTTGTATGGACATATGTTTTCATTTCTCTTGGGTAATTGACCTAACAGTGGGATTGCTGGGTCTGGTTTGTGTTTAAGTGGGTTTTAACCTTATAAGAAACTACCAAATCATTTTCCAGAGTGGCTGGAAAACCTACAATATGTGAGAGTTGTAGTTGCTCTATATCCTCACCAACATTTCGTGTTTAATTCTTTTTAATATTAGCCATTATAGTGGTAATGCAGTGCTCTCTCCTTGTGGTTTCAGTTTGTATTCCCATGATGATTAATGATGTTGAGCATATTTTCATATGCTTATATGTCATTTTGTACTTTGATGAAGTATTTTCATATTTTTTGCCTGTGTTAAAAATCAGATTGCTAATCTTTTTTTTTTAAGTATCATTGATACACAATCTTATGAAGGTTTCACATGAACATTGTGGTTTCAGCATTCGCTTGTATTATCAAGTCCTCACCCCCCTCCATTGCAGTCACTGTCCATCAGCGTAGTAAGATGCTATACAGTCCTTACTTGTCTTCTCCATGCTGTACTGCCTTCCCCGTGACGTGCCTATATTGTGAGTGCTAATGTAGTGCCCCTTACAGATTGCTTATCTTATTACTGAGTTGTAAGAATTCTTTGGCTGGATATGAGTCCATAAACTGGCTTTCATATATTGTCTTCCAGTAGTTTCTGTGACTTCGCATTTTCATAAGTGTTTTTTAAAGACCAGACCATTCATGAAATCTATTTGATCAACTTTTTCTTTTGTCATTTGTGCTTATGTCTTACCTAATAAATTTTGCCTAACCTGAAGTCATAAAATCTGTTTTCTTCTAGAGTTTTATAGGTTTAGATCTTATACTTAGGTCTGTGATCCATTTTGAGTTAATTTTTTTCTGTGGTGTAAGGGTCAAAGTTCATACTCTGCATACATGTAAGCCAGTTATTCTAGTATCATTTGTTGAAAAGATTATTCCTTACCTATTGAATCACCTTTGCACCACTGCTAAAAGTAAAAGACATAAAAACTACCATGTAGGGTCTATTTCTGGATTCTCTTCTGTTCCATTAGTGTGTGTGTGTCCTTAGACTGATACCATACTGTCATGATTATTATAGCTTTATAGTAACTCTTGGAATCAGGTAGTGTAAATCCTCTAATTTTGTTGTTCTTCACAGTTGGCTATTCTGTATAAATTTTAGAGTCAACTTGTGTCTTTTAACAAAGTAGTCTATTTCATCTATGTTATCAGCTTTAGCGTTTGTACAATCTATAGTGATATCCCCTTTCATTCCTAATATTGATGTTTTGTTTTCTCTTTTTTTTGGTCTGAGTAAGGTGTGTATTTTTTCAACATTATGAGATGTCCTTCCTTATTCCTGGTAATACTCCTTGTTTTGAAATCTGCCTGCTGTGATATTACTGTGGACTTCTAGCTTTATTTTCGTTCATGTTTGCATGGTGTATCTTTTTCCTGTTCATTTAATTTTTACTTAGATTTATGTTTAAAGTGGTTTACGTGGAGACACCATGTATTTGGGTCTCACTTTTCAAAATCCATTCTGAGAATATCTGCCTTTGCATTGGCATGGTGAAAACAGACCCATTTAATGTAATTTCAATATGGTGGGGTTTAAATCTACCATCTTGGCTATTTGTTTTCCCATCTGTTCTTTGTTGCTTTTCTCCTGTTGTAATGCCTTCTTTTGAATTAATTTTATGATTTTATATTACCCTCTTAGTTGGCTGATTAGCTGCCACTCTTTTACTTTCATAATGATTGCTTGGTTTATATATATACAACTTTAACTTACCAGTTTGCATTCAGATTATACACCACTTAACTGTGGTTGAAAAGTTCATGCTTTCATTACCCTTCTTCTGTACTTTCTGCTATTGTCATATGCTTCCATGGTTTACAGTCATTACTTTAGCTTTGAAACAGTGATCTTTTAATTTACAAAATGATGGAGGAAAAAGTATTTTTCCTTTTCCCGCTCACTTCCTCCCCCTTGTTAACCACTACTCATTATGTCTGTGAGTCTAATGCTGTTTTCTTCCTTCTGTTTTGCTTTGTTTTTATATTCTACAAATAACTGAAATCATGTGGTATTTGTCTTTTTTTTTCTAATTTATGATGGTATCATTAATCTACGATTACATGTGCAATATGATGGTTATTAAATTACACCCTTCATCAGGTCCTCCCCAGCAACCCCATTACAGTCACTGTCCATCAGTGTAGTGAGATGCTATAGAATCACTACTTGTCTTCTCTTGAGTTGTACAGCCCTCCCCGTGCCCCCCCAACATTACATCTGCTAATCGTAAAGCCCCTTTTTCCCCCTTATCCCTCCCTTCCCACCCATCTTCCCCAGTCCCTTTCCCTTTGGTAACTATTAGTCCATTCTTGGGTTCTGTGAGTCTGCGGCTGTTTTGTTCCTTCAGTTTTTTTCTTTGTTCTTTTACTCCACATATGAGTGAAATCATTTGATACTTGTCTTTTTCGGCTTGGCTTATTTCACTGAGCATAATACTTTCTAGCTCCATCCATGTTGTTGCAAATGGTAGGATTTGTTTTCTTCTTATGGCTGAATAATATTCCATTGTGTATATGTACCACATCTCCTTTATCCATTCATCTACTGATGGACACTTCAGTTGCTTCCATTTCTGGCTATTGTAAATAGTGCTGCGATAAACATAGGGGTGCATCTGTCTTTTTCAAACTGGGCTGCTGCATTCTTAGGGTAAATTCCTAGGAGTGGAATTCTTGGGTCAAATGGTATTTCTATTTTGAGTTTTTTGAGGAACCTCCATACTGCTTTCCACAGTGGTTGAACTAATTTGCATTTCCAACAGCAGTGTAGGAGGGTTCCCTTTTCCTCCACATCCTTGCCAACATTTGTTGTTGTTTGTGTTTTGGATGTTGGACATCCTCACTGGTGTGAGATGATATCTCATTGTGGTTTTAATTTGCATTTCCCTGATGATTAGCGATGTGGAGCATCTTTTCATGTGCCTGTTGGCCACCTGAATTTCTTCTTTGGAGAAGTGTCTATTCATGTCCTCTGCCCATTTCTTAATTGGCCTATTTGATTTTTGTTTGTTGAGGTGCATGAGTTCTTTACATATTTTGGATGTCAACCCCTTATCGGATACATCATTTATGAATATATTCTACCATACTGTAGGATGTCTTTTTCTTCTTCTGATGGTGTACTTTGCTGTACAGAAGCTTTTCAGCTTGATATAGTCCCACTTGTTCATTTTTGCTTTTGTTTCCCTTGCCCGGGGAGATATGTTCCTGAAGAAGTCGTTCATGTTTATGTCCGAGGTTTTTTGCCTATGTTTTTTTCTAAGAGTTTTATGGTTTCATGACATACATTCAGGTCTTTGGTCCATTTTGAGTTTACTTTTGTGTATGGGGTTAGACAGTAGTCCAGTTTCATTCTCTTACATGTAGCTGTCCAGTTTTGCCAACACCAGCTGCTGAAGAGGCTGTCATCTCCCCATTGTATATCCAAGGCTCCTT
The DNA here is from genome assembly GCA_032199065.1 of Smutsia gigantea. Taxonomy (NCBI): domain Eukaryota; kingdom Metazoa; phylum Chordata; class Mammalia; order Pholidota; family Manidae; genus Smutsia; species Smutsia gigantea. Next base: position 51,518 of record JAVSCE010001858.1, on the reverse strand, counting down.
TATCAAATATTAATTGACTGTATATGTTTGGGTTAATGTTTGGATTTTCTATTCTGTTCCACTGGTCTGTGGGTCTGTTTTTGTGCCAATACCATATTGTCTTGATTACTGTGGCTTTCTAGTAGAGTTTGAAGTCAGGGAGCGTAATTCCCCATGTTTTATTCCTCCTTCTCAGGATTGCTTTGGCTATTCGGGGTCTTTTGTGGTTCCATATGAATTTTAGAATTATTTGTTTCAGTTCATTGAAGAAAGCTGTTGGTATTTTGATAGGGATTGTGTTGAATCTGTAGATTGCTTTAGGTAGTATAGCCATTTTGACAATATTTATTCTTCCTTAGCAAGAGCATGGGATGAATTTCCATTTGTTAGTGTCCTCTTTAATTTCTCTTAGGAGTGTCTTGTAGTTTTCAGAGTATAGGTCTTTCACTTCCTTCATTAGGTTTATTCCTAGTATTTTATTCTTTTTGATGCAATTGTGAATGGAATTGTTTTTCTGATTTCTCTTTCTGTTAGTTCATCGTTAGTGTATAGGAAAGCAACAGATTTCTGTGTGTTAATGATCTGGCTAAGGATTTATCTATTTTGTTTATTTTTTCAAAGAACCAACTCTTGGTTTCATTGATTTTTTTCTATTGTTTTATTCTTCTCGATTTTATTTATTTCTTCTCTGATCTTTATTATGTCCCTCCTTCTGGTGACTTTGGGGCTCATTTGTTCGTCTTTTTCCAATTTCAGTAATTGTGTCTTTAGACTATTCATTTGGAAATGTTCTTCCTTCTTTAAATAGGCCAGGATTGCAATATACTTTCCTCTTAGAACTGCCTTTGCTGCGTCCCACGGAAGTTGTGGCTTTGTGTTGTTGTTGTCATTAGTCTCCATGTATTCTCTGATTTCTGTTTTGATTTGGTCGTTAACCCATTGATTAATTAGGAGAATGTTGTTAAGTCTCCATGTATTTGTGAGCCTTTTTGTTTTCTTTCTAAAATTTATATCTAGTTTTATACCTTTGTGATTTGAGAAGTTCGTTGGTAGAATTTCAATATTTTTGACTTTACTGAGATTCTTTTTGTGGCCTAAGTATGTGGTCTATTCTGGAAAATGTTCCATGTGCACTTGAGAAGAATGTGTATCCTGTTGCTTTTGGGTGTAGAATTCTGTAAATGTCTGCTAGGTCCATCTGTTCTAGTGTGTTGTTCAGTGCCTCTGTGTCTTTACTTATTTTCTGTCTGGTTGATCTGTCCTTTGGAGTGAGTGGTGTGTTGAAGTCTCCTAAAATGAATCCATTGCTTTCTATTTCCTCCTTTAATTCTGTTAGTATTTGTTTCATATATGCCGGCCCTCCTGTGTTGGGTATATCCTCTTGTTGGACTGACCCCTTTATCATTATGTAATGTCTTTTTTTATCTCTTGCTACTTTCTTCGTTTTGAAGTCTATTTTGTCTTATACAAGTACTGCAACACCTGCTTTTTTCTCCTTGTTGTTTGCATGAAATATCTTTTTCCATCCCTTCACTTTTAGTCTGTGTATATCTTTGTGTTTGAGGTGAGTCTCTTGTAAGCAGCATATAGATGGGTTTTGCTTTTTACTCTCTTTTGATTGGTGCATTCAGTCCATTTGCATTTAGGGTGATTGTTGATAGATATGTACTTATTGCCATTGCTGGCTTTAGATTCGTGGCTACCAAAGTTCAAGGGTTGCTTATTTACTATCTGACCATCGAACTTAACTTTCTTGTTAAGTTATTTTAAACACAGTCTGATGTTTCTTTACTTCTCTCCCTTCTTATTCTTCCTCCTCCGTTCTTTATATACTAGTTGTTTTATTCTTTGCCTTTAGTTAGTATTTGGTTGATCTGCCTTCTTTGTTATAATTTTATTTTCTCTGGTGACATCTTTTTAGCCTTAGGAGTGCTTCCCTCTAGAGCAATCTGTTTAAGATATCCTGTAGAGGTGCTTTATGGGAGGCAAACTCTCTCAGCTTTCGCTTGTCTGGAAATTGTTTAATTCCTCCATCGTATTTAAATGATAGTTGTGCTGGATACAATATTCTTGGTTCGAGGCCCTTCTGTTTCATTGCGTTAAATATATCATGCCATTGTCTTCTGGCCTGTAAGGTTTCTTTTGAGAAGTCTGATGATAGTCTGATGGGTTTTCCTTTGTAGGTGATCTTTTTTCTCTCTCTGGCTGCCTTTAATACTCTGTCCTTGTCTCTGTTCTTTGCCATTTTAATTATGTGTCTTGGTGTTGTCTTCCTTGGGTCCCTTGTGTTAGGAGATCTGTGGGCTTCCGTGGACTGCGAGACTATTTCCTTTGCCAGCATGGGAAAGTTTTCAGCAATTATTTCTTCAAAGACACTTTCTATCCCTTTTTCTCTCTCTTCTTCTTCTGGTACTCCTATAATGCGAATATTGTTCCATTTGCATTGGTCACACAGTTCTCCGAATGTTCTTTCATTCCTAGAGATCCTTTTATCTCTCTCTGCCTCAGCTTCTCTGTATTCCTGTTCTCTGATTTCTATTCCATTAACAGTCTCTTGCATCTCGTCCAGTCTGCTGCTAAGCCCATCGATTGCTTGTGTCATTTCTGCATTGTCTTTCCTCACTTCCCTCACTTCCTCCCTCAGCTCTTGCATATTTCTCTGTAGATCCATCAGTATGGTTATAACTTTTATTCTGAATTCTTTTTCAGGAAGGTTGTGCATTTCCATCCCTTCAGACTCCCTCTCTGGTGTCTGGGTCTGGATAAGCTTTGTTTGTACCATATTCCTCTGTCTTTTCATGGAGATGGAAGTGGTTGCTGGTAGTTGCCACATATGTCAGCTGAGCTCTTTAAGACTTAAAAAAAAGAAGAAGAGAAAGAAAAGAGAAAAGAAAACACCAAATAACCCCAGAAAGACGCCCGCCGGGAGTAGATTCTGTGAGGATGCTGTAGGTGGCGCTATTGCTCCACTATTCCGCAGCTGCGGCCGTGCCACTCTGTAGGGCCCTTTGTAGCTCTGGCCGGGGTAGGAACGAATGGGAGGCTGCTGATCTCTGTGGGAAGTCTCAGTTGGCTACTTTTTCCCTGTGGCCAGCCAAGGGGTCCGAAATTCCCCAGGACTCCCAGCCTGCTTGGCTGAGTGTGCTGGGACGATCCTGCTCCTCCATTTGGTGCCTATCTCTTTAAGACCATTAAAAAAAGCATGTGCTTTTCTTTTGTCCTGGGGAGGCAGCTAGGAGGACCCAGTGTTTTCCTCAGCTCAGATCCTGCACCCCCTGTCTCTCCAGTCTCCCATACACTGTGCGATGTGTGTCAGTGCTCCCTGCTCAGATCACCAGGGCTGGTTATTTCGTGGTCTCTACTTCCACTCCCTCCTGGCTCTGAATCCTCTCCTCCCGCCGGTGCGCTGGGGTGGGGGAGTGCTCGGGTCCTGCCAGGACGCGGCTCCGTATCTTATCCGCCTCGCGGGGTGCCGAGTCCTCTCAGGTGTAGATGCAGACTGGGTGCTGTCCTGTATCTTCTGGTCTCTCTTTTAGGAATAGTTGTATTTGGTGTATTTTCATAATTATGGTTTTGGGAGGAGATTTCCACCGCCCTGCTCATGCCACCATCTTCCCGGAACTCTGGTATTTGTCTTTTTTTACCTGGCTTATTTCAGTGAGCATAATACCCTGTAGATCCGTCCATGTTGTTTCAAATGGCAAAATTTCTTTCCTTTTTATTGCCGAATAGTATTCCATTGTGTATATGTACCACATCTTTATCCATTCATGTATTCATGGACACTTAGGTTGTTTCCATATCTTGGCTATTGCAAACAGTGCCGCAGTAAACATAGGGGTGCATATGTCTTTTTAAATCAGGGATTTTTGTTTTCTTTGGGTTAATTCCTAGGAGTAGAAATACTGGGTCAAATGGTATTTCTGTTTTTAGTGTGGTGAGGAACCTTGATACTGTTTTCCACAGTGGTTGCGCCATTTTGGCAGTCCCACCAACAGTGTAGGCGGGTTCCCATTTCTCCGCACCCTCGCCAGCATTTGTTATTTCTTAACTGATGTGAGGTGATATCTCATTATGGTTTTAATTTGCATTCCCCTGATGATTAGAGATGTGGAACATCTTTTCATGCCTGTTGGTCATTTGTATTTGTTTGGAGATGTGTCTGTTCAGGTCCTCCGCCCTTTTTTTGATCGGATTATGTGTGCGTGGGGTGTTGAAGCATATGAGTTCTTTATATATTTTGGATGTTAACCCCTTCTCACCTGAGTCATTTACAAATATATTCTCCCGTATTGTAGGGTGCTTTTTTGTTCTGCTGATGGGTGTTCTTTGCTGTACAGAAGCTTTTTAGTTCAGTGTAGTCCCACTTGTTCATTTTTTGTTTCCCTTGCCCAAGGAGATGTCCAGGAAAAAGTTGCTCATGTTTATATTCAAGAGATTTTTGCCTATGTTTTCTTCTATTATGGTTTCATGACTTACATTCAGGTCTTTGGTCCATTTTGAGTTCACTTTTGTGTATGGAGTTAGACAATAATCCAGTTTTATTCTCTTACATGTAGCTGTCTAGGTGTCCAGTTTTGCCAACACTAGTTGTTGAAGAGGCTGTCTTTTCCGCATTGTATATTCATGGCTCCTTTATCATACATCAATTGGCCATGTATGTGTGGGTTTATATCAGGGCTCTCTGTTCTGTTCCATTGATATCTGGGTCTGTTCTTGTGCCACTACCAAATTGTTTTGATTACTGTGGCTTTGTAGTAGAGCTGGAAGTCAGGGAGCATAATCCCCCCCAGCTTTGTTCTTTATCAGATTACTTTGGCTATTTGGGGTCTTTTTTGGTTCCATATGAATTTTAGAACTATTAATTCTAGTTCATTGAAGAATGCTGTTGGTATTTTGATAGGGATTGTATTGAATCTGTAAATTGCTTTTGGCAGGATGGCCAACTTGACAATATTAATTCTTCCTCTCCATGAGTACAGGATGTATTTCCATTTATTGGTGTCTTCTTCAATTTCTCTCATGAGTGTCTTGTAGTTTTCAGAGTATAGGTCTTTCATCTCCTTGGTTAGGTTTATTCCAAGGTATTTTATTTTTTGATGCATTTGTAAATGGAGTTCTTTTCCTGATTTCTCTTTATGATACTTCATTTTTAGTGTATAGGAATGCAACAGAATTCTATGTGTTAATTTTGTATCCTGCAATATTGCTGAATTCAGTTATAAGTTCTAGTAGTTTTTAGTAGTTTTTTGGTGGACTCTTTAAGGTTTTCTATGTATAATAATACCATGTCATCTGAAGATAGTGACAGTTTAACCTCTTCCTTACCAATTTGGATGCCATTTATCTCTTTGTGTTTTCTGATTGTTGTGGCTAGGACCTCCAGTACTACGTTGAACAAAAGTGGTGAGAGTGGGCATCCTTGTCTTGTTCCGGATCTTGGAGGAAAAGCTTTTAGCTTTTTGCTACTAAGTACCATGTTAGCTATGGGTTTGTCATATATGGTCTGTATTTTGTTGAGGTATGTATCCCCTGTACCCATTTTGTTAACGAGCTTTGTCATGAATCGATGTTGAATCAGCATCTGTTTAAATAATTGTGATTTTTGTCCTTTTTGTTAATGTGATGTGAGATAATTGATTGATTTTCAAATATTGTACCATACTTGCATCCCTGGAATAAATCCCACTTGGTCATGATGGATGATCTTTTTCATATAATTTTGAATTTGGTTTGTTAATATTTTGTTCAGTATTTTTGCCTCTGTTCATCAAGCAGATTCATCTATAATTTTCTTTTTTTGTGGTGGTTTTGTCTTGTTTTGGTATTAATGTAATGCTGGCCTCATAGAATGAGTTTGAGAGTATTCCCTCTTGTACTTTTGGAATACTTTAAGGAGGATGGGTATTAGCTCTTCTTTAAATGTTTGATAAAAATCAACGGCATTCTTCAATGAACTAGAGCAAGTAGTTCTAAAATTCATATGGAACTACAAAAGACTCCGAAAAGCCAAAGCAATCCTGAGAAAGAGGAATAAAGCAGAGGGAATTACACTCCCAGACTTCCAGCTCTACTACAAAGCCACAGTAATCAAGACAATTTGGTATTGGCACAAAAACAGACCCACAGACCAGTGGAACGGAATAGAAAATCCAAACATTAACCCAAACATATACAGTCAATTAATATATGATAAAGGAGCCTTGGATATACAATGGGGAGATGACAGCCTCTTCAGCAGCTGGTGTTGGCAAACTGGACAGCTACATGTAAGAGAATGAAACTGGACTACTGTCTAGCCCCATACACAAAGGTAAACTCAAGGTGGATCAAAGACCTGAATGTAAGTCATGAAACCATAAAACTCTTAGAAAAAAACATGGGCAAAAATCTCTTGGACATAAACATGAGCAACTTCTTCATGAACATATCTCCCCGGACAAGGGAAACAAAAGCAAAAATGAACAAGTGGGACTATATCAAACTAAAAAGCTTCTGTACAGCAAAGGACACCATCAGTAGAACAAAAAGACATCCTACAGTATGGTAGAATATATTCATAAATGACATCCGATAAGGGGTTGACATCCAAATTATATAAAGAACTCACGCACCTCAACAAAAAGCAAATAAGTCAATTAAAAAATGGGCAGAGGATCTGAACAGACACTTCTCCAAAGAAGAAATTCAGATGGCCAACAGGCACAACATGAAAAGGTGCTCCACATCGCTAATCAGAGAAATGCAAATTAAAACCACAATGAGTTATCACCTCACACCAGTTAGGATGGCTACCATCCAAAAGACAGACAACAACAAATGTTGGCAAGGATGTGGAGAAAGGGGAACCCTCCTACACTGCTGGTGGGAATGTAAACTAGTTCAACCATGGTGGAAAGCAGTATGGAGGTTCCTCAAAAAACTCAAAATAGAAATACCATTTGACTCAGGAATCCCACTCCTAGGAATTTACCCTAAGGATGCAGCAGCCCAGTTTGAAAAAGACATATGCACCCCTATGTTTATCGCAGCACTATTTACAATAGCCAAGAAATGGGAGCAACCTAAGTGTCCATCAGTAGATGAATGGATAAGGAAGAGTTGGTACATATACACGATGGAATATTATTCAGCCATAAGAAGAAAACAAATCCTACCATTTGCAACAGCATGGATGGAGCTAGAGGGTATTATGCTCAGTGAAATAAGCCAGGCAGAGAAAGACAAGTATCAAATGATTTCACTCATATGTGGAGTATAAGAACAAAGAAAAAGCTCAAGGAATAAAACAGCTGCAGACTCACAGAACCCAAGAATGGACTAACATTACCAAAGGGAGAGGGATTGGGGAGGATGGGTGGGAAGGGAGGGATAAGGGGGAAAAAGGATCATTATGATTAGCATGTATAATGAAGGGTGGGGGACATGGGGAAGGCAGTGTAACAAAGAGAAGACAAGTAGTGATTCTATAGCATCTTACTATGCTGATGGACAGTGATTGTAAAGGGGTATGTGATGGGGACTTGATAATAGGGGGAGTCTAGTAACCATAATGTTGTTCATGTAATTGTACCTTAATTATAGCAAAATTAAAAAAATTTTTTAATGTTTGATAAAAATCAGCTGTAAAGCCATCTGGACTGGGAGTTTTGTTTTTAGGTAGTTATTAATTACCAATTCGATTTCATTACTGGTAATTCGTCTGTCAGATTGTCTGTTTCTTCCTGGGTCAGTCTTGGAAGGTTCTATTTCTAGGAAGTTGTCCATTTCTTCTAGGTTGTCCAGTATATTGGCATATAATTTTTCATCATCTCTAATAATTATTTGTATTTCTGTGGTGTCCGTTGTGATTATTCCCTCTTTGTTTCTGATTTTGTTTATGTGTATATACTCTTTTTATTTTGATAAATCTGGCTTAGGGGTTTATCTGTTTTGTTTATTTTCTCAAAGAACCAGCTCATGGTTTCATTAATTTTTTTTCTGTTGTTTTGTTCTTCTCTGTTTTTTTTCTGCTCTGATATTTATTATGTCCCTCCTTGTACTGACTTTGGGTTTCATTTATTCCTCTTTTTCTAGCTTCTTTAATTGTGAGTTTAGACTGTTTGGGATTGTTCTTGTTTTGAGGTAAGCCTGTATTGCTCTGTACTTTCCTGTTAGCCTTTGTGGCATCACACAGGTTTTGGGCCCTGGAGTTTTTGTTTTCATTTGTCTCTGTATTGCTTGATTTCTGTTTTAATTTGGTCATTGAGCCACTGATTATTTAGAAGCATGTTGTTTAGCCTCCATGTGTTTGTGGGCTTTTTTGTTTTCTTTGTGTAATTTATTTCTAGTTTCATACCATTGTGCTCTGAGAAGCTGCTTGATACAATTTCAGTCATTTTTAATTTATTGAGACACTTTTTGTGGCCTAGTATGTGATCTATTCTGGAAAAGATTCCATATGCACTTGAGAAGAATGTGTATTCTGCTGCTTTTGGTGGAATGTTATGTAGATATCTCTTAAGTCCATTTGATCTAATGTATTGCTCAGTGCCTCTGTTTCCTTACTTATTTTCTGTCTGGTTGATCTATTGATAAGAGTGGTGTGTTAAAGTCTCCTGAAATGAATATGCTACAGTCTGTTTCCTCTTTTAATTCAGATAGTATTTGTTTTACATATTTAAGTGCCCCTATGTTGAGTGAATAGTTAGTTGTAATGGGTATATCCTCTTGCTGGACTGACTGACCCCTTTATTATTATGTCATGTCCTTCTTTGCCTCTTTTTACTTTCTTTCTTTGAAATCAATTTTGTCTGATATAAGTACTGATACTCCTGCTTTTTTATCCCTGTTTGCATGCACTATCTTTTTCCATCCCTTCACTTTTAGTCTGTGTATGTCTTTGCGTCTGAATGCGTCTCTTGTAGGCAGCATATAGATGGGTCCTGTTGTTTTTTTCCCCATTCTGCCACTCTTACGTCTTTTGATTGGTGCATTCAGTACATTTACATTTAAGGTGATTATTGATATGTACTTGTTGCCATTTTATTAATTGTTTTCTGGTTGCTTTTATAGCTCCTGTCTGTTCCTTTTTTCCTCTTATACTCTTCTGTTATTATTTGATGGATTTCTTTAGTGTTGTGATTAGATTTTCTGCCTTCCTGCCTCCTCCCTTCCTCTTCTTCTTTTTTTTTTTGTTCTATTGTAGACTTTAGATTTGTGGTTACCAAAGATTCAGGATAGCTTCCTTACTATCTAACAGTCTATCTTAAATTGCTGTTTACTCTGTTTCAAACACAATCTACAGATACATTTCCCCCCTTTCTACTTCCTCCTCCTCCTCCACACTTTATGTATTAGGTGTCATATTCAGCACTTTTTGTGTATCCCTTGACTGATTTGGGAGTAGTTGATTTTATTTTGTAATTGGTCTACTACCCTTACTGTGGGTTTGTTCTCAATGGTGACAGCTATTCAGCCTTACGAACATTCCCATGTACAGCAGTCCCTTTAACATATGCTATAGGGCAGGCTTAGTGGTGGTGAACTCCTTCAATTTTTGTCTATCTGAAAATTGTTTGATCCCTGCTTCAGATTTAAATGTTAATCTTCCTGGGTTGAGGATTCTTTTTTGAACGTCCTTCTGTTTCATTACATTAAATATATCATGCCACTCCCTTCTGGCCTTAAAATTTCTGCTGAGAAGTCTTCTGATAGCCTGACGGGGTTTTCTTTATAAGTAATGTTTTTTCCCTTACTGGCTGCTTTCAGTATTCTCTCCTTATTAGTGATCTTTGCCATTTTAAGTATTACATGTTTTGGTCTTGTCTTCCTGGGATTCCTCTTGTTAGGGGCTCTCTGTGCTTTTATGAACTGAGTGTCTTATTTCCTTCCCCAGATTGGGGAAGTTTTCAACAGTTATTTTCTCAGAGATTCTCTGTCCCTTTGTCTCTGTCTTACTGAATCCAAGAGATCCTTTTTTTTTCTTTTTTCAGCTTCATTGTTTTCTTTTTCTCTAATTTCCATATCATTTACAACTTCTTCAACCTATGACAATCTGCTTTTAAATGCCTCCATTGTATGTTTCATTTCAGTTACTATATTCTTCAGTTCTGAGTGACTGTTTTACAGGTCTTTTTGTTGAGGTCCTCTCTGAGATCTTGAATATTTTTCTGTAGATCTGTGAGCATATTTATGACTTTTACTTTGAAGTCTTTATCAAGAAGATTGGTGATTTCTGTTTCATTCAGCCCTCTTTTTGGTGTTTCGTCTTGTAGTTTTGTTTGGAACATAATCCTCTGCCACCTCATTTTGCCAGGTTTTCTGTGTTTCTTACTATGGAGTAATAGTTTTATGAAGGAGGTGCCCTCTAGTGTTCAGAAGCTCAAGAATTTACCATGCCTTTGTGATCAGCACAGAAGTCTTTGCTGGAATTGCTGTGGGTTGGGCCACCCTCTGCCTGGTCTACAGCAATGGCAGGGGCTACAGGCATCTACGTCCTGGTGCCCATGGAATTGGGAGGTGTGGGGAGAAGGAGCTCCCCAGGGGTAGCTTGTGCAGGCACCTCCCCAGCCGGGCTGAAAACGGAGGTGACAATGCTGAGTCTACCTCCCTACCCTGCAGAATAGTCTGACACCACTGCAGGGCCAAGTGGGCCATCCACTGGTTGCATGCTCAGGGAGAAGCCACAGAGCTGTGCTGCAGGAGTTGCTCTGGGTGGGGCTGCTCTCCATCTGGCCTGCAGCAGTGGTGGGGGTCACAGGCTGGTAGGACCTGAGTCTGCCATGAAGAAGGAGCTCCCAGAGCTGGTTTCCACAGGCACCTCCCCGGCTGGGGTGAAAAGGAGCTGGGAAAGCCAGGAGGGCCTCCTCCTGCCCACTGGCAGCAAAGTCTGACACTATCGCCCAGCCAAGTGGGTTGCCTGCCAGCTGGGCACACTGGGAGGAGCCTTAGGGCTGCATCGCCAGTGAAGGGAATGAAGTGCCGAGCTCCTGAGAGTTCCTGACCCTTTGGGCTGAAGGCAGGCTAGGGAGGTATCATCCACCCAGCCTATCTCCTGAGAAGAGAACACCATCTAATGCTTGCCCCTCTGGCATGCCTCTGATGCTGGCGAATCTTTCAAACTGCCCACTTTGCTTTTTATTTTAGGGGGCCGGTAGAGCATGCCTGTTCTCCACAAGTGTCTTGAATCTGGTCCAGGCCCACTAATCACCAGAGCATCATGTATTGTGGGCTCGTTCTCTTGGTGCAGATCTCCAGGGCCGGGTGTGCAGTTCTGGGTTCCTAACCATTCCCTCCTCCGTCCTTTTTCTCCTACCTGTGGGCTGGGGTCCTGCCAGATCTTGACTTTGCCACTTTACCCTTTTCTGTGAGATTCCTTTTCTTCCCCAGGTATAGGGGTCTGTTCTACAGTCTTCAGGTCATTTTCAGGTTTAGTTGTATTTGCTGTACTTTCTTCTTTTATGTGTTTTTGGGAGGAGGTTTCCACCTTGTCTTCCTATTCTGCCATCGATTTCTCCGCCCCTACTTGGGTGGTCTTTTTTTTTTAACGGTTTTTCTGCTTGGTGGGCATTGGGCTTAGATCTAGGGAGTTTATAGTTTTCATCACATTTGGAAATATTTTGGCCTTTATTATTAAAATATTTTTGGTCTTTCCTCAGTTCCCTCCTTTTCCTGAAACTACACAGTTTTCCTTTCTTCATTTCTCTGTCTAGCATTTTCAAGTGAACATATGGAGCATATTTATAACAGCTTTTTTAATATCATTATCTGCTACTTCAGTCCATCGTCTGTGTGTTTTCTGGATCTGTATGTTGGTTGATTTTTCACCTGGTAATTGTGATTGGTTGTGTGACTACAGGTTTTTGTTGCTAGATTTTGTTATTTCAAATGTTTAAGATTTTATTGTAGGATACAGTTTAGTGACTTGGATTCCACTTGATCATTAAGACTTGTTTCCAAGCATTTTTACTGCTGATTCAAGATAGCCTTTAGTCTAGGGCTAATTGGCCACACTGCTGAGGCAGTGCTTTTCTGAGGACCCTACCTGATTCCCTGTGAGTTATGAGTTCTTTCCTCTGAAGGTGGTATGAACAGGAATTACTTCAGTTCTGTATGACATCTGGGAACGGCTGCCCTTACTGCTTTCCAGTGTCTGTCTGTTTTTTGGTATCGTTAATCTGCAATTACATGTGCAACATTATGGTTACTAGACTCCCCGTATCATCAAATCCCCCCCACATACCCCATTACATTCACTGTCCATCAGCGTAGTGAGATGCTATAGAGTCACTACTTATCTTCTCTGAGTTGTACAGCCCTCCCCCTGCCCTACCCTTCACATTATGTCTGCTAATCGTAATGCCCCTCTTTCCCCCTTGTCCCTCCCTTCCCACCCATTCTCCCCAGTCCCTTTCCCTTTGGTATCTGTTAGTCCATTCTTGGATTCTGTGAGTCTGCTGCTTTTTTGTTCCTTCAGTTTATTTTCTTCGTTTTTTTTTGTTTTTTGGGGTTTTTTTTTTGCTATCATTTATCTACGGTTACATGTGGAACATTATGGTTACTAAACTCCCCACTTCATCAGGTCCCCCCCACTTACCCCATTACAGTCACTGTCCATCAGCGCAGTGAGATGCTATAGAATCACTACTTGTCTTCTCTGAGTTGTACAGCCCTCCCTGTGCCCCCCAACATTATGTCTGCTAATCATAATACCCCTTTTTCCCCATTGTCCCTCCCTTCCCACCCATCCTCCCCAGTCCCTTTCCCTTTGGTAACTGTTAGTCCATTCATGTGTTCTGTGAGTCTGCTACTGTTTTTTTTCTTTCAGATTTTTTCTTTGCTGTTATGCTCCTCATATGAGTGAATTCATTTCATACTTGTCTTTCCGCTTGGCTTATTTCACTGAGGATAATACCCTCTAGCTCCATCCATGTTGTTGCAAATGGTAGGATTTGTTTTCTTCTTATGGCTGAATAATATTCTATTGTGTATATGTACCACTTCTTCTTTATCCATTCATCTACTACTGATGGACACTTAGGTTGCTCCCATTTCTTGGCTATTGTAAATAGTGCTGCGATAAACATAGGGGTGCATCTGTCTTTCTCAAACTGGGCTGCTGCATCCTTAGGGTAAATTCCTAGGAGTGGAATTCCTGGGTCAAATGGTATTTCTATTTTGAGTTTTTTGAGGAACCTCCATACTGCTTTCCACAATGGTTGAACTAATTTGCATTCCCACCAGCAGTGTAGGAGGGTTCCCTTTTCTCCACATCCTTGCCAACATTTGTTGTTGTTTGTGTTTTGGATGTTGGCCATCCTTACTGGTGTGAGGTGATGTCTCATTGTGGTTTTAATTTGCATTTCTCTGATGAATAGCGATGTGGAGCATCTTTTCATGTACCTATTGGCCATCTGAATTTCTTCTTTGGAGAAGTGTCTGTTCAGGTCCTCTGCCCATTTCTTAATTGGATTATTTGTTTTTTCTTTGGTGAGGTGCGTGAGTTCTTTATATATTTTGGATGTCAACCCCTTATCGGATATGTCATTTATGAATGTATTCTCCCATACTGTGGGATGCCTTTTTGTTCTACGGATGATGTCCTTTGCTGTACAGAAGCTTTTCAGCTTGATATAGTCCCACTTGTTCATTTGTTCTTTTGTTTCCCTTGCCCACAGAGATATGTTCATGAGGAAGTTGGTTGTGTTTATGTCCAAGAGATTTTTGCCTATGTTTTTTTCTAAGAGTTTTATGGTTTCATGACATACATTCAGGTCTTTAATCCATTTTGAGTTTACTTTTGTGTATGGGGTTAGACAATGATCCACTTTCATTCTCTTACATGTAGCTGTCCAGTTTTGCCAACACCAGCTGCTGAACAGGCTGTCATCTCCCCATTGTATATCCAAGGCTCCTTTATTATATATTAATTGACCATATATGTTTGGGTTAATGTTTGGATTTTCTATTCCATTCCACTGGTCTGTGGGTCTGTTTTTGTGCCAATACCAAATTGTCTTGATTACTGTGGCTTTGTAGTAGAGCTTGAAGTCAGGGAGCATAATTCCCCCTGTTTTATTCCTCCTTCTCAGGATTGCTTTGGCTATTCGGGGTCTTTTGTGGTGCCGTATGAATTTTAGAACTATTTGTTCCAGTTCATTGAAGAAAGCTGTTGGTATTTTGATAGGGATTGCGTTGAATCTGTAGATTGCCTTAGGTAATATAGCCATTTTGACAATATTTATTCTTCCTAGCCAAGAGCCATGGGATGCATTTCCATTTGTTAGTGTCCTCTTTAATTTCTCTTAGGAGTGTCTTGTAGTTTTCAGAGTATAGGTCACTCACTCCCTTTGTTAGGTTTATTCCTAGGCATTTTATTCTTTTTGATGCAATTGAGAATGGAATTGTTTTCCTGATTTCTCTTTCTGTTAGCTCATCATTAGTGTATAGGAAAGCAACAGATTTCTGTGTGTTGATTTTGTATCCTGCAACTTTGCTGAATTCAGATATTAGTTCTAGTAGTTTTGGAGTGGAGTCTTTAGGGTTTTTTATGTACAATATCATGTCATCTGCAAATAGTGACAATTTGACATCTTCTTTACCAATCTGGATGCCTTGTATTTCTTTGTTTTGTCTGATTGCTGTGGCTAGGACCTCCAGTACTATGTTGAATAACAGTGGGTAGAGTGGGCATCCCTGTCTTGTTCCCGATCTTAGATGAAAAGCTTTCAGCTTCTCGTTGTTAAGTATGATGTTGGCTGTGGGTTGGTCATATATGGCCTTTATGATGTTGAGGTACTTGCCCTCTATACCCATTTTATTGAGACTTTTTATCATGAACGGATGTTGAATTTTGTCAAATGCTTTCTCAGCGTCTATGGAGATGATCATGTGGTTTTTGTTCTTCTTTTTGTTGATGTGGTGGATGATGTTGATGGATTTTCGAATGTTGTACCATCCTTGCATCCCTGAGATGAATTGCACTTGATCATGGTGTATGATCCTCTTGATGTATTTTTGATTTCGGTTTGCTAATATTTTGTTGAGTATTTTTACATCTATGTTCATCAGGGATATTCGTTGTAATATTCTTTTTTGGTGGGGTCTTTGCCTGGTTTTGGTGTTAGAGGGATGCTGGCTTCATAGAATGAGTTTGGAAGTATTCCCTCCTCTTCTATTTTTTGGAAAACTTTAAGGAGAATAGGTATTATTTCTTCTCTATATGTCTGATAAAATTCAGTGGTGAATCCATCTGCCGTGGGGCTTTTGTTCTTGGGTAATTTTCTGATTACCAATTCAGTTCTGTTGCTGGTAATTTGTCTGTTTAGGTTTTCTGTTTCTTCCTTGGTCAGTCTTGGGAGGTTTTATTTTTCTAAGAAGTTGTCCATTTCTTCTAGGTTTTCCAGCTTGTTAGCATATAGATTTTCATAGTATTCTCTAATAATTCTTTGTATTTCTGTGGTGTCCGTCGTGATTTTTCCTTTCTCATTTCTGATTCTGTTTATGTGTGTAGAATCTCTTTTTCTCTTTAGTCTGGCTAGGGGTTTATCTATTTTGTTTATTTTTTCAAAGAACCAGCTTTTGGTTTCATTGATTTTTTTTCTATTGTTTTATTCTAGTCACTTTTATTTATTTCTTCTCTAATCTTTATTATGTCCCTTCTTCTGGTGACTTTGGGCCTCATTTGTTCTTCTTTTTCCAATTACAGTAATTGTGACTTTAGACTATTTATTTGGGATTGTTCTTCCTTCTTTAAATAGGCATGGAATGCAGTATAGTTTCCTCTTACAATTATCTTTGCTGCATCCCACAGAAGTTGGGGTTTTGTGCTGTTTTTGTCATTTGTCTCTGTTTTTATTTTGTCGTTGATCCATTGATTATTTAGGAGCATGTTGTTAAGTATCCGTGTATTTGTTAGCCTTTTTGTTTTCTTTGTACAATTTATTTCTAGTTTTATACCTTTGTGATCTGAGAAGTTCGTTGGTAGAGTTTCAGTATTTGTGAATTTACTGAGGTTCTTTTTGTGGCCTAAGTATGTGGTCTATTCTGGAAAATGTTCCATGTGCACTTGGAAGAATGTGTATCCTGCTGTTTTTGGGTGTAGAGTTCTGTAGATGTCTGTTCGGTCCATCTGTTCTTGTGTGTTGTTCAGTGCCTCTGTGTCCTTCTTTATTTTCTGTCTGGTTGATCTGTCCTTTGGATTGAGTGGTGTGTTGAAGTCTCCTAAAATGAATGCATTGCTTTCTATTTCCTCCTTTAATTCTGTTAGTATTTGTTTCACATATGTCGGTGCTCCTGTGTTGGGTAGTATATATTTATAATGGTTATATCCTCTTGTTGGACTGACCCCTTTATCATTATGTAACGTTCTTTTTTATCTCTTGCTACTTTCTTCGTTTTGAAGTCTATTTTGTCTGATACAAGTACTGCAACACCTGCTTTTTTCTCCTTGTTGTTTGCATGAAATATCTTTTTCCATCCCTTCACTTTTAGTCTGTGTATATCTCTGGGTTTGAGGTGAGTCTCTTGTAAGCAGCATATAGATGGGTCTTGCTTTTTTATCCATTGTATTACTCTGTGTCTTTTAATTGGTGTATTCAGTCCATTTACATTTAGGGTGATTATCGATAGATATGTACTTATTATAAGATTCATGGTTACCCAAGGTTCAAGGGTAGCTTCTTTACTATCTAACAGTCTAACTTAACTCTCTTGTTAAGCTTTTATAAACACAGTCTGATGGTTCTTTATTTCTCTCTTCTTCTTATTCCTCCTCCATTTTTTATATACTAGGTGTTTTACTCTGTACTCTTTTCCATTTCCTTTGACTGTTTTTGTGGATAGTTGATTTAACTTTTTGCCTTTAGTTAGTATTTGGATGGTCTTCTCTCTTTGCTATGATTTTATTTTCTCTGGTGACATCTTTTTAGCCTTAGGCGTGTTTCCATCTAGAGCAGTCCCTTTAAGATATCCTGTAGAGGTGGTTTGTGGGAGGCAAATTCCCTCAGCTTTCACTTGTCTGGGAATTGTTTAATCCCTCCCTCAAATTTAAGTGATAATCATGCTGGATACAGTATTCTTGGTTCAAGCCCCTTCTGTTTCATTACGTTAAATATATCATGCCATTCTCTTCTGGCTTGTAAGGTTTCTGTTGAGAAATCTGATGATAGTCTGATGGGTTTTCCTTTGTAGGTGATCTTTTTTCTCTCTCTAGCTGCCTTTAATACTCTGTCCTTATCTTTGATCTTTGCTATCTTAATTATTATGTGTCTTTGTGTTGTCTTCCTTGGATCCCTTGTGTCGGGATATCTGTGGGCTTCTGTGGACTGAGAAACTGTTTCCTTCCCCAGCTTGGGGAAGTTTTCAGCAATTATTTCTTCTTCTGGTACTCCAATAATGCGAATATTGTTCTGTTTGGATTGGTCACACAGTTCTCTTAATATTCTTGCATTCTTAGAGATCCTTTTATCTCTCTCTGCCTCAGCTTCTCTGTATTCCTGTTCTCTGATTTCTATTCCATTAACAGTGTCCTGCACTTCGTCCATTCTGCTCTTAAGCCCGTCGATCGCTTGTCTGATGTCTGCATTGTCTTTCCTCACTTCCTCCCTTAGCTCTTGCATATTTCTCTGTAGATCCATCAGCATGGTTATGACTTTTATTCTGAATTCTTTTTCAGGAAGATTGTATAAATTTATCCCATCAGGCCCTCTCTCTCGGGTTGTCTGGGTAATCTTTGTCTGTACCATATTCCTGTGTCTTTTCATGATCATAGAAGTAAGTGGTCGCTGGTTGGTGCCAGGTGTGTCAGCTGGGAGAACAAAGTCCCTTCCTGCTTGTTCTCCTTGCCCTTCTCCGGGGCCTGAACTGGTTTCTCGCCCACCGGGAAGCAGCCTCTGGGATAATCCCCGGAGTTGACTCTGTGCAGGGTCGCCCTCAGCCTAGCCTATAGCACTGTGGGTGTTGAAGTCTCACTGAGTACCTTCTGGTCCCCTTGGTGCTTTCCAGCCCTTGATGTGGGTTCTGGGATCCTTCCCGCTTAGCTGCGCGCCCACTTTGTGAGGCACTGAGTTCTCGCAGGTGTAGCTGTAAACTGGTTGTTCTGTATCTTCTGGTCTCCTTTTTAGGAATAGTTGTATTTGTTGTATTTTCACAAATATATATGGTTTTGGAAGGAGATTTCCACCGCCCTGCTCACACCGCCATCTTCCCAGAAGTCTCCTCTCTTTGACTTTTAAGAAAGTGCCCACTTTTCTTTTGTCCCAGGGGAGCCGGGTGTGGGGACCTCCAAGCAGTCTCTGTCTCGGATCCTGCCCTTCTGTTTCTCTAATCTCCAGTACACCATGCGATGTGTGTCTTTGCTCCCGGTGCAGATCACCAGGGCTGGTTATTTAGCAGTCCTGTGCTTCCACTCCCTCCGCACTCTGATTCATTTCCTCCTGCCAGTGTGCTGGGGTGGGGGAGTGCTCGGGTTCCTCCGGGTCGTGGCTTTGTATCTTACCTGCTTCGTGAGGTGCTGAGTTCTCGCAGTTGTAGCTGTAGCCTCGCTGTTGTACTGTATCTTCTAGTCTCTCTTTTAGGAATAGTTGTATTTATTGCATTTTCGCAAATATATATGGTTTTGGGAGGAGATTTCTGCCGCTCTGCTCAAGCTGCCATCTTCCTCTGATCTCCTCCAGTGTTTTTTTTTGCCCAGCTCTAGCCTCCTTCCACACGTGTGCAGATCAGTCCTCAGTCAAAAATTTGAGATCTCTCTGCCCTTCTCCAGAGCTTTCTGTCACTCTCCTCTAGTACGCCCCATAAATTCCAGCTGTCTCAGCCTCCTGAGATCATCTCTCCCTCCCAACTCCAAGGAGCTACCAGGTTCTGGATGGGTTGTCCCTCCCTGCAGAGCTACCTGGGACCTACCTCCGGGCAAAAAACTAGGGTAGTCATAAAATAAAACCTTGTTTCCTTCTTTTAGGGGTTATAGTCCTGTGCTGCTTTTCTTTAGGTGTTTGAAAACTTGTTTCATATTTTATTTGGTTTTCCAGTTGTTAAAGGTGGAAAAGTAAACCTAGTCCTTGTTAACCCATCATGGCTAGAAGCAGAAGTTTAGTGGACATGACAGAAGCTGGAATGGATGTAGGCCAGTTTCAGACAGGTTTTATGCTGAAGGTTTCTTGTTGGATCCTTTCAATTGTCATTTCCTTGGTTTTCATTTCTCTTCTTCCCCACACCCTCTAGTTGATTCAGCTCTCTTCAACAGAAGTGGATAAAAAGGTCACTTGAGCGTCTTCTAAATATAGGGCACTTTACATACTAAAAAAAAGAAATCATCCCTAACTTCAAATAGACCTTGCATCAAATAAACAAGGCATAGGAAAGCCATGGAAGATTGAGGAGGGGAAGCTTGGGGCAGTGAAAATTGCTACCATTTCTTTACTGAAATAGTATAAACAATCAGCTGAAAAGTAAGGCTCATAGAAGTGACGATGAGTTCAGAGTAGTTGCAAATAGGAGTGGAGCCAGAGAGAGGAAAGCATGGGTGAATAGGAGAGAAGGCTAAAGAAGGAACAGGGAAATTGGTGTTTAAGGAATGAAATGGAAAAGAAAGAGAGGATGAGCTCACATTTAACTCAGTTGAGGGACAGAGCTCACTTCAGTTGGAATTCTCCTGGGCCGTGAGGCCTACTAGTGCCCTGGGAGTCCAGATAGCAGTCATTTGATTATGTTTTGGTGGCATAGTGCAAAGAAGAAAATGTTTTCTCCCCAGCAATGCTAATGAACAAGATGATTCAGGACATTCTCAGATGATGTATATTGGATTGACTTCGACTTTGTAATGTCATTTCCCTCAGTTCCTGTGACCTAAAGTACACAGAAGGAGTACAGTCTCTCAACTGGACTAAAATCATGAAGACCATTGTTGATGACCCTGAAGGCTTCTTTGAACAAGGTGGCTGGTCTTTCCTGGAGCCTGAGGGTGAGGTGCGTGAGTGTGGGGTTTCTATCTGGCATGTGCTGTTGCCCAGTATCATCTGGGAGGTCAGGAGAATGCCATCCAAGTGTAAGGGACCAGACCAACTGGGAGAAGCTCTGAACACAACCTGTTGTTACTGTATTGTCCAAGTTAGCTTTCTAGGTAAATGATAAATTAATTGGGCACTGGTAGCCACTGATAAGATTTCTTTGAAATTACAAAAACTATCAATAAATTTCTTAGTATTGGGGAAAAATTCTTCAGGGCATGTTGCAAAAATTATTTCTTAAAAAGTGATCGTCACACCGATGTGTAGTGCATTACTAACCAAGAGTGTTTCTATGTCTTGTTTTCCTGGGTAAGGAAGGAAGAAGTAAACCTTCAAGAAATAGGAATTTGGTATTTAGGGTATCTAATAATTACACCTTACTAGTAATTTTAAATAAGTCCTTTTATCTCTTGGTCACTTGAGTGCTTTATTTTTTCACGTAAAGTAGAAATGAATAGACTGTGGAATGGAATAGCACTTGCTCCATACTCTCCCAGGCGGCTTGTGCCAGCTGGGTTGGATTAATTCATTAAGTTAATGACATGCATGTCCAAAAAACCCAGTAAATAGTATTATTCTCTCTCTAACTCTCCAGGGAAGTGATGCTGAGGAAGGGGACTCAGAGTCTGAAATTGAAGATGAGACTTTTAATCCTTCAGAGGATGACTATGAAGAGGAGGAGGAAGACAGTGATGAAGATTACTCATCAGAAGCTGAAGAATCAGGTTAGTCTTCATAGGAAAAGTTTTCATGACTTCCTAATGTCATTTATGGAAACTACTTTGGAATGGAAGAACTCTCATTTCATTCCTAATGACTAATGCTTAGCCAATTTTATTCCAGACTATTCCAAGGAATCATTGGGCAGTGAAGAAGAGAGTGGAAAGGATTGGGATGAATTGGAGGAGGAAGCCCGAAAAGGTTCATTTTATTGGCTTTTTGCTCTATTTTTTAAGGCACAGATATCTAACAGATTGCGGTATTTTGAGATACTGTTTCCCTAAAACAGAAAATCTATAAAAAAAAAAAAGTGCTGTGGAGCCACAGTTAGTTTCATTGGCCAAAGGAGGAAATGAGGTCTAGTCTGTGTCCATACTCTCCCAGGTCTTGTAAGGCTCCAGAATTAGGCTATTCAGTTTCCAGATTTAAGTCTTAACAATAATAGTTTGACTTTCTGGACCTCTTCTGGATTCAGAATGTTATTATAGTGCTAGTTTGAGTACTCTGAAACCAAACACTGAATATAAGTTAAAGATGAAATATTATCTACTGTATCCCAAGCATTGTGGTAGGTACTTTGCATAGATTACCTTAATTAATTTAAAACAATTTTCCATTTTACAAATGAATAAACCAGTGCTCAGAAGGATTAAGTACTTGCTCAAGATCACACAACTGAAGTGACTGAGGAAAGATTAAAACTTAGGTCTGATTGAAAAGTACAGTCTGTGCACTATGTCACCCTGTCCAGTAGATGAGGTACCCAAAGCTACTCCATAGCTAACGGAGTGATGCCTCTTTCCTCTGCTTAGCGGACCGTGAAAGTCGTTATGAGGAAGAAGAAGAACAGAGTCGAAGTATGAGCCGGAAGAGGAAGGCATCTGTGCACAGTTCAGGCCGTGGCTCTAACCGCGGTTCCAGACACAGCTCTGCACCCCCCAAGAAAAAGAGGAAGTAACATCTGAACTTTGGTCTTGAGCTCCATCCTTCCTCAGCCAAGCCCTGAAAATTTTACATGACATAGAAACTGTATTTTTCCTTTTTTTTCTTTTGAAGTTTTGCCATTTGTGTTTATGGGTTTAGGGGGCCATTTGTGTGGACCAATCTACTTGGGGAATTCCAGGCCCGCCAGGACACATGCCAATGGCCCCATCCAGATGGCAAGGGAGAAGGTGTTCTTGAAGGGCGGAGGCTTCTGCTGTTAATAAGTACTGTTTCATTCCTCTCTCTCCCTGTCACCTTCTGCCAGGACATCATCAGTGGCTTCTGACATCTTACCCTTTGATGTCTCAAAGCTGTATTTCCAAGACATTGGTACCAGATCACCCTTTAACTCCCTGTACCATGGTTCTTGACCAGCAGATTCAATCCTCCATCCCACCTTTCTGCCATGACCTTCCTCACATCTCGTTCCATCTCTGTAGTTCGCAAGAGAATGTTCTTGGAATTTGCTAATGGTTGTGATAAACTATACAACTTCAGCTACTGAGGCAGATTAGGCCAGTACCATTGTCTGAGTTTTCCTGCTTTCTTGCCTCATGCAGATTCTGAGGTATTTGTGCTGCCTTGGAAGATGGAAGAAGCAGTGACATTCCCTGGCTCGGTTTCATCCTCACAAATCCACACATGGTACAATGGTGGAAGCAAAATTACCACTGTTTCTTTTTTGATTGTCTGAGGAAGAATGGTTGTGCCTCACGTACTTCTAGTGAAATCTAGAAGGAGGCTCAAAGGAGTCAACATTTAGATCTGGAAGGGGCAAGGTCACGCCTTGGGCCTAAAATACCCTGATGAGAAAAGAGAAGAGGAAGGGAGGCCACGTCTACAACACATCCTCTCGCCACTGCTGCTCCTTATTTCTACTTGTCTTGAGTTGTCCTGTATTTATCACAGTTTCTGTTGAACAGCTTTTTAAGTATTTGGGGAGTTTATCTTGCCATCCTCCCCCTCCTGGCTCTCTGCACCCACCTGTCCCACTGCAGTTCCTTCTGTATTCTGTGACTCTAAGAGAGGAGGGTGGGGAGGGCTCTCAGATTTTGTTTGTTTTTTCCTCCTTAGCAGTAGGTCTTGATATTTTCAATTTTGGAAGAACTAAAAGATAAATAAACTGTGGGGTTTTTTTGTTGTTGTTTTGTTTTTGTGAATTCACCTTTTTGTGACAGTTCTCTTAACATTTCTTGGAAGCATATCAGCTTCACACCTTGTAAAGTACCAAGGCTTTTAGATCCAGCTAGTATAACAAATACACTTTGATCATTCTAAGGTTTCATCAGGTTGGGAGATACTAGACATCACAGTAAACCAAGTTCATGGCTTAGCAGTTACTTTATGAGAGTTCACTATAGTTCCCTCAGAGTTTAGAATGGAATAGTACTTGTTCTATCCCAAGAAGACATCTTCAGTCATCTCCTTGTAAATCGCCCGGAGGGCAGCAGCAGCTCGAAGGGACACCTTCAGCCTTCCTACTGCGGTAGCTGGATCGTCGGGGCTTACGACTGCCGGGAAAGGATGAAATGTCTCAGACAGCAGCGTTAGTCAGGTGAAATCAGCACACAGATACATGGTGCTTGCCATATTAGGTGTTGAGGATACTAAATAATGCAATTACCTCATTTCTTGGGGGGGGGGGACTCAGTCTAGTGGAAAAGAAAGGGGAAAAAACATCATTACAGTATTTAAAACTCAGTGTGCTCTGGGAATGCATAGACCCTGGTCACCTAACCCAGAATTGGGGGAATTGTAAAAGGCTTTCTGGAGACAATCCCTGAGCTAGGTCCTAAAAAAGTAAAAGATACTCCAAGTATGTGCCAAGACATGAGAACATCACAAGTTTGGAAAACTTTAAGGAGGGACAGAAAGGAAGCTGAGCAGATAAGCAGGGGCCAGATCATAAATGGCCTAGGCTGTCTTCTAAGGGATCTATCTGGGTTTAACTGAAGGTATTAGAAGTGACAGTTTTCATTTGGGTTCTGGGAAGATGACTCCCATCATTTGGTGAATATATGCAGAGAGGGTACAAGTTAATTAGGAAGGGCACTTGTGAAACTTGCAGTAATTCAGGACAAATCAAGGAGTCTGAAGTGTAACTGGGAGGGAAAAAGGGACGGACAAACATTTAAGAGGTAACATGAATTTTGTGATTGAACCTTGGGAGTGAGGAGAAGACGAATAAAGGATGACTTTTTAATTTGGGTAGCAAAATGGGTGGGTTAGAGGGAACAATGGACACAGTATAGTCGGAGTCTTGAGATGCTAAGGGGATGCAGAATAGTGACTCTTAGGCTGCTGTTTAGATTGTATTAAAAATCTGATCTAGAAACCTATGTTTGAGATCATTTCTAGACTATAATTAAAACCCTGAGAGTGAATGCAAACACCCAGGAAGAAAGTATACAGAGAAAAAGGCCGAGAATTGAGCCAGGAGAATCCAACCCTCAAACCCAGGAAGGAGAACCTGCAAAGGAAATAAGGATTCCCCAGAAGTCAAAACTGCCTAAAAGGGAGGACAGTTCAAAACAATGAGCAATGATGAGAGAATTTTAAAATGTCAAATAGGGTGAGTAATAAAACCAGTTGGGTTTGACAGGAACATTGGTAAGAACAAAGTCAAAATACTTGGATGAAAACTTGAAATTGGTTGAAGCATACAGGAGGTGCCAGAATAGTACTGTGAACTGACCATCCATTCTGCAAATATTTCAAGGAGCTGAGTTTTGAAGTGACAGGGGACAAGGCAGCTGCAGGCCTAGAAGGCAATTTATCTTAAACTCAGACTAACAATGATCTTTGTACGTACCTCCAGGGTTTTGTACTTGGTAATTATTCAATATATACTTAGACTAAATGGAAGAAATGGATTTAGAATGGGTTGAAACTGCCCCCCAAAATACTGACACTTCAGATTTCTATAATAGAGTACTTAGAGCTTATTTAAAAAGTTTTGATCAAAAACAAAATCAGACTAACATGTTGAAAGCCAGAGTGGGAAACTATAAAAGATTACCAAACATTTATCTTTCAATGATAAAAAATAAATAAAAAATTAAGCATTAATTGGCTTTAGGAATTTTTGAGGTCACTAGAAAAAGCTTAAGGGGATGGTCCTTATATACAGGGCATGGGCATGTTTGGGGAAGGGAGACAAGAATAGAAATTGGGAGTGAGATGGAAAACAGCAAACAGCTGGCTCTTACTGTGCTACTGTTCTAAGCACTTAATCCTTCACTTAAGCACAACCTCAGTCCTCATGACAACCCTTTGAGGTAGCACCTGCTATTATGCTCATCTTACAGTTAAGAAACCAGGCACAAAGAGGTTGAATTGTCCAGTAGCACAATTGGAAAGGTACTAGAAAAATATAGTACAGATTCTCGTCTACCACTAAAGTTTGAACTTTATAACCCTTGGTTTGAAGACTTCCTTGATATTTTTTATAATCTGTACAGATAATTTTATATCATGACTCATTAAACATACATAAAACAAGTTTCACGAAATACTCTGTGCAATGTACTCTGATATCTTCTAGTTTTTTTTTCCTTCACATTATCTTACTAATTTCACTATCCACAAATGTGCTATGACTATACTTCGAAACCACTGGTCTAGTGGACAATCTTCAGTGCCTACAACAGCCTAGCAGACAAGCTGAATGTGCGTGTCCTGGGTGTACAAGGTAACGGAGTGGTGAGGACCACACAGAGCAGGCCAGCGTAAAGGTAGTCAAGTGCAAGTATTTTAAAAACATCCTAGTCTTACAGCAAAACAGTCTTAAAGGTGGGTTTAAGAAGATTGGTCAAATTTATTGTATAGAAACACTGCATAAATGGAAATAGGGTGGAAGAAACCAGTGTCAGGGAGGCTAGTTAAGAAAACTTAAAGAGTAATGGGGTCAGAGTCATGACACTTCTGAAGTAGAATGGCTAAGACTTGGTAACCAATATTGTGAGATGTGAGGAAGGAGAGTCAGTGTCTTTAAGAGACTTGGGTGCATGATAATGCATTAGAAGAGAAGGGGTATTAGCTGCCTTTATAAACCTCTGCTTAAGAGAAGTCAGAAATTCTGGTATTTAAATTTGATTGAAATTAAAAGAACTTAAAATGTTCCCTATCTCAAACACAGGAGATTCATAATAAATTCTAGTTGTCATGAGGTACATGGGCTAAAATACACAACTGACTACCTTCACGCTGGATCTAGTAAGTGTAGGGATTTCATTCCAGTCTGTGTCTTATCAACTTCAAAGTGGCGACTATGTGCTGAAGGTAAAATAGGACAAGTATTCATGATGAGGATGACTTTCTTAGAAATAAGGAGAACTGAGAAGCATCGTAGTTCATTACTCACTGTCGAGCTCTTGCAGAGTGTCCCTTCCCGACTCTAGGACCGGCCGCAGGGCCAGATACGCATAGCCCACTTCTTGACATTCTTTCTCTTCCGCATCCATAGGATCACTTACCACTGTGAACTTCAAACTAAAAGGGGAAAAAATTCCACTTAATTTAGCACTGCTGATACCCTTAGGCTTTAAAAATATATAAAAGGATTAAAGTGATCATAAATTACAAAACGTCTTCCCTCAATCACTTTTGCCTTGCCTCCATTTTACGAAACTACAATGGCAGAACAGTGAGGAATTGGTATAAAGTAACAACAGGCCTGGAGAAGAGGGAACTAAGACCTGAGATAATATAAAGTCTCAAAACGGTTGAGATAAAATTCGTTGTAAGACAGTTAGCAATTTTGAGGAAAGATTCGATATGAACACAAAAAAGATTACAGGAGGAATGGAAAGAGATTTTGAATTTCTAAATAAAAGAAAAGTTGGGTACCAACTCTGAGCAGAGTAAAGAAAACAGCAGGAATATAGAATTATTGCAAAATGAATATAAACCGTGTACTCCTTAGAGTTGTAAATCTTGAAAAATTATGCTGTAAAGCACGCAGCACATACCTCACAAGCAGTGCCGTGAGCAGTCAACAGCAGTTATTATTATTTTGACTTAGCCTAGCAAAGAATTATACTGAATTTCAGAAACTGGTATCTATTAAATTTTTAAAGATAAAGTTCCCTTAACATAAATTCATATTTTAGCCATCTTTAAGTGTACAATTCAGAATAATCACAATGTACAACCATTGCTGCTATCTAATTCTAGATGACATTCATCATCCCCAAAAGAAATCCTATCCCCATTAAGCAGTCACTCTCCATTCTCCTCTCTCTCAGCTCCCGGTAACCGCTGATCTGTTTTCTGCCTTCTGGATTTGCCTATTCTGGACATTTCATATTCCTGTTAATTTGTTAAAAGCAAATACTGGGCATCTAGAATGGCGAATGCTTTCCAGAAGGTTTTCCAGTTACTTTGCCCACATCCGTCAAAGCAATCGCTATCTATAGCAGCTATAGACTTATGAAATGTATTTCTTCAACTTTACAGCTTGGAAAGTTGAAATTCCTCCTTGACCCACGGGCTGCAGAATGTGCGTTGTGGTCGCAGGCACGCAAACAGCATTCACCTCATTGGGCAGCCTCACCAGAGCTCTTGGGTGACCGGATCATTGTCAGTGAGCAGTCATACTTAGAAAGGAATCTTTTTCTGAGTAGTGGGTATCAACGGTGGGTTTTAAAAATTTAGTAAACCATGTTGTAAATAGACGTGCTTTATTACTCCCTTTACAGAGCACAGGCATAGCAGTTTAAGCAAAATTCTTATGGGCCCTAGGATTTTCAGAGTGGTCAGTGAGCACTGGCTTCAACTCAGTCACCAGCTGCATTAGCCCCTCACAAGAGAGTCAGCCTGTCTTTTGAAGGTTTGAAGCCAGACCTCTTCTCTCTGGCTATGGAAGTCCTAGATGACCTCTTCTTCCCGTCCAAGGCTGTTCCATCTACATGGAAAAACTGTTGTTTAGTGCAGCCATCTTCATGAATGATCTGAGCCAGATTTCCTGGATCCCTCGCTGCAGCTTCTCCATCAGCACCTGCTGCCTCACCTGCACTTTGATGTTATGGAGACAGTTTCTTTTCTTAAACCTCATGAACCACCTCTGCTAGCTTCCAGCTTTTCTTCAGCAGCTTCTTTGCCTCTCTCGGCCTTCAGAGAATTGAAGAGTTAGGGCTTTGCTCTGGGTTAGACTCTGACTTCAGGGAATGTTGTGGCTGGTTTCATCTTCTACCCAGACCTCAAAAACTTTCTCCATATCAATAATAAGGCTGTTTTGCTTTCTTATTATTCATGTGTTCACTGGAATAGCACTTTTAATTTCCTTCAAGAACTTTTCTTTTGCATTCACACCTTGAGTGTTTGGTGCAAAGGCCTAACTTTTGGCCAAGCTCAGCTTTCGACATGCCTCTCTTAACTTAGTCATTTCTAGCTTTTGATTTAAAGTGAGAGATGTGCAACTCCTCCTGTCACTTGAACACTTAGAGACCACTGTAGGGTTATTAATTGGCCTAAATTCAGTATTATGTCTCACGGAATGAGAGAGGGAGGGGGAAGAGGAACAGCCAGCAGTGAGAACACAGACATTTATTAAGTTTGCCATCTTATACAATAAGGTTCTGGCACCTCAAACCATTACAAAAGGAACATCAAAGATCAGTAATCATGGATCACCACAACAAATATAATGATAATGAAAAAGTATGAAATTTGCGAGAATTGCCAAAATGTGATACAGAGACACAAAGTGAGCAAATGCTGTTGGGAAAATGGCACCAATAGACTTGCTTGATGCAGGCTTGCCAATAACCTTCAGTTGTAAAAAATGCCTGCAAGGGCCAATGAAGGGAGTGCAATAAAACTAGGCATGCCTGTAAAATCTCAGAGTTCAGAGAGCTAGTAAGTGGAAGAGTCAGGATTCACACCCAGGTCTTTCTGATCACAAAACGAGTGTCCTGTCCACCATGACATACTGGCAAAAAGACAGTCAACAGGGAAAATCAGTGGAGATCTAAAACTGAGTAGGTTACAAAAAGAAAAAGGTTCCAACAGTAAGGGAATAAAGGAAAAGAGAGTTCTAGGAAAGCTGAGGGGAAAAAAGAACAGAACAAGCTAAATTTAACATTAATGCAGAAGGGAAATAAGCAAATGACATTCCATTTCCCAGTAGCAGTAAACTTATATCTCCTTTAATCCACCATGATACTGACGTCAGGTTAACTGTTTATTTCAGCCAGCTCTCTTTTCAGTCCTTTCTTTTTGTCTTTTCTTTCTCTTTTTTCCATGTCAGATGGGTAATGTGCCAACTTGTAACAAGGTCTGAGGGAGGCACATGTCACACAAAAGCATGAACACCAGTCATCATGCTTACGAATGACAAAAGGACCTTCAGTTCTTCCTGTGACCAACTGGAGACAAAGTAAATGCAAGTAATACTGGGCTGTTAGGAAAGTGATGGATTAGAACACCAGCCCTGTACTATTTCTTACCAACACACACAAAAAGGAGGTAGGGCTGCCAGATTTGGCCAAAAACAAAACAAACCAAAACCCCAAATCAGATACTTATTTAAATTTGAATTTCAAATTTCAGCTGAACAACGAATAATTTTTTAGTATAAGTACGTATGTCTCATGTATTTCATCTGGAACCTCTCAAAAGAGGCTTCCTCAAACTACAAGAATAATAAGCACAACTGGCTGTCCCAAAACTGATAGTAAGACCTAGAATTTACTTCAGTTATATTGAAATCTAAATATAAAATTAGCATTAAGAAGGCATCATATTTGGTGATCTAGCCCTGGTACTGTGTGAGGAATGAATCAAATTACCTTAGGATGTCAAAGTGTTCTGTCCGTAGGGCACTGTCAGTATTCAGGAAAATTGCTGGCACCGGAAAGGCGCTTACCAGGGGCTTGCCTAGGTGATACATAAGCTAGACCTATCAGATTACAGTATGATTTATCAAGTCAGGTAGATGAGAAATTCATTAAAGGTAAATTAATAAGTTATTAAAATATTTAGTGTCAGCTCAAAAACAAACTGAATACTGGTGTATCTCCTTTCTTTCAAAGTGGAAAGTGGATGCTTACTGTCCGTGTTCAGGGTCTTGTCCATTCAGCATGGTGAAGAGAAACTGCCTGCGGCCTCTTTGCTCCAGCGGGTCCAGGTCTATCACTGTATGAAGGATGAGAGGAGAAAAAGCTGAGAATCATAAACTGTTGCTATCTGGACACTGAGACGTCCGTAAGTGGAGTATGTAAAACAGTGATATAAAGCAGAGGCTGGCAAAGTAGGGCATGTCCACCTATTTTCATCAATAAAGTTTCATTGAACACAGGCACGCTTACTTGTTTATATTATTATTTATGGGTGATTTCCAACTACCAGGATAAAATTGAGTAATTGTGACAGACTGTTTGGCCCACACATCCTAAAACATCTTTATGAAAAATTCGTCAACCCATTATAAAGGAAGCTTTACAGTCTGCACTGAGAGCTGCCCTGCATCTGCCGAGAGAAATGTGCTCCCAGCACTCCTCAGCTGGACAAAATCTAGGAAATGGATTTTTTTAGGGCCGTCTAGAAATTTGGGTTTTGTAGCAGGTTCAACTCAAAATGCCTATGTCAACATCCTTGCCCTCCTTCCTCTTAATATTTATACAGGAATGTTGCAGCATCAAATATATTTCCCCACATTTTTCCAGCCTCATGTTAGCTAGGTTTAGCTACATGATTAAGTTCTGGCCAAAGTGTTGTGTGAAATCTGCTTAACAGGCTAGCTTTGAGGCGTTCCTCCTTTCTCAGGCAGCCATTAAGTAATGATGATGGGTAACCAAGGGGATGGGAGGCGGCAGAGGACAGGGGAGGCAAGGCAGGTGTTCGGATCCCCCACGGGTGTCACTGGGCTCAGACCTACCCTGCCCACCTCTGTACTCGTTTTACACAAGTGAGAAATAAACTTATCTTGTACGATAGGACAAGATCTCTTTTTAAAATGAATAAAAGGAATAGAGAACAAGAAACAGCTCTTAGAAATTTAAAATACTCAGTAAATGACTGAAAGGAAAAAATTAAGGGAATCTCCCAAGAAATAGAAAGAAAAAACAGAGGTAGAATATAGGAGGAAAGTGATCAAATCAGAGGATCAATTTAGAAGATTCAAAAGTCTACTAACAAAATGAGAAAACGTTGGGAAGAAAATTATCAAAGAAATGTAATAACATTCCGCAGAACTAAAAGACATGAGTTTCTAGATTGAAACAGCCTCCTGAATGGCCAGAAAATTTAAAGAAAAAACATACATATTCTGAGATTTAGGAACGCTAAAGATTAGATTCCTAGCCTGGATCTTAAAAACCAAGGACCGACTACTTCGAAATTCCAAATGAAAATGTTTTCAGCATATACTTGGTCTACTTACCAGGGATATATGTGGGTAGAATAAAGTATGCATGACTGTCTCAAAATATATACTTCCAATGTACTCTTTTTTTAAATGTGGAGAATATGATCCATTAAAATAAAATAAATCAGAGGATAACACAGGACCCAGGAGACAGGAAATGGAGTTTAGGAGAGAATTTAATCAAATTCTCCCAATGGCAGCAGTGGACTAATAAATGAACATGGGCTAGAAAGGAGCAAGAGGGTGAAGAAGAGCCTTTAGGAAAAAATAACAGATAAATTATTTGACAGGTTTGGTTGGTTACTTGATAATTTGGAAAGGGTGCTGGAGGGTGTGAAAAGAATTACAAGTAAAAATGAAAATAAAACCAGTGAAAAATCGAGACAAAGTAATGACCAAGAAAGGAAACATAGTCCTGGTATACCACTTGGCTCTGCCAGAATTAATATTTACATATCCATAATAATAGAAACAATTAAGATTGGATTAAATAAAATCTATCATCCAACTATAACGGTTATAGGTGTGGTATAAGAGAGAGAGAAATTTTATGTGCTAAGATAGGAAGTCAGCAGATAATTTCTAAAACTGGAGAATCAAGAAATTGCAATAGAAACATTCCCGAGAAACATGGAGTTAAATAATAGAAGAAACAGCAGAAAAAGTGAAAAGTGGTGTGGTAGACTGAGGGGACACAGGGAGGGGCGAGGGGGAGTGGTCTTTGGAGAAGGGATGGAGCAAGGGACTGTTTGACTTTAAACAAAAATCTTTTTTGGTCTATTTGATATTTTAAAATCATATGCATATATTACTGTGATAAATAAAAGAAAATCAAAGGGTTGGATCCACCCCATGAGAAGTCCAGAGTGGTTCCGACCCCTCAGTCTAAACGTCTGTCAGCCTCCTCTCCCGGCTAACCACAGGGAGCCCCTCACTTTTGCTGAAGTGGAAGTGGATCTCCTCTCCTGCCCTCGGCTTCCTCAGGGACACGGGGGTCTCTGTCTCCGACAAGGGCAGATCGTGGAACCTGTACTCCACGTACACTTGTTTCACGTCCTCATCACGCATCACTTCAGCCTCCGGGGAGAAGGCCAAGGACACGATTTCAATGCACATCGTCTCCGAAACCTGATAAGGAAAATATTTATTTCCTGTAGGTTAGCAATGCTCCATGTGCTGAGACTCTGTCTGATGAACGCATTACGCCCTCGGACGCAACCACAGGCAGACCCCATCTAACTCATACTACTCTTGATAACCAGTCCATAGGCAAAACTGGCCCCAAGAGACAAAGTGACTGAACTGCCACTGCTGATTGGCGGGAAATCTGTAGCCAATCCGGTTGTTCTATGTCTCAGTCCAGTGAGTCCTTTCTCCAGAACAGCCTTTCTCAGCCACCTCCACATACAGCAAGAATCAAGAAATTTTCTGAACAGATAGTTTTCTTAAATGTTCTCCATGGAAAGCAATCCTAAAAGATCTGCTGACAGATAGTGGAGAGTTTGTAGCTGTGTCGGCCACAGAGCGAAGAGCTGCACGGGGCTCCCTGTGCCCAGCTCAGGGCACACCACAGAGCCGGCTGTTGGGCCGGACCACCTGCCTTCTCTCAGCAACGCCAGTTCTTGCAGCTCCACTTTAGAGCACTGCCCCTGCCGCCGTCCTCTTCTCTGATTGTCCCTGTGTTCAGCTCCCACATTAGAGACCCCAGGCAGAGGGCCGACTGCTCTCTGAACATTCAGTCCAGCTGTCCTCCCACAATGTGGTGGTGTGCCAGTGTCACGGCACTAGGCAGGTCAATCCAGGGTGGCTCTGCCCAGCCCCATTCTCTTAATGTTTCCCTTTCAACAGTCCCTTCACAACCCTCATACAGCACCTGCCATGAAAACCATTGACTCTATCTACAGTGTTTTCCATAATGTGGGTTTTGACATTTATGTACCAGCTTAGTGGGTTTAAGTAGCATTTTTTTAAATGAAAGACTAAAGTAGGAGATGGGATAAGAGAGAATGGAATCGAGTTCATGGCACCTGGTAAAAGTAAGCCTCGTTTCTTGAAAAATTTATGTGACTTCATTGGGCACAAGGTAGAAATACATTTCTTACAGTGGTTATCATAAAAAAAAAAGTAAAAAGCCACTCATACACACGGTCTAGGGTAGCTCCTGACAATCTGCGTTTAACTTTTAAATATTTAGGTATAATTTGCATACGTTAAAATGCAAAACCTTAAGTATACAGTTTTGACAAATGGCTACAGCTGTGTAATCAACACCCTATTTAAGATACAAAACATTTCCATCACCTAGAAAATTCTCCTATCCCACTGCTGCACTGTCTTTAAATCGGGAATTTACGCTGTAGTCTCAATAAAAGTGAAACAGAATTTCTCAAGGTGTGTCTGGGGAATAGGTGTTTTACAAATGAATGGTTCTGTGACAAAACACATTTTGGAAAATCAAGATTAACAAAGATACCAGCTTTCTTTACTTCGACTTAAAGCCTTTAATATGCTAATATGTATGCACTGGGACACTTTCAGAGGATGATACAGAGGTAATTCATTCCAAACATATTTGGCTACACAATCTTTTTTTTTTTCCTGTAGCATGGTTGGGTTTAATTTTCCATGGAACATACTTAGGGAAACATTGTACTCCGAGGGGAAAGTAAAGGTGCTTGTAGTCATGTAAGTGCTTGAATGGCCCCCAGCTCCATCTTACCAAAGAAGAGCCTTCTATGCTTAATAGGGAAAATTTTTCTCTCTAGTTAAAAATGAACCACCACCAGCCCAGAGACTTTCAAAACTGCAACACTCCAAGTGAGTGTATCTCCGTGTGTGTGTGCAAAAACAATCACTGAAATAAAAGTCTCCTGAAACAATCCTTAACCTTACTGTGTGTAATGCAAACTATTATTTTGTATTCTATTCTATCTCCATGTTTTTTGTTTGTGTTTTTAGTGCTGTCTGAGACCCCCTATTTTTTTAAGAAACATTAATTTTTATTGAAATATAGTTGATAAACAGTATTATATTGGTTTGAGATGAGCACAGTAATTTGACAATTATATACATTGCTAAATGCTCTCCATGATAAGTGTACTTCCCATCTGACACCATATGAAGATATTTCAATATTATTAGCTATATTCTTTATGCTGTACTTACATCCTTGTGACTAATATATTTTATAATTTGAAGTTTGTACTTTATTCCCTTCACCTATTTCACCTGCCACCCTCCCTGCTCCCTGATAATCAACAGTCCATTCTCTGGGTTTATGAGTCTATTTCTGTTTCATTTGTTTTGTTTTCAGATTCTACATAGAAGTGAAACCATATGGTTTTAATCTTTCCTTGTCTGCCTTATTTCACTTAGCATAATGCCTTCTCTGACCCTGTCTTCCTCTCTTCTCTCTTGCATTATGGCTTTCTTTAGTGTTAATGATTGGATTCCCTTCTCTTTGTTTTTTGTGTGTCTATTACAGGGTTTTGGCTTGTGGCTACCATGGGGTTCATACATGGCAATCTATGATAAGTTGATGGTCACTTAAGTTTGACTCATTCTAACACCACATTTCTTACTGGGATGCCTTATTTTGATTGCATTCCCCACTAAGGGATGCCAACTCACTGTTGAAAACATGGAGCCAGAGTTCTGCTCCATGCCATGGCAGCTGTTGGCCATGTGTGGCTATTGAGACTTGAAATGTGGCCAAACTGGAGTGGGATGTGCTGTCAGTGTGACACACACAGGAGTTACAAGATGTTGCATGGAAAATATGAATTTAAGATATCTCAATAATTTTTTATATTGATTTCATGTTGAAAGGATAACACCTTGGATATATTAGGTTAAATAAAACATATTATCAAAATTAATTTTACTTGTTTCTTTTCACACTTTAAATGTAAACATTAGGAAATTTTAAATTACATCCGTGGCTCACAAACTCACATTATAATTCTGCTGGGCAGCACTTCATAGACTGCAAACTCCGTGAGTTCTAGGACCACAATTCTGTTCACCAGCCCCTTTGGTCTCAGCATTTGAGTTCCTTCTAATTTGTTTTGCTACTTCTCCATACCACCTACATCTAAATTTTCAGAATTACTTTTAACTCCTTCGCTCACAAACACTCATTCCATTAAAGTTAGGAACTTGAGATTTTGGCAGAAAAAGTGTTAGCACCACTGTGAGAAAAAGTCCACTTTAAGATGAGCTATAAATTGGTATATTCTGGGGGGCGATAATGATTTTCTTTTTTCCCTTTCCTTATGGTAGGTACCTGGCTGTACAGAAATGAAAGTCACAAGGTCCTGGTGCAGTGGGTCAGCCTACAGATCAGAGGGCGAATCCTGCGAAGTTGGCTATGGTCACCACACATTCACTCCTCTCCAGGCCCATTTACAAAGTCTGGCTACAAAAATTTTTTTTTTCTAGCTTTTAGTCCTTTTAATATTAAGATCCATTTTTTTAAATAATTTATTTTGGTATCGTTGATCTACAATTACATGTGCAATATGATGGTTATTAAACTCCCCCCTTCATCAGGTCCCCCCCACCAACCCCATTACAGTCACTGTCCATCAGCGTAGTGAGATGCTGTAGAATCACTACTTGTCTTCTCTGGGTTGTACAGCCTTCCCCACGCCCCCAACATTACATCTGCTAATCGTAATGCCCCTTTTTCCCCCTTGTCCCTCCCTTCCCGCCCATCCTCCCCAGTCCCTTTCCCTTTGGTAACTATTAGTCCTTTCTTGGGTTCTGTGAGTCTGCTGCTGTTTTGTTCCTTCAGTTTTTTTCTTTATTCTTATACTCCACATATGAGTGAAATCGGCTTGGCTTATTTCACTGAGCATAATACCCTCTACTCCATCCATGATGCTGGAAATTGTTTCATTTTTTTTCTTCTTATGGCTGAATAACATTCCATTGTGTATATGTACCACCTCTTCTTTATCCATTCATCTACTGATGGACACTTAGGTTGCCTCCATTTCTTGGCTATTCTATAGTACTGCGATAAACATAGGGGTGCATCTGTCTTTTTCAAACTGGGCTGCTGCATTCTTAGGGTAAATTCCTAGGAGTGGGATTCCTGGGTCAAATGGTATTTCTATTTTGAGTTTTTTGAGGAACCTCCATACTGCTTTCCACAATGGTTGAACTAGTTTACATTCCCACCAGCAGTGTAGGAGGGTTTCCCTTTCCCAACATCCTCGCCAACATTTATTGTTGTTTGTGTTTTGGATGGTGGCCATCCTCACTGGTGTGAGGTGATATCTCATTGTGGTTTTAATCTGCATTTCTCTGATGATTAGAGATGTGGAGCATCTTTTCATGTGCCTGTTGGCAATCTGAACTTCTTTGGTGAAGTATCTATTCATGTCCTCTGCCCATTTCTTAAATGGATTATTTGCTTTTTGTTTGTTGAGCTGAGTGAATTCTTTATATAATTTGGATGTCAACCCCTTATCGGATACATCATTTATGAATATAATCTCCCATACTGTAGGATGTTTTTTTGTTCTACTGATGGTGTCCTTTGCTGTACAGAAGATTTTCCGCTTGATATAGTCCCACTTGTTCATTTTTGCTTTTGTTTCCCTTGCCCAGGATGATATGTTCATGAAGAAGTCGTTCATGTTTATGTCCAAGAGATTTTTGCCTATGCTTTTTTCTAAGAGTTTTATGCTTTCATGATATACATTCAGGTCTTTAACCCATTTTGAGTTGACTTTTGTGTATGGGGTTAGACAATGATCCACTTTCATTCTCTTACATGTAGCTGTCCAGTTTTACCAACACCAGCTGCTGAACAGGCTGTCATCTCCCCATTGTATATCCAAGGCTCCTTTATCAAATATTAATTGACTGTATATGTTTGGGTTAATGTTTGGATTTTCTATTCTGTTCCACTGGTCTGTGGGTCTGTTTTTGTGCCAATACCAAATTGTCTTGAATACTGTGGCTTTGTAGTAGAGCTTGAAGTCAGGGAGTGTAATTCCCCTGTTTTATTCCTCCTTCTCAGGATTGCTTTGGCTATTCGGGGTCTTTTGTGGTTCCATATGAATTTTAGAATTATTTGTTCCAGTTCATTGAAGAAAGCTGTTGGTATTTTGATAGGGATTGTGTTGCATCTGTAGATTTCTTTAGGTAGTATAGCCATTTGGACAATATTTATTCTTCCTAGCCAAGAGCATGGGATGAATTTCCATTTGTGAGCGTCCTCTTTAATTTCTCTTAGGAGTGTCTTGCAGTTCTCAGAGTATAGGTCTTTCACTTCCTTCATTAGTTTTATTCCTAGGTATTTTATTCTTTTTGATGCAATTGTGAATGGAATTGTTTTTCTGATTTCTCTTTCTGTTAGTTCATCGTTAGTGTACAGGAAAGCAACAGATTTCTGTGTGTTAATTTTGTATCCTGCAACTTGCTTAATTCAGATATTAGTTCTAGTAGTTTTGGAGTGGAGTCTTTAGGGTTTTTTATGTACAGTATCATGTCATCTGCAAATACTGACAATTTGACTTCTTCTTTACCAGTCTGGATGCCTTGTATTTCTTTGTTTTGTCTGATTGCCGTGGCTAGGACCTCCAGTACTATGTTGAATAACAGTGGGTAGAGTGGGCATCCCTGTCTTGTTCCCAATCTTAGATGAAAAGCTTTCAGCTTTTTGCTGTTAAGTATGATGTTAGCTGTGGATTTGTCATATATGGCCTTTATGATGTTGAGGTACTTGCCCTCAATACCCGTTTTCTTGAGAGTTTTAATCATGAATGGATGCTGAATTTTGTCAAATGCTTTTTCAGCGCCTATGGAGATGATCATGTGGTTTTTGTTCTTCTTTTTGTTGATGTGGTGGATGATGTTGATGGATTTTCGAATGTTGTACCATCCTTGCATCCCTGGGATGAATCCCACTTGATCATGGTGTATGATCCTCTTGATGTATTTTTGAATTCGGTTTGCTAATATTTTGTTGAGTATTTTTGCATCTACATTCATCAGGGATATTGGTCTGTAATTTTCTTTTTTGGTGGCGTCTTTGCCTGGTTTTGGTATTAGAGTGATACTGGCTTCATAGAATGAGTTTGGAAGTATTCCCTCCTCTTCTATTTTTTGGAATACTTTAAGGAGAATGGGTGTTATTTCTTCTCTATATGTCTGGTAGAATTCAGAGGTGAATCCATCTGGTCCGGGGGTTTTGTTCTTGGGGTATTTTTGATTACCGATTCAATTTCGTTTCTGGTGATTGGTCTGTTTAGTTTTTCTGTTTCTTGTTTGGTCAGTCTTGAAAGGTTGTATTTTTCTAAGAAGTTATCCATTTCTTCTAGG
The DNA here is from genome assembly GCA_032199065.1 of Smutsia gigantea. Classification (NCBI taxonomy): domain Eukaryota; kingdom Metazoa; phylum Chordata; class Mammalia; order Pholidota; family Manidae; genus Smutsia; species Smutsia gigantea. The sequence continues at coordinate 13,145 of JAVSCE010001858.1, read as the reverse complement.
TTTTCCAGCTTGTTAGCATATAGATTCTCATAATATTCTCTTATAATTCTTTGAATTTCTGTGGGGTCCATCGTTATTTTTCCTTTCTCATTTCTGATTCTGTTTCTGTGTGTAGATTCTCTTTTTCTCTTAATAAGTCTGACTAGGGGTTTATCTATTTTGTTTATTTTTTCAAAGAACCAACTCTTGGTTTCATTGATTTTTTCTATTGTTTTGTTCTTCTCAATTTTATTTATTTCCTCTCTGATCTTTATTATGTCCCTCCTTCTGGTGACTTTGGACCTCATTTGTTCTTCTTTTTCCATTTTCAGTAATTGTGTCTTTAGACTATTCATTTGGAAATGTTCTTCCTTCTTTAAATAGGCCTGGATTGCAATATACTTTCCTCTTAGAACTGCCTTTGCTGTGTCCCACAGAAGTTGTGGCTTTGTGTTGTTGTTGTCATTAGTCTCCATATATTCTTTGATTTCTATTTTGATTTGGTCGTTAACCCATTGATTAATAGGAGAAAGTTGTTAAGTCTCCATGTATTTGTGAGCCTTTTTGGTTTCTTTCTAAAATTTATTTCTAGTTTAATACCTTTGTGATCTGAGAAGTTGGTTGGTAGGATTTCAATCTTTTTGAATTTACTGAGGTTCTTTTTGTGGCCTAGTATGTGGTCTATTCTGGAAAATGTTCCATGTGCACTTGGGAAGAATGTGTATCCTGTTGCTTTTGGGTGTAGACTTCTGTAGATGTCTGTTAGGTCCATCTGTTCTAGTGTGTTGTTCAGTGCCTCTGTGTCTTTACTTATTTTCTGTCTGGTTGATCTGTCCTTTGGAGTGAGTGGTGTGTTGAAGTCTCCTAAAATGAATCCATTGCTTTCTATTTCCTCCTTTAATTATGTTAGTATTTGTTTCACATATGCCAGCCCTCCTGTGTTGGGTGCATATACATTTATAATGGTTATATCCTCTTGTTGTACTGACCCCTTTATCATTATGTAATGTCTTTTTTTATCTCTTGCTACTTTCTTTGTTTTGAAGTCTATTTTGTCTTGTACAAGTACTGCAACACCTGCTTTTTTCTCCTTGTTGTTTGCATGAAATATCTTTTTCCATCCCTTCACTTTTAGTCTGTGTATATCTTTGTGTTTGAGGTGAGTCTCTTGTAAGCAGCATGTAGATGGGTTTTGCTTTTTACTCTGTCTCTTTTGATTGGTGCATTCAGTCCATTTGCATTTAGGTGATTGTTGATAGATATGTACTTATTGTCATTGCTGGCTTTAGAATTGTGGTTACCAAACGTGCAAGGGTTGCTTCTTTACTATCTGACAATCTAACTTAACTTTCTTGTTAAGTTATTTTAAACACAGTCTGATGTTTCTTTATTTCTCTCCCTTCTTATTCTTCCTTCTCCGTTTTTATATACTAGGTGTTTTATTCTTTGCCTTTAGTTAGTATTTGGATGATCTGCTTTCTTTGTTATAATTTTATTTTCTCTGGTGACATCTTTTTTAGCCTTAGGAGTGCTTCCCTCTAGAGCAATCTGTTTAAGATATCCTGTAGAGGTGCTTTATGGGAGGCAAACTCTCTCAGCTTTCGCTTGTCTGGAAATTGTTTAATTCCTCCATCGTATTTAAATGATAGTTGTGCTGGATACAATATTCTTGGTTCAAGGCCCTTCTGTTTCATTGCGTTAAATATATCATGCCATTGTCTTCTGGCCTGTAAGGTTTCTTTTGAGAAGTCTGATGATAGTCTGATGGGTTTTCCTTTGTAGGTGATCTTTTTTCTCTCTCTGGCTGCCTTTAATACTCTGTCCTTGTCTCTGTTCTTTGCCATTTTAATTATTATGTGTCTTGGTGTTGTCTTCCTTGGATACCTTGTGTTGGGAGATCTGTGGGCTTCCGTGGACTGTGAGACTATTTCCTTTAGCAATTATTTCTTCAAAGACACTTTCTATCCCTTTCTCTCTCTCTTCTTCCTTGGGTACGCCTATAATGCGAATATTGTTCCATTTGGATTGGTCACACAGTTCTCTTAATATTCTTTCATTCCTAGAGATCCTTTTATCTCTCTCTGCCTCAGCTTCTCTGTATTCCTGTTCTCTGAATTCTATTCCATTAACAATCTCTTGCATCTCATCCCTTCTGCTGCTAAGCCTGTGGATCGCTTGTCTGATTTATGCATTGTCTTTCCTCACTCCCCTCACTTCCTCCCTCAGCTCTTGCATATTTCTCTGTAGATCCATCAGTATGGTTATGACTTTTATTCTGTATTCTTTTTCAGGAAGACTGTGCATTTCCATCCCTTCAGACTCCCTCTCTGGTGTCTGGGTCTGGGTAAGCTTTGTTTGTACCATATTCCTCTGTCTTTTAATGACGATAGAAGTGGTCGCTGGTAGGTGACACATATGTCAGCTGGGCTCTTTAAGACTTAAGAAAAAAAAAGAAAGAAGAGAAAGAAAAGAAAAGAGAAAAAACACCCAAAAAAACCCCCAAAAGGACGCCTGCTGGGAGTAGATTCTGTGAGGTTTCTGTAGGTGGCGCTGTTGCTCCACTATTCCGCAGCCATGGCTGTGCCATTCCACAGCGCCCTTTGTAGCTCTGGCCAGGGTGGGAACGAATGTGAGGCTGAAGATCTCTGTGGAAAGTCTCAGTTCGGCTACTTTTTCCCTGTGGCCAGCCAAGGGGTCCGAAATTCCCCAGGACCCCCAGCCTGCTGGGCTGAGTGTGCTGGGACGATCCTGCTCCTCCGTAGGACCCCTGCCTCTTTTAAGATCGCTAAAAAAAGCACACGCTTTCTTTTGTCCTGGGGAGCCGGCTGCGAGCACCAGTGCATTCCCCGGCTCAGATCCTGCACCCTCTGTCTTTCCAATCTCCAATACACCACGCGATGTGTGTCAGTGTTCCCGGCGCAGATCACGAGGGCTGGTTATTTCGCGGGCTTTTTTTAAAGCAAAAAAAGGCAATTACAAAACAATATGAATGCTAACATTCTGTTTTTTACGATCTGAAAAGATATACCTCTAAACTCAAAACAATGGTTTTCTTGGGGTGGGGGAAGAGGCGGCAGGGACTATGGTGTGGTCAATAGAGACTTAGCTTTATCTGCAATATTCTAGTTTTTAAAAGAAAAATGTATTCCTATGTTACAGTGCAATTAAAAAAATTTTAAACTGCAAGTAATCCTAGGATAAATTATCAGAAATCCATTTTTATGCAGACTATATCAAGTTTATTCTGATAACAGAGGTGAATTAAGAGGATAAATAAGATTAACATTTGAGCCAGGTACACATTTCTAATCATTTCATTCCTATTAGGTTGAACCACATGAAACTGACAATAGCCCACCATTTTTTACCTATAGAAGTGATTATTTCACATTGTTTGTTATGGACAGAATATTTGTGTCCCCCTGAAACCCTCATCTCAGTGATGGTGTTTGGAAGTGGGGCCTTTGGGGTGTAATTGGGTGATGAAGGTGGGACCATCATGAAGAGCCCTCATAAGAAAAGGCCAGACAGCTAACTCGCTCTCTTTCTGCAACGTGAGGATAGAATGAGAAGTTAGCAGTTTGCAGCCTGGAGGAGTCCTCTTCAAAATCTGACCACACCGGCACCCTGATCGGGGATTCCCAGCCTTGAGAACTCTGAGAAATAAATTTCTGTTGTGTGTAAGTCCCCAGTCTGTGGTACTTTGTTAGAGCACCCAAATTAACTAAGACATGGTCCCGTGTTCAATCTGGCCCAGAATTTTTAAATGACCTGGTTCCTTTATATAATTGTACTGGGATTGAACAGCAAAGAAAAAAGTATATAATTAGTAATATTAACCATACTAATGGCTGTAATATACACTAACTCACTCGAACCTCCTGGCAGACCTGTTAAGAACAGTCAGTTATGCAGCATTAGTGCTGCAGTTCTTTGGCTTGTTAGCTCAGATGTGTCAGCTAATCTGGTTGGGGACAGAGCTGCTGAAATTAATAAACTCGCAAAGCTAAGGGGATCAGGACATCCTCAACACCTGAAATTAAGAGTATAAGAAACGAGAATAATCTCTGAGTTTCTTGATCCACACACGGCTAAAGGACAGTAACCTGAGGCCACGGAGTGAATGGCGATGACGCTCCTTCCTCACCACAGCTGTTAGGAAGGGGAGAGAAAAGTTTTCTATGGCCCACTCAGGGTGGCAGATTGATCCCTGGGACTAGGAATGGGACTCCATCAGGAGGGAACCGTGTGGTTTGGTTGAGATCATTTTCTGGGGATTCTTACAGGGAGGTAAGTCCTGAGGGTCTTCAGGAACCTTGTGCTGATTAACAGACAGTCCAGGGATACAGTCTTACACACATCATGTGAACACGGGAACTGTCCTAATTCTGGACTCAAAGAGAGGCAGTTAAAGATCCATATGTATTGTGATTATTTCATTTTTTTTAGCAGGAGAAGGGGAAGACATTTTGGAAGTCATACTGTTCAACCCACTCAGTAGTGCTGCCAGGCAGAAGGGAAAGGACTCCACTCGCCTCGAACTCCTCCCCTCAGGGCCAAGTCCGTCCTGGTAGGGGCTACAACCAGATAATAGAAACGTGACCTTGAGAAGTAGAATATTTCAGATAGAACAAGACTATTGCCAGCAGTGCTCAATTTGCCTCTGGCCCTGTACAAAACCCTTACTACATATTATGTTATTTAAATCTTGCTACATTTTGGGATGGTTTGAAAACCCTGACTGGAGTTCCAGCTCCTTCATGAACTAGCTCTATAATCCTGGACATACCATTTCATCTTCTTTACTTTTATGATCTCTACGGAGTTCTAACATTCTATGGCTCTGATCTGGTTTATAAACATTTATCAAGATATTAATTATATAATGTCTAAAAAATATACGACAGATAAAAATTCAGAATATAAATTCAACTGTTTGCTACAGTAATTATCTGATCCTCCCCACTCCAATATCCTTTATTTTCTTGCAAATCCTCAGTACAAGTTTTGACTTTCAAGGAAGAGTCTTCTACCTCTACCAAAGCAACAATTTCCCTTATCTGAATTCTTATAAATGTTATAGTGTTTACATGGTATAACCTACCCACTTGCTCCTAGGTTACCCTATAGTTTTATTCTTTCTAATGAAGTTCATAATCCTCAAAATTCTAATGAAGTTAAAATCCTAGATTTTAATCTTTCCCTCAGTCACTCATTCAACAAATATTTATTGAGCACCTACAAATGTGCTAGAGAGCATTCTAATGGCTTAAGAGTTACTGTTTTCCACTTCATTTACAACCCCATAAGATTCAAATCCAATGACTGTTGAATATATCTGTGGATATTTCTTGATATAGTTCTGTGTGTGTGTGTGTGTGTGTGTGTGTTCCACAGAGATTTGAGGCTGAAATGTTTATAAATAGCTGTAATTACAGGTTTTAAAAGTTGAGTCAAAAACTTCAGAAAGTGAATGATCTCTCTGAGCCCTCCCATGAAGGATCCTTAACTCTTTACAGCCTCTACCTCCCAAAATAAACGTGCTCTCTTAACAAGGATTTAAAGAGGGGGTATCAGTCAAGCTGGGGATGAATCACAGTGCACGGTGCGGGGGGCAGGCAAGGGATCGAACAGGAGAGAGCTGTGTCGGAGCAAGTCCTTTTACACCGAATCGAGAAAACGATCCTTTCATCTGATTCTATCAACAGACTTCCATTCATTTGCGATGTGAATTTAGCTAAATAACTTGAATTTCTGATCAGGCACATTAAAACCTGATTTGACTTTCACACTGGTGGGTGGCCATTAAGCCCACTAGCTGTTATTATTGCTATTCTGGTCTCACACTAACAATGACCCCAGTGTGCTTACCGCCTTAGGACGTTTCTGAGACACGGGCATCACTATGTCATCACTGTCTGTAGTTTGTGCTTCACTGACTTCAGAATTTTGCTCACAGGATTCTTCATCTGCTAGAGAAGAGGTTGGAGTTACAGAACTGTTTTAGGCCACCCCATCTGGCCCCCCAAAACAACTAGTACCTATATCTTCAATCTGCTGTCTGGTCACTGGTTGTGGGTACCTAGATACAGGTTGCATTTACTAAGAATCAAACCCTCTTTTTCAAAGGTTCACTTATTTGGAAGTTTGCCAAACACACAGGGTTCACTTCTGAAAATAAGAAATGGAAAGAGGAAAGAATGGAAGGAAGATAGGCGATCAGTCCTTTTGTAGGGGCTGACCAAGCCAAGGAAAGGCAGTACAACCAGGCTGTGGCAGATGGTAGTTTCTGAAGACAGCCTCAAACAGTATTTCTCATCCCCCGTGCTCTCTTGCAATGCGACTTTGACAACCCTAATATTTTTTACTGCACATTTGAATTTCCTTTGCATAGAGTGCCTTTCAAATCTTCTACTCATTTTCCTATTGGGTTGTCTTTTCCCTATTGATGTGTAGTAGTTCTGTATATTTTCTGAATTTGGGCACTTTGATGGTTACATGTGCTACAAACACCTTTTACACTCTGTAGCTCACCTGTTTGATCTCTTGCTGAACAGAAATTAGGTAACCAACTTTATCAATATTTTTATTTATGATTAGTGCTTTCTATTTCTCATTTAAGAAATATTTCCTTACTTTGAATGATGACTAATGCTGCTGCAAGTATTTGTGTACCAGTCTTTAGGAAGATGAATGTTTTCATTTTTCTTGGGTAGATAATTAAGAGTAGAATTGCTGGGTTGTTTAACTTTTTAATGAACAGCCAAATATTTTTCAAAGCAGTTGTACTGTATTACATTCCCACCAATAATACATGAGGCTCCAGTTTTTCTACACCTCATTAATCTTAGTACAGTCAGCCTTGGAACATACCAATTCTTGTTGGTATATACAGATATCTCATTGTGGTATTATTCTGCATTTTCTTAATGATGTTGAGCATCTTTTTGTATGTTTCTTAGCCATTTATGTATCTTCCTTAGTGAATGTCTATTCAAATCTGTTGCCCATTTTTACCTTGGATTGTCTTATCACTCAGTTGTAAGAGTTCCTTTTTTTTTATTAAAGTATCATTGAATTAATATATGATAAAGGAGCCATGGACATACAATGGGGAAATGACAGCCTCTTCAACAGCAGGTGTTGGCAAAACTGGACAGTTACATGTAGGAGAATGAAACTGGATTACTGTCTAGCTCCATACACAAAAGTAAACTCGAAATGGATCAAAGACCTGAATGTAAGTCATGAAACCATAAAACTCTTAGAGGAAAACATAGGCAAAACTCTCTTGAATATAAACATGAACAACTTATTCATGAACATATCTCCACAGGAAAGGTAAACAAAAGCAAAAATGAACAAGTGGGACTATATCAAACTAAAAAGCTTCTGTACAGCAAAGGACACAATCAGTAAAGCAAAAAAGGCATCCCACAGTATGGGAGAATATATTCATAAATGACATATCTGATAAGGGGTTGACATCCAAAATATATAAAGAGCTCATGCACCTCAACAAACAAAAAGCAAATAAGCCAATTAAAAAATGGGCAGAGGAGATAAACAGACACTTCTTCAAAGAAGAAATTCAGATGGCCAACAGGCACATGAAAAGATGCTCCACATCACTAGTCATCAGAGAAATGCAAATTAAAACCACAATGAGATATCACCTCACAATAGTTAGAATGGCCACCATCCAAAAGACAAACAACAACAAATGTTGGCGAGGATGTGGAGAAGGGGAACCCTCCTACACTGCTGGTGGGAATGTAAACTAGTTCAACCATTGTGGAAAGCAGTATGGAGGTTCCTCAAAAAACTCAAAATAGAAATACCATTTGACCCAGGAATCCCACTCCTAGTAATTTACCCTAAGAATGCAGCAGCCCAGTTTGAAAAAGACAGATGCACCCCTATGTTTATCACAGCACTATTTACTATAGCCAAGATATGGAAGCAATCTAAGTGTCCATCACTAGATGAATGGATAAAGAAGAGGTGGTACATATACACAATGGAATATTATTCAGCCATAAGAAGAAAACAAATCCTACCATTTGCAACAATATGGATGGAGCTAGAGGGTATTATGCTCAGTGAAATAAGCCAGGTGGAGAAAGACAAGTATCAAATGATTTCACTCATCTGTGGAGTATAAGAACAAAGAAAAAACTGAAGGAATAAAACAACAGCAGACTCACAGAACCCAAAAATGGACTAACAGTTACCAAAGAGAAAGGGTCTGGGGAGGATGGGTGGGAAGGGAGGGACAAGGGGAAAAAGGGGCATTACGATTAGCACGTATCATTTGTGGGGGGGACATGGGGAAGGCAGTATAGCACAGAGAGGACAAGTAGTGATTCTATAGCATCTTACTACGCTGATGGACAGTGACTGTAATGGGGTATGTGGTGGGGACTTGATAGTTGGGGGGAATCTAGTAACTACAATGTTGCTCATGTAATTGTATATTAATGATACCAAAAGAAAAAAGTATCATTGATATACCATCTTATGTTGGTTTCAAATATACAACACACCGGTTTAGTGGTTACCCAATATTATTAAATCCTCACCCCCTCTAGTGCAGTTACTATTAACATAGTAAGATGTTGCAGAATCATTAACTGTATTCTCCATGCTGTACTACCATCCCTGTGACCAACTTATATAGTGACTGCAAATTATTGTGCCCCTTTATCCCCTTCACCCTCCCCACCCACCCACCCCAACCCCCCTTGGTAACCATTAGTCCCTTCTTGATGTCTATGAGTCTATTGTTATTTTTTTCCTTCTGTTTTGCTTTGAAGAGTTCTTACAGACTATGGATGCAAATCCTTTATCAGAAATGTGATTTGCAAATATTTTCTCCTAGTGTGTAGTTTATCTTCTTGTTTTCTTAATGGTGTCCTTTGAAGAGCATTCTTTTTTTATTTTGCTGCACTCCAATTTATTAATTTTTTATTTTATGGATCATGCTTCTGGTGTCAAATGTAAAAAGTCTTTGTCTAAAGTAAAATATTTTATCCTATATGATCTTTTAGGAATGTTATAGTTTGGTTCTAATATGGAGATTTATAATCTATTTTGATTAAAAAAAATTTTTTGGTGTGAGATAAGAGTCTAAGTTCTTTTCTTCTTCCTATATGTAGATATCTGATTGTCCCCACACCATTTATTTGGAAAGATTGTACTTCCCCATTGAATTACGTCGGAACTTATGTGGAAATTCAATTGTCTATCAACCTAACGGTTTATTTTTGGGATTTGCAATTCTGTTCCACAGATCTATAAGTCTAACTTTATGCTAACCACACTGTCTGAATTACTGTAGATTTATAGTAAGTTCTGAAATCAGGTAGTATAAAAATTTCAACTTTGTTCTTTTATGAAATTTTTTGGCTATTCTAGGTTCTTTGCATTTCTATATAAATTTTAGGGAGAACTGCCATCTTAACGATTATGAGTGGTCCAATCTATAAACATGGCACATTTCTCCATTTATTTGAATCCTCCTTAATTTCTCTCAGGAACTTGTATAGTTTTCCATGTAGAGGTCTTGCATTTCTTCTGTCAAATTTATTCCCCAGTATTTTATTTCTTTGGATGATACTGTGAATGCAACTGTTTTCTTGATTTCATTTGAGATTGTTCAGTAATAGTATGTGGAAATACTATTGATTTTGGTATATTGCCTGCAACCTTGTTTGGTTGCTTTTAGCTCTAGTTTTTCTTTTATTTTTTTATAGATTTCTTATGATTTTCTAAATATAGGATCATGTCAATTGCAAATAGACAGCACTATTTCCTTTCCAATCTATATGACTTTCTTTTTCTTGCCTTACTGCAATGGTTACACCCTCCACTACAGTACTCAGCAGGAGGTGAAAGCAGACACCTTTTGTTGTTATTGTTGTCCTTGTTCTCAGGCTTAAGGGAAAAGCTCTCAGTCTTTCACCACTAGGGAGGATGTCAGGTATAGGTTTCATGGTCCTTTCTTAGATTAAAGCAATTTCTTTCTAATCCTAGTTTGCTGAGAATTCTTACCCAGAATGAGAGTTGGATTGTGTGAAATACTTTTTCTCCATCTATTGAGATATCATGAGGCTTTTAGCTTTTACTCTATTTATACAATGTGTTCAATCAATTTTCTAATGTTAAACTAAATTTGTATTCCTGGAATAAATCCCACTTGATTATAGTGCATAATTTTAAAAACCTGTTTACATTTTGCTGGGTTCATTTGCCAATATTTCATTTAGGATATTGCATCTGTGTTCATGATGGATATTTGTCTATAGTTTGTTTTTCTTTTTTTAAATGTCTTTGGCTTGCTTTGGTATCAAGATAATACTAGTTTATAATCAAATGAGTTTAGAAATTTCCTTTGCTCTACTATTTTCTGAAAGAGACTGTGAAGGATCAGCATTATTTCTTCCTTAAATATTGATAGAATTCATCAGTGAAGCCATCTGGGCCAGACTTTTTGGTGTGGGAAGATTTAAATTACCAATGAACTGTCTTTACTGTTTATAGGTCAATATTTATCTTCTATTTCTTCTTGAGTCAGATTTATATCTTTCTAGGAATTTGCCTCTTCTATCTAAGTTGCATAAAGTTGTTCATAATATTCTTTTATAATCCTTTTAGTTGTAGGGTCTGTAGTGACTCTATATTCATTCCTGATTTTGCTAACTTGTGACTTTGCTCTATTTTTCTTGATCAGTATGGCAGTTATCAATTTATTGCTTCTCCACTCAGAATAAAAACTTCACTGCCTGTTCTGCAATAATGGAGCTGGGTTCTGTAACTCTTGACAGCTGGCACCATGTTATGTTTTGTTAGTAGAGGGCACTGAAGGATCACTGGAGAAGAAAAAGATTCCTCTTCATGATTCCAGTGTGCCCTTTAAGGCAGACTCCTGGAGTAGATGTGGACTCTGTAGACCACATTGTCAGCTCCTGCAACTCAGGGCTTGGTCGCAGCAGCACACATTGTTTCTTGCAGAATACAATTCTAGGAGCACCTGGCTTCTGCAACATCGAACTCCAGCAGTTCTCAGTGGCCAGTAGCACATGGCACCTCCCCATGGGCAGTTTCCCTGGTACCCCCTACAGTGGATTCATAGCAAAATGTCACCAGCGTGGCACCTGTGTGATGATGTATCTCCAACATTCCACAGGTCAGCTTTACAGTTCCTCTGAGTTCTAATATGCAGCCATAGCAAACTTCTGTGCCATTCAGTGAAACATGATTTCACTTTCTCCAATGAGGTCTGGAATTTCAGCCCTGAAGGCAGTTATCTACCAGATCTAATTATTCTTGGGGGTGTTCCACCTCAGCTCTTAGCATTAGTGGACGCTCTTTAAATCTGCTATTTTTGTATTCTTTCGAGTTCTCTTTACTTCTTAATAGTCTATCCTTATCCCACCAGTTCAATCCCCTGTTATAGTTAATAGCTTATGGTAAACATTTCCTGTTCAAATGGCTGCAGGCATACCTTGTTTTATTGAGCTTTGCTTTGCTTTACTGCACCTTCCAAATATTGCAATTTTATAAACTTAAGGTTTGTGGTAACCTTGTGTTGAGCAAGTCTATCAACACCATTTTTTAACAGCATTTGCTCACTTCATGTCTCTATGCCACATTTTGGTAATTCTCACAATATTTCAAACTTTTTCATTATTATTGTATTTGTTATGATGATCTGCGGTCAGTGATTACAACAGGTTCAAAGTTTGGTTAACGGGTTAGCATTTTTTAGTAATGGAGTATTTTTTAATTAAGGTATATACATTTTTTTAGACACATTGCTGTTGCAAACTTAATAGACTACAGAATAGTGTAAATATAACTTTTATACACACTGGGAAACCAAAAATTTCACCTGACTCACTTTATATGCATGGTCTGGAACCAAACCCACAAACTCTCGAGGTGTGCCTGCATGTAGTTCTGTCTCACATTTGGATCTTAGTTAGTATAGTCATTCTAGACAAAGGCTTATCAAGTTTGTTGATCTTTATAAATAAACAACTTTTGGCTTCATTGATTTTCTCTATTCTTTCTGTTTTCTATTTCACTGATTTCTGCTCTGATCTTTATTATCATCTACAAAGACTCTTATTTCAAATAAGATAATACTTTACAGGTTCTGGGGTTTAGGACATGGACATACTATTTTGGAGACCAACACTGAATCCACTACATTATTTATTTAAATTCTAAACATGTTTTAAACCCCACAAGCAAATATTTTTGCCTTATACAGTTACTTAAATTAACCCATGTTCTTTGCTTTTCAGTCCTTGTTGCATCTTTGTATTTCCTTCAGGGATAATTTTTCTTCAGAAGGAACAACCTTAAAGTTTTCTTTAAAATGTGGCTTGGAAACAAACTCTCCATTTTGGATTATCTTTAAATGTCTATTATGTTTTCATTCTGAAAGGATATTTTTATTGTGTAGAAACATCTTGGTTGTCAGTTATTTTCTTTCAGCACATTGAAGGTACCTTGCCACTGGTTTCTGGCTACAGTCGTAGCTCTTGACAAGTCAGTTGTCCATCTTCAATGGACCCATACTTTCTTTTTCTTTAAAATGGATTCTCTCACATTTTCTCTTTGACTTTATTTTCTGCTTTTTAACTCTGATATGTTCAGTTTGGGATTTTTTTTTTACTTGAGTTTCATTTCATTGAATCTTAATATCTGTTACCAGTTCTGGAAAACTCTAAGTTGTCACTTTAAATACAGATTCTGTCCCCCTTCTTTTTCTTCTCCTACATTTAATTAAATGTAGCTTAGATCTTGTCATTTTATCCTTTATGTCTCTTTTCTCCCCTTTTGTATTTGATGTCTCTCCTTGCTTTATTCTGGATATTTTCACTAACTCTCATTTCAGTTGTGTCTAATCTTCTTTTAATCCATCTATTTCTCTCATAAATTTCTGTATTAACCAGCTCTATAATTTCTACTGATTAATTTCCAAATTTTATTTTGCATATATTTTGTAACTGACTCAGGCAAAAAAATAAAAACGTATAAATGGATGCCAAAATTATTAGGTGAAATTTGATGAGGAAGGAGATGTCATATAGTCTCAAAACACCTTCTCATAGATTACCTAATAATTACAAAGCAAAAAATGTTAACTTTATGAT